>LR749965.1:3240-89255 GCA_902729485.2 Mus minutoides
CGTGGATGAGGACAGCCGCACGAACCTAGTTAATTTAAAAGTAATAGAGTGAGATTGCTCCCATTACAATTATCGAACTGGCCCTCCAGTGGCTGGCTGCACTGGCAGCCAAGCCTATGGCAGGGACTCACATGGAAAACCATCAGCGTCACGGTTTAGGTTTTATTTATATTTTAATCATGCATGGTTTTCTTCTGCTACTGTCGATATTTTAAAACTCCCCCCCCCCAGAGGGTGCGCATGCGCATGCTGACAGACTTCTGTGTTCCTTTCTCGCTGTCTGTCTCGTCACTCTTCTGTTCTTGTCAGCCTGCAGAGCAGCTGCTGAGAATCTCAATGGACATACACCTTGAAGGAAGGGGACTGACAAGTGAGAAGATCACAAAGGAGTCAGGTCTGAAAGTCAGGCTAACAGCACAATCAACACATGGCGACGACGCTGCTTTCCTTAAATACCCTCCCAAGGCAAGGCACGGAGATGCACACCTTTAATCCCAGCACTGGGAAGGCAGAGGCAGGAAAATAAAACAAAACAATAAAAACACAATCCAGAGAGACTGGGTTACATTAACATATATTAATTTTTTTAAATCACCTTTTCCCTCAGCTGCCTGTATGATATGCTTAAAGAAAACTGTTAGCTCAGCTTTCCTGTGTAAATCTCACAGGAACATTCAAATTAAGCTGGAAACACATCTCGGTGGTTGTGAGCACTGTGTGCTCTCTAGAGGCCTTGGGCTTGATTCCCAGCACCCACATGGTGGCTCACAACCTCTTTAACTGTAGTTCCACCGGAGACCCTCTTCTGGCTTCACAGGCCCAGGGTGTATGTCCTGCACGGATAAACAAGCAGGCATAGCACCCACACACATAGAAAATGAAAACTAAAAGAAGGATTTACTTTAGAGAGTTTTTTTTTCCTTTTTAAAAAATATGAAAGGTTTTGGGAACTGCAAGATGTCTCAGCCAGCAAAGGCACTTGTCACACAGGCCCACCTCATGGGACTAAGCCTCAGAGTCTGAGGAAAGGAGGAAGGAGAGCACTGGCTTCACAAGGTTCTTCTCTGACCTCCACACATCTATGATTTACATGCGTGCAACACACATCATGAAATATACACACACACACATGCACGCACACGCGCGCGCGCACACACACACACACACACACACACACTAATAATTAATTTTTTTAAAAAAGAGCAGTAATGGTTGGTGGCTCACACATTAGGTGGTCTCTGAATAGAACATTAACTCATATCATCACATCCTTATGAAAATCATACCCTAATTAGGGTTTCTGGACACTCCAGAAGAGTTGCTAAGGGACTAGAGAGATGCCTCAGGAGATAAAGCGCACAATGTTCTTGCAGAGGACATGAGCTTGAATCCCGTATCAAGAGAATTATAATCATCCCTGCGACTCCAATTTCAAAGATCTGATGCTCTGTAGAACTTTGGTTAAAGTCATACAGATAGACAGGCAAGAGACAGACAGACAGACACACACATGAAAAATGAAACAGTAAGTAACTCATGTATTTCTTCTGTATGTACACACTTGAAGCTGTGAGTGCAGTGCAAAGGTAAAAAGAGGTCAAAGCCTTCTGGAGCAAGATCACTGCAGACAGGACATGGGGAAGAATATTTCCAGATGTAGCTGACTGAGAGAGCAGGCAGCTGCCAGGACTCACCAACCATAGCCTTGTGGTTCATCCTCACGGGCATGTCACAGGCAAACTGAACAACCTTTGTGAGATTAAACAAGATGAACTCATCACGCCTCGATCTCAGAAGTAGGCCAGTCATTCAACCATTTCAATATTGTTGTGAGGGAGCAATTTCATAGACAAAGCCTGTGCAAATTTTGCCACCCGACTCCTCTTAACATTAATAGTTTTGCCTGACAAAACCATCTGTACCAGCTGAAAACTCTAAGTCTCTTACCCATGAGGAGGCGTCATGATTTTTCACTGATCTGAAATTAAAATTTCCAACCATAAAAAATATATTTAGATCCAAGGCTCCATGTCACTTCTGAAAACTTGTCATTTAAATCACGTTAGGCGTTGAATGAGATATAGGTGAAATTTAACTTTCACTGCAGTTTAGTCTCGATCACAGAAAAATTTATAACCTAGGAGTAAATCTTGCTGTCAGGGACAACATCTTCACTAAATCAGATTTGTGGCTTCCCTCCTTCCTCCAATAGTTTTGTAAAAACTGGAATGCTCTACACTAAAATCCAGTTGTTTCCTTCTTCCCTGACCACAAAATTTCTGTTGTGATTACCAGTTCAGTACTGGGCTCTTCCTGGAGTTGTCTATAATTCTATATCATGAAATTGGGCTTACTCAGCCAAGTGGTATGCTGGATATGTTTACTAATGTGCCCTTTAGTGTCTATAAGTGCATATTCCTCCTCGTCCTGTTCCCCTTCTCCTTCCTTTTAAAAGATGTATTTATTTTATACATATGAGTACACTGTCACTGTCTTCAGACACACCAGAAGAGGGAACCAGATCCCATGACAGATGGTTGTGAGCCACCATGTGGTTGCTGGGAATTGAACTCAGGACCTCTGGAAGAGCAGTCAGTGCTCTTAACCACTAAGCTATCTCTCTAGCCCCAGACCACCACCTGCTCCTCCTCCTCCTTCTTTTTTTAAGATTTATTTTATTATTTTTATTAGATATTTTCTTCATTTACATTTCAAATGCTATCCCAAAAGTCCCCTAGACTCCCCCCCCACCTCTGCTTCCCTACCCACCCACTCCCACTTCTTGGCCCTGGTGATCCCCTGTACTGGGGCATATAAAGTTTGCAAGACCAAGGGGCCTCTCTTCCCAATGATGGGCGACTAGGCCATCTTCTGCTACATATGCAGCTAGAGACATGAGCTCTGGGGGTACTGATTAGTTCATATTGTTGTTCCACCTATAGGGTTTCAGACCCCTTCAGCTCTTGGGTACTTTCTCTAGCTCCTACATTGAGGGCCCTGTGTTCCATCCTATAGATGACTGTGAGCACCCACTTCTGTATTTGCCAGGCACTGGTAAAGCCTCACAGGAGAGAGCTATATCAGAGTCCTTTCAACAAAATCGTGCTGGCATATGCAATAGTGTCTGCGTTTGGTGGCTGATTATGGGATGGACCTCCAGGTAGGGCAGTCTCTGGATAGTCCTTCCTTTCGTCTCAGCTCCAAACTTTGTCTCTGCATCTCCTTCCATGGGTATTTTGTTCCCTATTCTAAGGAGGAATGAAGTATCCACACATTGGTCTTCCTTCTTGATTTTCTTGTGTTTTGGAAGTTGTATCTTGGGTATTCTAGGTTTCTGGGCTAATATCCACTTATCAGTGAGTGCATATCAAATGACTTCTTTTGTGATTGGGTTACCTCACTCAGGATGATATCCTCCAGATACATCCATTTGCCCAAGAATTTCATAAATTCATTGTTTTTAATAGCTCCATTGTGTAATTGTACCACATTTTCTGTATCCATTCCTCTGTTGAGGGACATCTGGGTTCTTTCCAGCTTCTGGCTATTATAAATAGGGCTGCTATGAACATAGTGGAGCATGTGTGGCTGTCTTCAGGCACTCCAGAAGAGGGCATCAATCCCATTACAGATGGTTGTGAGCCACCACGTGGTTGCTGGGAATTGAACTCAGGACATCTGGAAGATCAGTTGGTGCTCTTAACCACTGAGTCATTTCTCCAGTCCCCCAGACTTCCTTCTTAAATGGCTATTCCATCTCACTGTTCTTGGCAGATCCTTATGTCACCTGTGTGTCTCCTACAGTTCACTGGAAGTCAGAAAACACCAGTGGAGCAATACACGGAGAAACTCACTCCCCAAACCTCAGGTGTTTCTATTTTAATCCAGATTTGATGAATTTATGAATTCACAATTTCAGGTCTAATGGAACTACTAATTTCTCAGACATCCCGACATGTATGCACATGTGAAAAGCAGAATACAGCCAGATATAGTGGTGCACTCCTTTAATCCCAGCACTGATAAGCAGAAGAAGGCAGATCTCAGTGAGTTTGAGGCCAGCTTTGTCTACAGAGGTTGTTTCAGGATAGCCAAGGCCACAGAGTAAGTAAGACCCTGGGGATGGGGATTGAGAGGAAGGTATAAAGACAGACAGAGAGTGGGTAGGATGGAGAGAGAGAGAGAGAGAGAGAGAGAGAGAGACAGAGACAGAGACAGAGACAGAGACAGAGAGACAGAGAGAGACCTCTCATCAGGCCTTCCATCCCAGAGCTAACCTTCTCAATACAGCACACCTTGAACACAGTTGGTCAACCCAAAGCCTTGACAGCTTCTCTCCCCAACCCTGACCCCTGACCCCCACATTTCCCCTCCATATTCATTACCAGGGCCTACCAAGTTCATCACTAATGCTTTCCCTGGCCCAGCCTCCGGTCAGGTGGAGATAAACAAGCATCATCACTTAGCTGTGCCCTGCCCCCTAGACTCCCAAAGTCACTTAGAGTCCAGGCTGCGGGCCTCCTCAGTCTCTTCCCCTGTCTACACTGCTACCTCATCTTCCAAAGAGATAGATTTAAGCATGCCAGTTCCCACTTCAGGATATTGGAAAGGATTCTTGTTCCCTTCCTTGTAAAATTCTAAGCTTATCAGTGTAGTGACTTTGTCAATCCTTCTGCCCATCTCTCTGGTGAGGTCAGTCTGACAGCGCACTTCACATTGGTGAGTGTCTCCCTTCCCTTCCACCCAGTGTTTCCTGAGGCTCTTTCCTTAGGCCTTTCTATCACATCCTTCTAGACAGACATTCCTCTGTACTTTCAATGCTTGAAGGAACCAAGTTCCTCCTTAGAAGTACTCCCCAAAGCTTCCACCAAGCAAGGCAGGTTTGTCATCTCATCGGCTACAGACCACAAGTCACCGGTTGGTACACAGACTAGGACATAGTAGTCCTAAATCCCTATATGGGAACTAGATGCTGTAGGAGCAGCTGGGTCAGCTACCGTTCCTGTCCATTCTGGAAGCGAATCTGTTGTCCTTCCAAATGAAGTCAAGGGCAATCCTCTTGTCCGTGTTTTCCACAACTAATTCCTTAATTGAGACTCACATCCTCCGACCCATCTGCAACCCAGTTCTTCATCTGATACTGCTTGTTGCTTACTGAGAGTGCTTCTTTACCCCACCCCCACCCCATGATTTATGAGTCCTCTTCCACTCCAAGGAACCCGCCTCCTCAACCGTCCCTTGCTGGTCAACTGACTGATCAATGGTGACATTTCCAGTAAAAGCCTGAGTCCCTTTACCCGTAATTAAGGAGCATGCACAAGCTGACTAAAACCTATTTAACCACAAAGTCTCCTATAAATCCCCAGGCTGGAACTTCTAATTCTTAGAAATGTTCTATCATCTATTAAAAATACTAATTAGTCTTATGTATATATTGTCTGCTTCCTTATGTCTAAAAATTACTTAAAGCAATATTTCAATTACATCATTTGTGAGAACAACACACTTGTGAGAAATTTGACAGGCTGACTTTATAGACACCAGATAAATGCCAGCATCAGAAAGGATGCCCCAGATACACAAGAATTCATGCAGGTCTTGTGTCCTCAGGAATCTGTCATTACAACTCTTTTTAAAAATGCAGAAAGTAGAAGATTAAAAACACAGTGAAAATGTTTTCATCATTGGAAAATTTTATGTATATATAAGATATATCTGCATAAACATACCAGCTTATGCTTGGATACATGGCATTTCACTAAAAGCCTCATGCAATTTAAAACTTGAGTAACTCAGAACGTTCGAATGATAGTGGCAAATTGTAAACAATATATTTATTCGTCAAACCCATCTCTTTTAATAGAACTCGGGGATGATCATGAAAGTAATTTATGAAGTCATTCAACCACAGCCAGAAAATGCGAGTTGGAAAATTATGTTGGACAATGCCTGGTGACAGGTGGAAGGTGGCCAGACAATAGGAAATACTCAACTTTATTTTAGGAATGTTAGTCTTGTATAGATCCATAATTCACATTTTATCATCACTTGTGATACAAAGATTAAAGTAAATGCAAGGTCTCATGAAAGAAGACCTGAGCTCACTGAATGAAGAGGAGCAGTATTTGTATTTGATTCCCTTTCTTCTCCCACATTCCAGCACAGTCAGAACGGAAGCTGCTGGCTGTGATCAGAGAGGGAGTGAAGGTCATCCATGGACTCGTCAACTTGCCTCGCATCTTGATTTATGTGTTTTTAAAATGTGGACAGCAGCCAGATGGTAAGTTTTCCAATGGAGAGAAATAAATTAATAAATAACCCAAGCATCTCATCAGAGGACATGCTGCTAGTTTGACTTGTTCATAAATAACATCTAGTGTTTTAGTCATTTTTAAGGGCACGCTAGGAATATGCAATTGAGGATGAAACTCCTGGTTACCTTATTAAAAGGTAGTGTCTTTAAAATCCAACATACACAGGGTCGGGGATTTAGCTCAGTGGTAGAGCGCTTAGCAAGTTCAAGGCCCTGGGTTCAGTCGTCAGATCTGAAAAACCAACCAAACAAACAAACAAAAACCAACATACACCTTTCTGATCAGAGGCAAACCTGAAGCTTATAAACCATGAGACACACTTGTGAGAAGGAGATGAACAGTCTATCTGAAGAGGATCTCTGGACTGGCTTTATGTAATACACTGCCCAGAGGTTCACAAGAAGCTTTGGAGTCTCTGAGATTGGTGCTGACCCTGTGTGGCTATCAGAAGCTACCATAAAAAATTCTCCTTGGATGATCAAGGGAATATGTTGGGAATCTTTCCTGTTTCTTCTCTTCTGGTATCATGCACACAGGTGTAAGTTTGTGACAGCCATCTTTGTTCTCTACTCTGTGGCCCAGGTGTCATTACACTGAGGACAAACAGGGCCTTTGGTATTGACTATAAGAAGCTGAATGTGAGCATCATGCCCTGATGGGTATACTCAGGATGGAGCAGACACCTGACCTATAAAGAGCAGAGGAGGAGGCCATAAAGACACTGATGGAGACTGATGCCACTAAGCCAGGCTGCTCTCTAGCTTGCTTCTCTCCACATTTGGATCCATGCTGCATAAGATATGTCTTTGTAACCAAGCTGTTGATTTCGAAGCTGATCTAAGCCAGCTTTTCTTCCTTATCTTCAGAGTAGAAGTACCATCGAAGTCAGCAGTATTTTGCCTTCTGACCATGACCTAAAATTTCTCTGGATGTACATACAACATGCCTAATGTGTGGTGAGGCTTGGTGAGGGATGGTAGGGATATGAAATACCAAGGCAAACTCCTGCTCCCAGTTTGATTGAAGTGATTTCCTTCTGGTTGAATTAACAACAGGATTTAATGAAACCACACATTTCATAATGCGTTTGGTCATGCATTTCAGTTTTGTTTGGAATCAAAATCCTTCCTCTTCTAGAATGTGACAGATTAAATTATTAAAAATGTATAGGCAGTAATTAGTGTACAGATGCCAGGAACACAAGAATATTTCCCCATGTTATATCTGTCACCTCAAAAAGATCAATTTAAAAGGGCTTTTTCAGGGCAAAAAAGTGCCTGACTTTCAATACAATATTAAAAAGGGCATGTTTGGCTATACATGTACATGGGCACACATATATGTACAGCAGGTGAAGGCCAGAGGTTGACATGGGGTATTTTGTCCCATTGCTCTATGACTTATCTTGTGAGATGGGGTCTTTCAGTAGCTGGAACTTACTACTTCGGCTAGGCTGACTGTCCAGCATGCCCCAGGCCTCCTCCTGTCTGCATCTCACAAAGAGATTACAGGTATGGTAAACTTAAAAATCAGACCCTCATGTTTACACAGCAAGCCCTTTAGCAATGGAACAATCTGCCTTTTAAGGACTGTTTCTAACAGTCTTCCTTTCTACAGAGGACTCCTTCATAACAAGTAGATCCAACTTCCAGGGAACCTGGGCCTCACCCTCTCAGTAATTAATAGATGCTGTGCTACCCAGGAGCCCTAAAGAATATCTCTCAAGCCTTAAATGCAGGCTAGGCTGAGTCATATGTAGCACATCCCCTAAGATCTGTGGAGTAAATAATCAGGAGAAGAAACAGTTGCCTAGAGCACCCAATGCACTCCAGACTTCCAGCAAGCAATGCAATTTTTTTACTATAACAAGGAAAATTATTCACTGAAACACATAAAAAAAGTGCTTTCATTTCTAACTCCTAGCCTTGTCTTACACATGAGCACACACATTTCCTGGATGATCATTTAGCCAATTCTTTCCTTCACCCCCTTCATATTGGCTCTGGGGCACATTTTTTGATGGATTTGGAAAGCTGTGTTCATGTAGGAAGTTTATTTCTTTTGCTAGGCCTCCGACTAGAGTAAAATCTGATTAAGCTTGCCTACAGGTAAATTTTTGTTAACTGCTTAGCTTAAAACACAAGTCGACACTTGGAAAACTGGAGAGGAATGAGAGAGAGCACAGCACACAGGCTTTTTCAGGAAGGGAGAAAGCGATTTTCATGCAGACTCTTGCTTCAGCTAAGACCAGGAAGATTTGAGGTCCTGGTCACTGGGGTGGGAGAGGTAATGGACCTGCACACAGGCAGGGGAACACGTGGAAGAAAAGGGCTCTGTGGGAGAAGAAAAGCCACTGGTGGCCTCCTATTTACCACAACCAGTGGAAAGTCGGCTAAGGATGCAGCCCCTGGAGCTGTCGGGACACTGAAGGAAACACCGTCACTCTCAACGTTTCCCTGAGTTGGAGTAGTCCACGTGGTAGGTCCTTTCTTATACTAATTAACATCTTTTAAAACTAGCTGGAAAATTTTTAATTAATCTGGTAAACCCCATCCCTGATTTGCTCTATTCAATTGCCACTGGGAGGAAGACTATGAAAAAAAGGGGCAGATATAAAAAGATTCTTCTCCTGAGTGCTTCTACATAACTACTTGGGATGAATAATACTTTGACTAAGCAGTTTTGACAATGGTAGAGTAGCCAATGGAAACATGGCTCCCATCCATCCACTGGCTGTGTAGGGAACTCTGTCATGTACTACCCGTATATACCTATGGGTGTTTTTATATTTCTACTCCTGAGATGAGAAAAGTGAGCCTTGTCAAAGTAAAGTCATGGGCCTGGGTCCTGCAGGAAAGAATAAAGGCTGTGATTCACACCCAGGCATACATGGGAATATAAATTGCTCACACTACCCGACTATGATCTTCCTGTGTCTCTAAATGAGCACAAAGCAGGTGCCCGTGGTAACTAGCGTAATTTACTGAAATGCAGAAAAGTAAAGACATGTGGTTAATATTAAAGTCAAGGGCTTTAATATTAAAATAAAATTAATAAAAGTAAAGACATGTGGTGAATATTAAAGTCAAGGGCTTTGACTTTGGGGAGATGGCTTAGTGGGTGTGCCCTTCTGCACAGACATGAGGACCTGAGTTAGATCCACAGCACCCATGTAGAAAAGCAGCACATGGTCCCATGCACACCTGTGACTCCAGCTCACATTAACCTCATGCTCCAGATTCAGAAGGAGAACATGACAACCAAGTCCTCTTCTGGCCTTCATACACACGTGCATGGGGACAAGCATCCGCACATGCAGGGACAAACACGCAGGATAAGTGGAATTTTTGCAGATGATAAAGCACTGTATTTTCAATACTTTAGAATTTTTAAAACTCTTGTATGTAAGAAAATCCATGACTAACCACAGGAGCACTTAATATAGTCATCACCAAACCCTTGTATGTGATAAAAGCTGTTTCAGCCTAGGAAATCAATCCCATTATGGCTATTTATGCAATAGGGGTAGTAAATCTGCGAGAAATAAACTGGCCTCACTTACTCCATTGATTGCTCAGGCTTAAGACAGATGGCACTTGCAAACTCTAATGCATGGCTTGCAAAATCATTTTTCTCTTTAATAACATACCCTTTATTGAAAAAGAAATCATTTACGCATCATGACAATAAGGCACTACAATTTCTATTAACCTTCTCAAAAACTTGTGATTAGAAATGTATCAGTAAAATATGAGAAAGAATATAAAACTGGCCTCCCCTTCTATGAGGCGGTGAGGAAAGAAGTCACGCAGCAATTTTGTTTCCTAAGTCTGGTAAACATTAGCAATGTCATCACTGAGAATTCCACCATGCTCAACACACCCCAATGGTTTTCTTTAATCAGACTACTTATTATAGCATTGTACAAAAGTGATTACAATTTTACATTAGCAGAAAAGACCATTTTTTGAAACCTAGGAATTTTTAAAGACACACAGGTCTTTGTGGGAAAAATGTTAATAATTGAAGTCACATGAAAAGAATTCAAAGAGACAGATCTTTATAGTTGTAAGCTAAGAAAACCTTAGGACACTACCGGGATTGTCAATTCAACTTAAAAAACAAATCCAGTTTCTATTAAAAATAGGTTTGAAGCCAGGCAGTGATGCACACCTTTAATCCCAGCAATAGAAAGGCAGGTGGAGCTCTGTGAGTTTGGGGTCAGCCTGATCTACAGAGCAACTTCTAAGATAGTCTAAGATAGCCAGGGCTACATAGAGAAACTCCGTCAAGAAAGAAAGAAAGAAAGAAAGAAAGAAAGAAAGAAAGAAAGAAAGAAAGAAAGAAAGAAAGAAAGAAAGAAAGAAAGAGAGAGAGAGAGAGGGGGAGGGAGGGAGGGAGAGGGAGAGAGAGAGAAAGAAAGAAAGAGAGAGAAAGAGAGAGAGAGAAAGAAAGAAAGAAAGAAAGAAAGAAAGAAAGAAAGAAAGAAAGAAAGAAAGAAAGAAATTCTGAAAACAAATTATAGCAAGCAGAAACAGTGTCAGGGCACCTCCCAGCCTTTTGCCTAGATCATAAGACTATACAGTCAAATAGCAAATAAGAAGAACACTATGACTTTCCAGGGTCAACACAACATGTTGGAGAAGGTGTTTGCCTACTGTGAACAAGGTCCTGGTTTCAATTCCTAGGGAGAGTAAGAGGGATAGAGGAAGGGAGAGAGGGAGGAAGGGGGAGAGAAGGAGGAGTGGGGAGAGAGGGGAATGTGGTGCTATATATAATGCACTCAGACCTATAACTTTTTAATAATAAGTTGATTTCTTTGTCACACAGGTGGGTAGTGACAGCTAAGACACCATGTGCTTCAGTTATCCATTGGACTGAGCCCAGGGTCCCCAAGGAAGGAGCTAGAGAAAGTACCCAAGGAGCTGAAGGGGTTTGCAGCCCTATGAGAGGACCAACAATATGAACTAACCAGTACCCCCCAGAGCTCCCTGGGACTAGACCACCAATCAAAGAAAACACATGATGGGATTCATGGCTCTAGCTTCATATGTAGCAGAGGATGGCCTAGTCAGCCATCAATGGGAGGAGAGACCCTTGGTCTTGTGAAGGTTCTATGCCCCAGTATAGGGGAATGCCAGGGCCAGGAAGCAGGAGTGGGTGGGTTGGGGAGCCAGGGGAGGTAGGAGGGGATAGAAACTAGAAAAGGGGATAACATTTGAAATATAAATAAAGAAAATATCTAATACAAAAAGAAGAAGAAGCAGGAGGAGGAGAAGACGAAGAAAAAGAAGAAGGAGGAGGGAAGGAGGAGGGGAGGAGGAGGAGGAGGAGGAGAAGGAGGAGGAGGTGGTTTTGAGTCCCCGTTGATCAGTGCAGGCCGCTGCTCAGAGTGCAGTCTAAGGGGCTGTAAGGAAGGAGGCTGGCTTGAGTGCTTTATGGGTGACGTAATGCTTTCACCAGGGAGAGTGCTTATCTTTTCAGTCTTTAGTGGATAGAAAAGATACCATGTTCTTTTCATATGGATTGTTTTGTATAGGCCATTTTCCCCTTGCCATTTTGTATATATTTCTTACTTTTGTAAAAGAAATTTAGCAGGGCGGTGGTGGCGCACACCTTTAATCCCAGCACTTGGGAGGCAGAGGCAGGCAGATTTCTGAGTTTAACGCCAGCCTAGTCTACAAAGTGAGTTCCAGGAAAGCCAGGGCTATACAGAGAAACCCTGTCTAAAAAAAAAAAAAAAAAAAAAAAAAGAAGAAATTTATGGAAGATTCTTCAGGGCCATCATTACATTTTAACTCTTTGAGATCCTCCCCAGGTTTCTGAAAGCGTCTGTCGACTATTTGCTCTTTGGATTCTAGAGTCTCTTTTGAGGTGTCCTTTCCTCACCATCCTGCCACCGTTTCTGTGTTGCCTCCAGTAGCTTTCCTCTCATTCTCCCTGGCCTGGGAAGTCATGTGACAACACAGTTTGTGTCAAGTAGCAGTGAACAGTATCTGATAAGGCTGTGAGAGGCCTTGCTCACATTAAAATGAATGAACTTGGCTGTCATGCCCTGGGGAATTGTTTCAGTGACTTAACTGCCTTACTATTTCCTGCTTTCAGCCACAGATCTCAGACTGTGACTTCAAGTGAGATATTGCTCGGGCTCGTTTCTCCTGATGTACAAACCCTTATTTTCTCAGCTGTGTTTGTATTTTCATATGTATTCTACTCGATAATGAGAATCCAATATGGATTAAAATCCAAATGGAAATGCCTTTTATACATATACAGTATAAAGTGTTTTAAATTCAGTTTTATTGTGAATTAAGGCTATGAAATACCATCCTTTAGTCATTCTGAAATAAAGGCATTACAATGGGGGAAAAAAAGGAAAAAAAGACACCACATGCTCAAGTCTCAAGTGCCATCCCACCCCTATAGTCCACACAGGAAGACATACTGGTCCACGCTTACCCTACTGCAGTAACAGATCCCTTCTAACTGGAGTCATAGTATGCCTTTCCAGATATGAAAAGAACTCATGCTAAAAAGAAACTACTAGGGCTGGTTAACAAGACAGATTACTACATAAAAGGAGGTAAATAATGTCCTATCATCTGCTGAACTAGACTATCTCAAGGCCAAACTGCTAATACAAAAGTCACCTGGCAGTCCCAACCTCTATGCTATGAATTCTACTCTGAAATATTCTTCAAATGCACAGGTCCAAAATCTCATTTCTTCAAAAAACCCTGATTGCCACAAAGGAGAAGAAACAGTGAAGCCAGGAGAAAAAAGCTGCAGAGAGAACCAACTGGCCAATTCGCCACAGCTACTAAACTGGGACTGGATACCTGGAGAACAGAGCAAAGGAAACCAAGACTGGCTGATTTTCAAGGGACGAACATCTCTGTATCAGGAGCACTGAAGGTCTATATGGAAATGTCCATAGAAATCTGTTCTTGCTGGGTTTCCTCGATGGGCGGAGCTGTGGGTTCCTCAGCAGCAGGTCATTTCTGCACTGCATGCCTACTGACATATTTACAGCATCTGAGGTGGAGCTGAGGCTTTGTCAGTGTGGCTGACTGACATAATAATAGGTCCCACTCCTGCTTTGCTCCGTCTTATTCAATACATAGAGCAGGTAATTTAATGATAACATGTGGCAATACAGTTAAACTGTGGCTTTTTTATTTTAATCTAAGTTAATTAGAATGTTATTAAATAATGAATTCATTTTTGAATTTATTTATTACATTATTTTAATACAGAGACAGGAAGATTGATGCCATTTTAAAAGATGAACAGCCCCGGGGGGGCGGGGGGGGGGAAGGACTGAGATACCATATCACCAAGAAATTAATTACATATTTTGTTAGGGGGAGATAATAGCTTTGTTTTCAGTAGAAGTGATAGCCCCCCCACACACACACAAAAAAAAGCCACTTATAGCAAATATACAAAATGACCCTGAAATACAAGCTTCTCTAGGTTTGTTATCTTAAGCTGCTGTTAGGTGAGTTTCAGACCCCAAAGGCGTAGAACTGCATCTCTTAGCAAATCGATTTACTAATCCACCCAGGAGTCTATCAATCCTGAAGCCAATCTTTCTACCTATCACCAAAAACCAGGGTTCCAGACCCATGCATAAGAACATTAGATGTGTCAAGTAAATTGAAGTTCCTATTCAAATACCTGTTCCCTGCCAGTTCTGACTGCAACTTTCGCCATTTGTGCCATAATCTACTTAACACTGAACAAAGCCTGCTGGGTAAATCCTGCTGAACTTTCCACTTTTTCCTGAGTCAGTAGACACAAGCATTGATTGTTCTATTTAGTTATGACAGGAGGAAGTGGCCATTCACGTAGGCGTTGATGTCTAGTGCCCTCCTCACTGAAAGATATTCACCTGTTATTATTATCTATTATGGAAGATCCTTAATGTGTTCAATTGATAAGAGTAAGAACAGGGCTCCATTCCTTTATTTTAAAAAAAAAAATACAGTATGTCATCTAAGAACGCATGGTTCTATATTTGGCATAGAGGCCCCAGAAACTAAAACAGTACAAGTGCTCCCTGCATAGAGGATGCTGCTCACACACACAGTTAAGCACGGAAGCTTTTACTGGGAAGTTTTGTTTGTTTGCTGTTTTGAAACAGGCTTTCATTGTGTAAGGCCTGGCCGGCCTGGAACTTGCGATATAAGCCAGGCTGGCTAACACAACGGATGTAGAGAATGTGCTGTCCACATAACAGTGCACCTTGGCTTTTCCCACAGAAGTTGTCAGACACCCTGCCTGAGGCTGGCTTATATCCCTGCACACCACAAGCACCATTAGTGGGGAATACTGTCCCTTTTACCTTCACAACATATGTGTGCCTGGCTCCAGATCACCAGTGCTAAACCCAGATATACGATCTACTTAGCTGGGTGCTATTAACAGCGACCAAGGGAAGAGGCAAAGTGACAGCTGATGATGGAGAGCCAAAATAAATTCTGTGGCATCGACATCACAGAAGCAGAAACAACAACATTTACACATGGCCTTTTATGTGGCACTCCACAATGCACTGTAATAATTCCCATAAAAACTCCCACCAGATAAGCCATTAGCGCTGGATGTCAGTTCACAGTAGGGGAAAGATGTCCAGACTCTCACTCTCGTCCAGCAGCACAGCCTTATCTGTTTGTAATAACCACCCAGTAAACCCCAGACGCTGTCCTGGGCCCTGCCTGGGTGCAGGTAGCTCTGTGCCCCCAGTCAAAGACTCTGTCTACTAGTGAAGGGGGGTCTTAGAAAATTATGTGTGGCATGCTGACATTTCTATATGCTTTCAAGAAAAACATATCCCCTTTAATTCACGTTAGATATACTTTTGGTAATAAAAGACCATAAAGGGTTTGAAAAAGTTATGTTCTCACATGGCCACTTTTCTACTCATTTGTGACTACAAAAGAAGGTCTCAGAATGACAGTTCAGGAAGAATTCAGAGTCTTTGGAAGTCCTAAGGCTGGTTCTGAGCATACTCACTTTGGTAGTGTCTGGTCTTTCTCACATCACTGAAGCAGTGCAAGTGTGTCTCAGCATCAGCCAGGTACTCTGTGATCAATGAAAGAAGACCCTACAGGCAGACTATTAGCCTCCTTAACTGGTTTGGATCAGATCTACTTTAGGCTCTATGGAGATTTCCATCAGAATGACCTCTGTCAGCTCAGGTTAGTCTTGAATGAAAAATGGAAATAGAAGATAGTAATTAATAGATGCTTTAGTAGAATTTTTTTAAAAAATAAATAATAATTAAATAACAACATATATACACTGTTCTGTTCAAAACAGTCAAAACTCAATTGTTATTACGCTAGGTAGGTGCTTTTAGCATGCATTACTTGTTTGTTTGTTTGTTTGTTTGCTTGAGACAGACTCACACTCTGTAGCTCTGGTTGTCCTGGAAACATTGCTATGTAGCTTGAGAGTGAACTCCTGGTCCTGTCTCACCTCTTGAATGTTTGATAGTACAATATATACCACCATGTCTAGGAGCTGTTTTAATTTATAAAACTTGTGTTTGTGTAATCTACCCTGATATTCTGACATAGGGACATCCCTGTGAAATGACTACAAGCTAACTAACAAAACTGTCACTTCTCCTATCATTTTTCTTGGTTGGAACATTTTAAAATGTACACTCTAAAGGCTTTGAGTGTTGCTGGGGTAGAGACAAGTAATAGTTGGTCACTTATGACTCACCACCCTCTCAAACAAAAAACTGCAACAAAATAAAACAAACAAGTAACAACAATAAATAAGCAAAATCAACAAGGCAGCTACCAAAAAACAAATCTACTTTCTCAAAAAATTTCAGTTGCTACTGTGCTCTACACCAGATTTAAACTTTCTCTCTATTACCTTGTGACACCTAGTCCTGTTTCCAGAGGAACTGGACTCAGGACTAGAACATGCACTGTCCTGGGTACCACATGACAAGCTGGAACTAGATTCCTCAGTCTGATCTGCTTTTGTAAGACCTCTTCCCACTGAGGCTGCTGGTTTTGTCTGTTGTGTGTGCTATCGTGATAAAACTCTGACGGAAAACTTGTGGTGGAAGGGTTTTTTGGTTGCTTTTTTTTTTAACCTTACAGTCCATGATTGAGGAGTCCCAAGGCAGAAATTTGAAGTAGAAATCATGGAAGAATACTGGCTGAGTGGCATACTCCCAGGCTCACATTTAGCCCTACTATCTTTAAAGAACTCAGACATACCTACCTAGGAATGGTACTGCCCACAGCAGGCAATCAAGAAAATGCCCCACAGACGTATCTATAGGCCAGTCTAATAGAGACAGCTTGTAAACTGACCATTGTTCTTCCCAGATGTATCCAGCTGATAAACAAGATTAGCCATCGCATATGCCGAAGACAAAGTTGCTTTGTTTTAAGAAAAGCTCCTCAAATCTGTTAAGATGTCCAGTACAGTCAATTCTGATAGTTAGCTCAGGAAATGAGGCAAGCCCACATGCTATCAGAACTAAAACCCTTGTATCTACTGAGCTAACACCTGCTGTCCTTGGTCCATATCCTCGTTCATAAAAAAATATGGGGCCTCCTTCCCCAAGGACTGCCCACATTGTGCCTGAACACAGAGGAACAGCCACGAGCCTCAACTGTATACCACAGAAACACCTTCTGGTGAGTTCTACAAAGGAATTCAATACATCTATAACATCCTGTAACTACAGTCCTAGTTTTGGTCTTTTTTAGATTGGTTTTCGAATGGGGAGAGGTATCTCCGCTGAAATGGTGGAAGTTACAGTACTTCTAAGATTCACTTAAATAATCCAGGGACTGGCCTACTAGAAAGAAAGAGATGTGGGTTCCACAGTTTATAAGCCGTTTTATCATTTGAATCCAGCTCCTACTCTTATTGTGACACTGGAGTAACCTCTGGAAATAGTGTCCCAAGTACAGTGAACAGGAACAGCATGCCCATGAAGGTTCAGGAAAAACCAAACTATTGCTTTCTCCTTCATTTTTCAGTAATGAGAAATGGGTGGGGGCGCATCAACGCTGAATCTAGAATTTGGGGCCCTTAATGTTGGCTATGTTAACTAAGATGGGAAGACCTGCTGACTGTGGACAGCACTGCTCCCTATTCTGGGATTCTGGGCCCTAAAAGGAAAGGGAACAGAGTACAAGCGTCCCATTGCCCGCTGCTTTCTGACCACCCTTCTTGGCTCCTGCTGCCTGTCTTCCTTGTAACAATGAACTGAACTTGGGAACTGTGATCTCCAATAAACCATGTGTCCCCAAGTTGCTCTTGTCAGAGGACATTTTATCGTGGCAACAGGAAAGGTAACCAGGACACTCAGACTTTACGTTTTTGTTTTTTTCTTTTCTGCTTCCTTCTTGTTTATTTTGAGGAAGATGTCTTAGGGTCACTATTCTCGTAATGAAACACCATGACCGACTTGGGATAGAGGGTGTATTGCTCTTACAGTTCTGTATCACAGTTCATTTCTGAAAGAAGCCAGGACAGGAACTCATACAGGGCAGGAATCTGGAGGCAGGAACTGATGTCACAGAGGAGTGCTGCTTACTGGCTTGCTCTCCATGGCTTGTTCAGCAGGCTGTCTTATAGAACCCAAAACCACCAGTCCAGGGATGGCACCACGCACAATAGTCTGGGCCCTTTCCCCATCAATCACCAGTGAGGAAAATGCCCTATAGGCTTATCTGCCTACAGTCTGATCTTATGGAGGCATTTTCTAAATTGAGGTGCCTTCCTCTCAGAGGACCTCAGCTTGTGCCAAGCTGACATGGCCTCAAACTCCCAAATCCTCCTACCCTTGCCAAGCAAGTGCATAAATGACTCCACAGCCCCCTTGAGTTTCGTTTACAAGATAAACAATGCTTGCTTCCTTTTGGTGTAAACTCTGAGTACTATTAACTTTCTTTCTATTGGGTTTTGCAAGCTTAGACCTCAAATGGATTGTAGGTTTTGGTGATTTGACATGCCCAAGGGCTTTGTACCAGGCCTGGTGCCAAGTGAAACCACAGGAAGGCAAAGACTGCAAGCACATGAGGTGGGGCTAAGCAGAAGGAACTGAAGCTTCCTGAACCTTCCAGTGAGGGCACCTTCAAAGACAAGCAGGGTGCCATTCTCGTGGCTTCTGCTTAAGTTCCTGAAAGAAATGGCTAATCTCAATCTAAAATTCCCACAGGCACACACTTTAATTCTACAACAGTAATTGCTCATGTACATATTAATAGCTCTCAAAAATCTGGACCTCACCGACTAATTGGAACAATCGGTCTTGATGCATAGATGTGACGGTGGTTAATAGAAGAGCCATGCTCTGGAAGAACAGGTTTCTAAAAGAACACTTTCTGGGCTACAGGACTAGTTCCCTCCCGCCCCCCAACCTCGAAGCAGGAGGCAAGTGGATGAATGTGTTTACTAGGGAATAACTAATTTATTTGGGGCTTTCTCATCTTTCATAAGAGGCAGATTGGAGGGAGGGTTTGCTTCTTTAAACATCTTTTAAATGAATGAATTAAAAATTTCCACTCTCAGGAATTAGATTCTTGCTTTGCAAACCAGGGAGCCTACAAGTAGAGGCTACGATAAGAAAATGTTATTTTCTTAGCAGGCACTATTGCTTATCCTGCTATGGGATTGTGTTCCTTAGCTGGTACCAAGATGCAGAAACCTACAGACAGTCCTCTTGGCCCCCAAAATGTACATGCAGCCGGTGTAGATACTGGAGGGAGTTAATAAACAAGTAAACAAATCAATAAGTAATTTCAGAAAGTGATGGGTATGGCAAAGGAAGCATGCAACAGGAAAGAAAGCGGCAGGGCCCAGAGGAGAGGGCACGCAATGGACGTTGTGAGTGGGAGAGAGGCCAGCCACAAGCAACACGGCAGGTGGAGAACACTCAGACAACTACTCAAAAAGGCAAAGTGGAGAAGACTCTTAGACGAGGAGAGGGAACAGTAGTCTAGTGAAGTAGGATCTCGGAAGGTAAGGAGAGGTTTTTTGGATTTATTTACTATATAGCTGGAAACTAACAATCGAAAGTTTGAAAGCAAAAGAGACAATGTGGTGCAGTTCAAGGGCTTCAGGGACAGAGAATACAGTTCGTTCAGAAAACTGTTCCTGTGGGAGCTTTAAAGCCTGAGTTCCAGCCTAGAGCTGAAGTAAAAAGCCAGGTGAGGTGGCTCACCACTGAATCCTAGCATGGTAGAGCAAAGACAGCCAGACAACCCACTGTAATTGGCATGCAGTAGCAGATCTTGTTGAAAAGAAAATCAAGATGTTGGCTAGGAGTGGTGATGTACCCCTTTAATCCAGCATTTGGGAGGGAGGCAGAGGCAGGAGTATCTCCATCTATGAGGTTGGTCTACCTTAGTGAATTCCAGGCCAGCTGGGCTACATAGACTGTCTCAAAAATTAAAAAAACAAAACAAGGTTCTTCTACAGGATTCATATGCAATTGTACATATGAGCACACACATAGGCACAGCTGCCTGATAAGAGAAAGAATGACAAGAAATCAAATAAATCTTTACAAAAAGAGACACATAGACTCAAGGTGAGCCAGCTTATGTGAGGAGGAAACTAAAACAACAATGACATGAACTCACATTGTCCCTTAGGCCTGGATGATATGATAATGGATTCCCTTCTAATAGACCACTATAGGCAAGGTATGTACTTGCCACATCTAAGATGCCAAAACATTCTGGCTTCTCCCCCAGCTACTCAAGGGAAGAGTTGGGGCTGTTTGCATAGCATGGACCAAGAGCTGCCCAAAGACCAAACAGACTTGCAGCATGCTTGATAACAAATGCCTCTCGTTTTCATCCCTTCACCGGATTAAAAGGTTTGAGGCAACCCACCTTAAGTTGGGTGTTGAAAAGATGCTTCAGAACAAACCAGGTCCAGCTCCACTGCAAGTCTATCAACTCAAATCTACACTGAAGATGGAGCTTCTTTTATTAATGCTGGTTTAACAGCCACTTCTCTGTGCTCTGCTGTTCTTCAGCATATCACATTTATTATGCAATGAAAACTGGAATGTGAATGCTATATCATCAGACATTTTAAAGATTTTTTTTCCCTTAAAAGACCTAATGGCTATATTGGGTAGTTATTCATGATTTTCTCCTTAAATTTTTCCTATTAAAAAAATCAAGAAATACAAACTTTATCACCCAAATGAGCATTGATATCCTGCCTCCCCAGAAGTGGGTGTATTTGCTTCTCAACAAGTCAGAACTGGCTAATTCCTCTACCTCTGCTCCAAGCAGTAATCTCCCGGGAAGTAGAAACCTCAACTTTTCAACAAGCTCGGGGCATCCAGGTCTCTTACTTTCCAGTGCAGCTAGGAATTCTTAAACTGTTACTGCTTCTCTGAGGAGAGCCACATATCAACAGCTTTGCATCTCGTCTGTGCTACAGGCCAGAGGTTGGTTCCCTTGGGAAGATGACTGTTTCCTGAGTCATGGCCCTTTTGTCCTCTCTTCTAAGGATGCAAAACTCCAAGCTGTACCACAAATATTCCAGGCACACACCTACCTTAGGACCAAGATGGGACTCTGTCCCATAAGAGATGGGAAAACCTCCAAATGCACCAATACACTGAAGTCTAGATACTGGAGAAGAACACAATGCACGTACCCAAACCTTCCACACAGAGAACGAATGAACGGGAGCTCCATTCTGAAAGTCCCAGAAGGTTCTCTTCCCATACCACAGATATGCAAATACTCAGGCCTAGGGACCTGATTTGGAGCGGTCCTCACTTAAATGGCTAAAAGAATACCAATCAGGTCCCTGTGCTGGAGGATTGTAGACACTGCCCACATTTACTAGTTACCAAACTATTAAGAGAAGGATACATTTTTACCAGATCAAAGCTCACTTTTTACAGTAAAAATTTAAGACAAGGATTCAGGGCATATACACATAGTGTGTTTCACATCCAGTTACGGTATTTTAACCCATAGGCATCCTGCTGATACTTGAGATAGGAAGTGACAGAGAAAGAGAGCAGCTCAATGGGAGAGGCAAACACAGGGGTGACTGAGGATTGGAGCTTTTGTTTATCCCAAGTCACCTGTGATCTTGGAATGCTAAATACTGACAGATAACTAAGAAATGTATCTGAAAGACTGGCTGTGCTACAGTAAAGCTGCCAGGCTTTACTGGAGAAAGTCAGACCTGAGAGGTATATGTAAATGGTAAGAGCTGGGGTTTAGAAGTTATCATCCACATATTAATATGAGTTTTAAAGTCCTGTCATTTAAGAAATGATCAACAACTCAAGAGAGAACATTTTTTCTTTTCTTTTCTTTCTTTCTTCTTCTTCTTTTTTAAACATAAAATTCAGTTTTGTTTAATTTGTCTAGCTAGTGCTCATAGATCCCCATAGACGTTCCCAGAACACAGTCGTCTCTGAACACAGTGCCAGGCATGCAATCCAGTTCGGAAGCCTTCAGAATGTCCTTCCTGTCCTATTCAGGGGTGCTATGAATTTCTCTGCCAGGGATTTAAAGGAGTAAGAGCAAATAGACTTTCTTTCAAACTTGACTTCTTTCTATTCCTTATAAATCTTTCTGACTGTCCCTCCCTTCTGAAAGGCAGTGGCACTAAAGAAGGAGCTAAAGGCTTTAGATTTAAGGTAGCTTGAAACCTTTCTGCTCAAGTTTTGACAAGACACAATAAAAGGGGGTGTGGGGGGTGTGAGCCGCAAGCCAGTAAATCCTCTGGACTTGAACTCACAATCCATGTGACCAGGCTGCCCGAGGTCTCGGCCATCAGAACAGAAAGGTCTCGCCAGCCAGCTTTATTTGAGTTCTTCAGGTTGGAAAAGGATTCTGAAAAGAACAGAGCTCAGAGTTCTGGCAATAAACATTACAAAGGGGAAAAAGAGAGAAAAACCAGAAAGCTTATGAAGAAATAAATTCTGTGATACATGCAGCTGAAGTATCCGTAATAAAGATGGTATACCCCAAGATGAAAAAGAAGAACTGTAAAAACCTATTGGTATTTTCACATACTTTATTGTGCAGAGTTAAGAGTGAGTATGTGGGACTTGAGACAATGCTAAATGGTTACTACAGTGAAACAATCACTAATCTGATACATCATACAGGGGTAACTTACCTGATACATCACACAGATCCCAACCTGCATTCACCCCTAGTGGATACAGCAGCTACAGCATAATCATTTAGGAGAAACCTCACTATGACCTATAGTTGTTAGGTTGTGAATTAGGCTCTTCAAGTTGTTCCTCCTACATCAACAGCTACTTTATTTACTTTGACCTCTTTTGTTCTTATTTAAAGAGCAAACATGGCAGAAACTCCTCGTGAATAACTTCCATTAGTTTCCTCCTAACTCATTACCTAACTCCATTATTATGGACGGGAGCCTGCAAGCCTCCATGTTTCTACATTGGAGGCATAACTTCCTTGTGGCTAGTGAGCACATGAGATACGAATGTGGTTTGTCCAGACAGAAGTATGCTGTTCATGAATTGGCCAGTGAGATGGCTCTGTAGGTAATGAACCTTGCTGCCAAGCCTGGTGAGCTGAATGTGAACCCAGGAACCCAAATGGCAGAAGGAGCATGGTTCTCTCGAGTTGTCCTCAGACCCACATGCTCTGGCAATGTGCCCCACCCCCTATAAAAGAAATTTAATAAGAAAAACTGAGTTTCAAAGATCTAGTATTAAAAACAGAATGCAAGAGATCTCAGTCATAACTTTTTATAGTTGGTTTTATGTTGGAATAATATTAGGGCAAATATAACAGATTATTAAAATCAATAAAATTGTAGTAGCTTTTATGATAAATAATAATAAAATAATCTGTATAAAATAAATGGTTCGATGTAAATCAAACCACCTGTTTCTCCTTATCTCTTTTAGTGTGGATTATAAAAACTCAGAAGAGCAATGTGTGGTTCCTCTGACATTTGCTCTAAGCTGGTGCAGCTCTCATGGGCTAGACAAAACTGGTCAGTCTAGGTACACATTGTGACATTCTCCATAGACATGTACCATTTATACGGTCTCTCTGGCTCATCTGTGAGCATTAGAAGCCCCTCTGCTTTTTTCTTTCCTATTATACTATAGATGAAGAATCCAACAGTATTTCTTGGATGATTTTAAAAATTGCCCAAAGCAATGTCAAAAGAAGAGAAAGAGAAAAAGGAAGAGGAGGAAGAGGAAGAGGAGAAGAAGAGGGAAGGGAAGGGAAGGGAAGGGAAGGGAAGGGATCATTCATCAAATACAAACAAGCACGGCCTACGTTTCTCAGACTCCTGAGCTGAGGTACATCTCAATCTGTGGGTCTTAACCCTGTGGTTGGGGTCACCCCAACATGAGGAACTGTATTAAAGGGTGGTAGCACTGGTTGAGAACCACCACTCTAGAGCATCAACATGGGTCAAACCTCTCACTGTTGCGTGAGTTCAGGCATTCTGAGATTAACATGGGCATGGAACTAGAGCTTCCCTACAGCCCAATATGGAATCAAATGAAGAAACATCTGGAAATGTCTCAGCACACACAGTATTCATTACATTTGTTTACAACATGATTTCTCTACACCCATCATTCACTACATTCCTGGTCTTCTCCATGGCTGTCTGAAGGCCCTGGGTCACCAGGCTTCTTTTAGAAGCAGGACTCCAATTCTACTAGGTCTACTGGTCTAGTTTTCAAGGTTTGTTATCTCCTTGGTTAAAAGTCTCAAATGAGTCAGCTACTAGCAACATGGGACAACATGTGGGTGACACACCTCCAAGCAGCCCTCGGCCTAGTCCATACCTAAGGATGGCTGTTGACTGCACACGGAACAGGTTCCTTCCCCTCACGAAACCTCTGTAACAACCCACATCAACGGAACCACTGAGAAGACTCCTATATATGGCAGACAAAGAACAGCTCCGCCCAGGGGAACACTAGACTTTTAAATAGATGCTTTGTTGTAACAAAGTCAACATCTAAGTTTCAGGAAAACTCATGGACATTTGACAGACATCACTTCAGAGCAAATAACCAACAGACATCAGGAAAGCATAGAACTAGCCCTACAGTACCCTCAACATCCACTAGAAAGGCAAGCAAGACAATGGACTCTGTAAAGAAAGTTTGTTTCAGAAGGATTACAAGGATTTTGTTGTATATAGAACAGTAGGGGATGAGGAGAGGTGAGAGTTAGCATTATCTTTAAGGGAACATGGTTCAGTATCCCTTAAGGGACATTTTCTCTGGTGACAAATCAAGATGCTACCAAGTTCATAAGGACCTTGAACAATTAGTTTTGAATAAGCCAAGGTGCCAGTATAATTTTCAAGATGACAGAAATGTCAAAAGACTCCTTGTGTCCTCTGAGGACATCTGGACATTTGTACTGTCAACCAGAAGAGTAGAAATACCTAAACCAGCATTTCCAAAAGGGAAGGTAATACTGCCATACAAATAAAGGAAAAGGGTAATTCTCATATAAGTTTAAAAAGATACTGTGTTAGGGGCCAGTGAAATGGCTCTGTGGGTAACAGCTCTTGCCTTGGCAAGCTTGACAACCTGAGATAAAAAAAAAAAAAAAAACTAAAGATCTACATGGTCAAAGAGAGAAACTAGACCTGCAAGTTACCTTATTACTTCCACATGTTCTCTAAACACACACACACACACACACACACACACACCAAATGTAAAAAAAATTTTAAACAGATATTGTTAAATAAAGCTGAACTGATTTTTCCATTATTATTTATTGTTGCTATACAAAGTGATAGCCATCATTGTGGCATTTTAATACATACATACATACATACATACATACATACATACATACACACATACATAAATGAGCAGTTTAATTTTTAAAGTAGAAGATGCTTCAAATCCCTTAATATGCTAGCATATGACATAAATCTCTAGGAAGGGATGCCTGTGCTTAAATTTATTCTCAGTAGCATGCAGAAAGGAGTGGACCTAACATTATCAAACTATGGAGGCCAGAGATCATAGTGGGACATCTCCAGATGCTCTGACAATTATTTGAGCTATGAAGACTCTACCATGCATTCAGTGGGTGGAGAAGGTGATACCATGGGTGAGTTGTGCTCGGGCTTAGCAGACAGAAGGTGGACATGAATCTCCTGAGCCAGAACCTAGGGGTCATGGCATACACTATCTTGCCAGAGAGAGGCAGAGGTACTCCAAGGCAAGATGTGATTCATCAAAGGGAAGCTGTTGGTCTTGCTCTGTGTGGACAGGCAGGCTGTGAGCAGATAGAGCTCTCCTGGGCATGGCTGGGGAAAGAGGGAGAAAAGGTCGATACAAGCCTAAACAGACTATGGGAGAATGGAACATGAAAAGAAGTCAGCAGAGAACTGGCCAAGTCTTGTCTCCTAGACAGTCCCTCATCCTGACCCAGAATGTTCATAGCATCCTGTCAGAAAAGGTTCAGAAGAACACAAAAAGACATTCAGTCTTGCATTCAGAAAAATGGTCAATATGCTGCATCAGGGCTACAGTGACCAGGACTCTCTGTAATAAAACAATGAAGCCATACATGGGACACAAGAACCACATGATGGCCTTACACATTTCTCCAAGATTTCAAAAGGAATCTTGCTGCAATTTATTTGTTTGTTTGTTTGTTTTGTAGAAATTTACTCGGTGATAAAACCTGATGTGAAGAGGCATGAAGCTATTTACAGACACACACAGGAGCCTTTCTTAAAAAAAATTGGAGATTCTAAAACATCTGGCCTCCAGAGACAGAGATAAGAAATTGCCGCCCTGTAACATATGGTAATGTGTACATGAAACACAGTAAGAAGGAAGTCTTTGTTTCTCAGTACTTGCTAAGATGCCCTAACTAGAGCTGAAGCAAACCAGCTGTGAGTCTAGCTGGGAAGGGCACAGACAATCAATTTGGATCATTTAAGCTTATTGAAGACTTCAACTCATAAAAAGTCTGAATCAACAACTCCTGTAATCTCTTATTGTAATAAATACGATTTTAATTACCTCAGACAACAAGCACGCAATGAACCTCCACTTTAATGGAGCTCTCGGATGTTCTGTCTAGAGGTTTTCCTTTGAATTCATTCCAACTTCAATTATTAGTAGAACCGCGCCATGATTCCATTCCTGTTTGTGTGTTAGGAACTGTCAGTTACAGGATCAACCACAGGCCAAGGAGGGAATATGGAACAGGGAAAGGAAGGAGAGAAGGCAACCTTCTTAGGAGAACTGGAGAAGCACTGAAGTCCAGAGCCATGAAACAAAGACTGAGCCATTCGAACACTACTGTCCCTTTCACCAGAATAGTTTGAACCTATACTACCTCATATAAGCAAAGTCCCCTTTGCCTATGCCAACACTCATGGTCTTACACAATGTCACCACCCTTGGGACCTTTGCATAGTTCTGTTCTCACAGCAGGCTCAGAGTTATCCCTTAATCTTTATCTCCATCACTATCTCCAAGATCCTTCCCCTCTTGGCACAATGTCCGTCTGCTTCAGAGTCCATCTATAACAACTGAAAGGGCAGTATGGCTCAGTGACTGGTCTCCTGCAGTATCACCTCAAGAACACAAACAGCTGGCGGCAGACAAGTGGTTTCCAGTTCTACTTGTGTGTCACTAACATCTGTGAGGCAGAACACGCAAAGAAACCTTCAGTTAGCAGGGAAATTGATGCAGGGTAGCAGAGGATACCCCAGGATGGGTCTGTCCTACAACAGGACAGTGACTACAACTGCAGTCACTCCTAATTACTTTTCTGAGTTTGATTGTGCAGGAAAAAAAGAAAAGAGGAAAGAAGAAGAAATAGACGAAAAAGGAAGGAAGGAAAGAAAGAAAAATAGCTGGCTTTTGAAAAGCATTGACTTTGCGTGGACTGTATAATGACTTTCTTAGTTAAGAATTAGACTGGATCCAATCTACTCTACTATAAGACCATATCTAGGATTTCAGCCAGGAAAATGGAGACAGGTTTAAACTGTGGATGCCTAAAAGGCCATAGGTATTTTCAAAGAATTCCTGGGAAGGAGCAAAATCTACAAGGTTGGCTTTGTTGTAGCTTACCCTCAGGGAGCGGGACCAAGTTCTGATCAGACACATGCTTAAAATTCAGCCTGCAGGGCAGAAGCCTGCCACAGTTGCTGAAATTATGGGGTTGTGCTATATGTCAAGACACAAGGTACATTGCTTTTGTAACCAACACAAGAGGCCACAGTTACTGCACAGGAAACAAAGTTCTCAGTATTTAAAGTGTTTATGGTGGTATCCCCAAGATGAAGGAGGCTTAATCCCATTAAATGCATGCTCTTTTTGCTCTGGCAGCTCACACATGAGACATCTGTGGGCTGAATGGCTTCTTGTACAGAGGGTTATACATACACTGGCACATTACCAGGATCCTGCCCTCAACTAGAAACCAGTAGCATACCACTGGCAACAGTAACAATGGCCAAACCATCAGAAAAGGTGGCAGGGAGGGGGTCTCATTGGTCCCACTCCACCACTCTCAGTGACATCCTCAACAATGCCTCTTTCTAACTGCAATGGCAGGAATGAAGGTACTCTAAACAGACACTGTGCCCCTCCCTTTCATTACCAGACTATTAAAACAATACCCTCCCCATGCTGGAATTTGCTCAGGAACTACTTGCTGGGAGAAGGAAGAGGCTGGAACCCGGGGAACCAGAGAGGAAGTCTATTTCCCAAGGAGAGATTTCTCTGCAAGTAAGATATGTATCTCCACTTGTGGAGGCCAGACAACCAAAGGTCTCACTGTTCAGAAACGAATCACCCTATTTCTTTTGATACAGGGACTCCCACTGCTTACCAATTAGGATAAGCAGGCTACACAAGACGAAGAGTTACATGCCACCATAGCTGTTTTTTTCACAAGGGTATGAGGGACCAACCCCAGGCTGCACATATTATATCAACTGAGCCATCTCTACAGCTCGGCAGCTCTGAAGCTCCACAGTGGAAAAAGAGACTGAAGCCCGGACAGTGGTGATGGGTAGGGCCATACATGAACCAGGACAGCTTAGCTAGGAGGTCTTCTTCCCTCTACTTGAGCATAAACTTCATGTCAGAACCCCGACAATGGACTTGATCAGGCCTCTTTGATCTATTTCCCAATGGGGCTATAAAATATGTTTATAAAATATGTTTAATAGGCCTTTTGAGGACAAATGGACCAGTCTACCTTGTTAGGGCAGCCAGAGCCTTGGCTCTGACCTTAACATTCCAATAACACTGAGGCACCTTTATACATGGCACATACAAAGATGATACGGGGATGCAGAACAATTTTTCCACAATAAACTGAAACTTTTCTTGGAATATAATGTAGGTACATGTTAGGTCTCAAAGAAACCCTGGACAAATGGTAAGCTGAGGTACCTGTTAACATATCAAAGAGGCCTCTGGCCAGCTCACCCAGCATCACCCAGCATCACACAGTACCTGTGGCTCCTCCCAGAACTTCTCACCTGTCCCTCTCCCAAAACCCCTCCCTCCCAGTGGATGGGCTTGGCTTCTGGTCCCCAGTTTCTCTTCCTTATATAATTCAGCCATTGTGGCTAAGTACCCTCCTGATCCACTGTACTCTTCTGGTCTCTGCCTCCTGGTCTCTTGGCTTATTCCTGGCCTCTTGTCTCCTAGTTTCCTCTCCGCTCCTTTTTCTCTCTTTGACTTCCTCTCTTTATCTCTGTTCCCTCCTCTTATGGCCCAGTTCAGTTTGCTGGCCATGCTCAGTCAGGACCCTTCCAGATGGCTCAGGCAGTTTCCTCCCTCCTGTCTACAATAAACCTTCTCCTGAACCCTTACCCAGGAGCAGTCATGTCCTCATGTTTCATTCCATATGAAAAGAAATAAGCTGACTCTGAGATGCTCAAACAGGATTACCAGAAAGAGCGAGTGTAAATAAAGAACTTTTAGCAAGCTATCGCAAAGTTTTACATACACATTGGAGACAGAAGTGAGCAACTTCCATGTGCATATTTTACAGTTAAATTGGATCCAATTGCCTTTAATCCCTGCAACTTAAGTACCTCCAAATATACCACTAAGAACACCAACATGTTATCACAGTTTACGAAAGCAAGCTATGAGCCAGCTGGGCATGAGGAATCAACTTCACACAGGCAGGTTTACTCTATAATGCCATCCTAAAGCCAAGAACCCAAGCAACTTGACCAGACAGTAAGTAAGTCTGGGCATCACCAGTACCACAGTATATTAGTGTCATCAACTGATGGCACTATTTAAGCAATAGAAAAGTCAAACAGCTTTCAAAACTCAAAGCCTTCAAAAGAAAACATAGGTCTCAGCTGTACACAGTGTGCGCATGAAGAACAGCCCTCGAGGTAGAGGGTGTGATTGCATATAAAGAACAAGCTCCCCCTCCCCATCCTGCTACAGAGACATTCTTTTCCAAGTCAGATTATGAGCACAGTTCTTTTGTTCTGAATAAGAAGGTTTCAGAGCAAAGCTGGTAGAATACAATCCAGCCCGCCCTTTAATCTGCAGTGTGGGGTGAGACTAGAAGAGAAAGCCCACACTTACAAACACCATGGAACTTTGATTCTAGGAAGCAGGTCTGCCATGTATAAATAAAGGTAAGCCTTCTAAGAAGTGATTCATTCTATTCTCAGGGCAAGAGGGCCCATTAAGTTGAAAGTCTCCTCAGAATCATATAATTAGTGTGACCAGGAGTGGAAGTCCTACAGACAAGGGTGTACAGGGGAAATTTGGGTGCTACAAATTAATTAAACAAATAATAGAAAACATGAATCATTTATTTCAGAGTAGCTACTTCTGGTGTCTCTAGGAACAGTATGTAAGAGAGAGATCTATATCAGTGTAGGTGATATGATACATGTGAGCATGTGTATAAATGCATGCAGATATGCATTCATGCATGTATATGTTTTCATCTACAGGTTTTTGGCATGTCATCCTTCAAGAAACTAGAGAATCCTTCTCAAGAGAAAAGAAACTGTCCATAAGGCCAGTCCAGAAACACTACCATGCCCCAACATTGTGTCTCGGGATTGCCTATAAAGAAATTCTTTGTGTTACCTTGCCTGATAGTGTAACTAGCCTTACCACCTGCTCTCTATACAGAGGAAAAAATGCTACAGCCAGCCCAAGCCAAAAAGAATTTGAAGAAACAGGTCTTAATAAGTTGCCCTGCCTCAGCTACCAGCACTAGCCCAGACATTACTGTACATGCTTCCACAGTCCACACTTAAATGAGGAAGAACTGACTCTTGGGAACTTCACAAGCTCCTGTACCCAGAATCTCCCAGACCTAATCATGTTTCCTTTTCTCTAACTATATTGTCTGGAACCTTTCAAATATCCATTGCAACAAACTTGGGAGATGTGACTAAGGTCTATGAGCTATACCAGAAAATTAATAATGTATGGGGGTATCCGGAGTCTCACAGGCAGAAACTTGTAATGGAAGTAGAGGCTGTTTGTTGCTACATCCTCTCCAGTAGTGACACACATGACAGGCCCCCAAAACCTGGACACAGTCCTGAGGTGAAAAGGTCATGGAAACTTAGTCTCCTAGAAATTTGGCATTGGCCCAGATTTGTCCTGAGATAGTGTGGAGGGTCTTGCATGCTTTCTTACAATATTTTACTGGATAAGAGTTAGAAATCTCAGGGCAAGCTTAGCAAAGTATACTTAGAATTTTCATTATAGTTATATATGGCAGACTACATTACTTATTAGTAGAAAGTCCCCCACACAAACACTTAAAATAATAGTGGAGCTACTCCCATATGCAGGAATTTACAATGACTTAGGAAGAAGGAAGGTTGTGGTCTAAGAAGGAACTAGAGTAAATACTTAGAACTCTAGATAGCTGAGTTACACCCATACATAGGAATTTACAATGGCCTAGGGGGAAGGTGGACTACACAACAGACTAGAATTGGAACTATGCCAAGAGTATGAAGCCCTTGCCCTGGCTTCTAAGATTAAGATGACCTTAGGTGGGGCTGCTTTTGATCCCAATTGTTAACATTGATTTTATCAGTTGGTTCCCATTAGCTTTTACTAGACACACCTCTGTTTTGTTGTAAAAGTAATTTTGCATCAGATAACTTCAATGTACCTTGAATGGCTTTAATGTATCATTTAATTTCTTTGTTTCCTTTAATATAAAAGTCTGATGCTCACTTTGACAAAATTCAGATGCCACACTCCCTTGAGTTCGTATTTGCTTGTCACCCCCTTCTCACCAACTCCTGGCCCTCCTATAACCACCGGAACCCCATTTTCCTGCAGATAGAGGACCCAATTGAGGTTCGTCTGCAGCAGTCTGGTGGCAGTGAGGCTGTCTGCAGGATCTACATAATCTCCACACAGAGGTAGTATGGGAAGGAACAGACAGCAGAGCTGCACGTGGAACTTTCAGCACACTGCTGGGGTAAAAGCTTCACACATTCTTGTATCTAAAGTGGTCTCTGTGGTGAGAGTACAGGTGGGAATGCTGAAGTAGAAAGACTGTCCCACTGAGCTCAAAAGCACTCCACAGCAGAGATACCAGAGCCTGTGCCCTTACATGAGTTCTCACACAAGGGTCATAAACAGGCTGGAGGAGCTAGGTAATATAGCTAAGGCTCTATATGTCATACATACATCTGAAATATGTGTATTCTCATTATGAAGAGGGTCCCAAACATTTATCAGACTATCAAAGCAGGACACAAATTAAGAAATATTTGTTGCTGAAAATGATACTCTGTTATCTGGTTCCTGTGATTAAAACAGTCCAGCATTCTATAAGGATTCCCTGCTTTATACAACCAAAGACTACCAGCATACCTAGGGAGATCTGCCACAAACCTGTCAGGTTTAGCATATAGGGATCAAGCCAATCAGCACATGTTACCCCAACAGAATAAAACTCAAACAAAGGAAGAAAGCAAAAGAGGCTCACAATACATGTCATATGCCAGGTGACACTAATGAAGGTATGGTTTTGACAGGACTCCTTTGTCAATTCTATATATCGGTACCATGGCCTTCTGGTTGCCAGCCTGGCTTTGTGAAAAGATGGCCTCACAATGCTTGAGGAATGAAGCAGTGTTACCATCAGTTCTAAGAAAAGATGACAGTGGCTCATACCATCAATAGTCACATCCTGTGTCTCAACAGCTGGAAGGGACCAAAACCCAAAACAAACTCTTCAAAGAAGGTTACATCTCAGAGAAGATTCTGAGACTTCTTTCCACATCACCAGCCTTTTCATTTTCTAAAGAGTGACAAGAAAGTCTTCTAAGCATCACATAAAATGTCACCTTCACAGAAAAGAGGGCGTGAGAAGCAGACTGAAAAGAGGGACTGTGTCAAAGGGAATGAACGAGATCCCTAAGCAGGCAAAAGTTAGCATGCCTGTGGACACTTTACAGCTCTCCTCTATAGCAAAGAAGAGACTTGTGGGAAGCTCTTTGTTGTGCTCTCCACATAGGGTTTCCTGAGAGGAATGCAGGGAATGTCCATCTAGCCAGCAGAATGACTGAGGTAAGGACACAGCCTCCAACAACTGGAATCCCAGGGTCCCCCAGTTTCTCTCACCTCCACTGGAAACCTCCGGCCATTGACACTATGCTCTGAGCCAGCGGAGCCATTGCTGTGGCCCCAGTGAAACTCCACCTTCTCAGCTTTGAATCTGCCAGGCAGTCCGGCACCACTCACAAAATAATCATCTTTCAGCAGGATGGCAACTGTCAAACGGGAAAGAAGAGAAGGAAAGAAAAGTGAGTTTCAAACACAAACTTAAGTTTTGTTATTTTGTTTTTTGATCATTGATTCTTTCAGTCAAGTTCATGATTACCGGGGTGTGGATCACTTTCTCACTCACATTCCTGTAAGACAGGTCAAAACCAGTGGTTTCAGTAAATAAGGCGTTGCTGCTATAGAGGGCTCCTGGAGCACTAATTGGTTCTTGTTATATAGGGCTATCCTCTGAGCCTTACAGCCACCTTCATCACAACAGCTGTAACTGCTTACAAGAGACTCCAGAGGTTGGTTGGGTTTGCAGGCCACTGAGGAAGAAGAGGGAGGGGAGGATTACTGGACTTCATGATGCCAGCCTATCCTTTCTGAGCCAGCAACCTGTATGTCATTCAGCAGTCATGACGCATGGCTCCCTGGTCTCAAAAGGTGCTAGAACACAGTGAATTCAAGAGTAACTGAAGTGGGAATTACAGCTGTGCACAGCTGTGGGAAGTCACAATGTAGACATGTGGAGGTCGCCCACATTCCTTCAAGTAACCAATCCTCCATGCTTTGTAAATGAGCCTAATAAATGCACCAATTCCCCAATTTGGCCTCAGGTGGGGTTTATTTTGGTTTGTCACTGGTGTCCTTGAAGGAGGGGGACAGAAATTTGGTTGCATCTCCCTACTGTGGCAAAGAGTCACCAGAACAGTTCTAAATGATCACAATTCCTAGGGGGACTGAAAAGTCGCATTTAACAAGCAAGGTACTTCTGAAGCACCGGCTCTTGAAGCTGCCCCAGGATTCAAGAAACCAGATGAGAAACATAAAATAAGCCACATGTGACAGGCAGGTCTCTTTGACTAAAACAAAACAAAATAACAACAAACAACAAGACAATAACAACAAAACTTTAGGCAAGTGAGCACCAAAAAGGATTTGGAGTCTTGTTCTCTATTGAGGCGACAACAGTGAATAGCCAGCCAGAGCTGTGGACGGCCATCTTCATCATTACTTCCATGCCCAGTAGTGCAACGCACAACCTCATCAATAGTCATTCACGAAAATATTGGCCCATAATTCTATTTCCTCTCCTGCTTTCTTTAACTCCATGCATAAGAAAATTATGCTCAGTTCATGACAACCCATCAGTACATCCACAACATAAAGACCTTGACCAATTCAAACCCCAAATACTAAAAAAGTAGCTTTCTTCCTCAAACCCCAAGAACAGGAATGCAAGAATCATTTGGATTTCCATTTCCATAAAGCTTTAGTTTATGCGAGGGGAATGTGATTATCTAATTTCATACAAAAGTTTCTCTTTTAAACTGTTCCAGGCTCACTCTCCTTTTTGTTCCCTCTAAAGTTGAATCATTCATTCATTCATTTAACAAATTCTTATTGGCTGCTAAATACATGGAAGTTGCCAATCAATATACTGATTGGCTTAGGACCAAAGGCAAGCCTGTGTTGGCGAAGGGGAAGCACTCGGGTTCTCATTGTCTCCTCTTCCTAAAAAGATCCCAGTCACAGCCTTGCAGAGGAATCCTGCATGAGAATTAGATCCGCATAAAAGATAGGGACTAGACTAATGACCTATTTCTGAAACAGGGCAATTAGTCTCAGTGCTTTGCTATGGAAAGGAAGCATTAGTGGGAAGAGAAGGAGCCGTGATCACATAAATCCCCCTTCATTGCATTCAAAAGGCACTTGTTCACCAACTTTTGAAAAATACACAGCAAACGTTCAATTACTGGGACAGTGCATTAAAGGATAAAATGAAGTAAAAGCAAGCGTTTCTTGTGCCAATTAAACAAGCTATGGCATTGTTCCAGAGCTGCTCTGTTTGGGGCATGCTTTAGAATAGAGGTCGGCACACTTTCCCTTTAATGGCCATTAGTAAATATTTTAGGATTTGAGAGCATTGAGCCTCTGGTGGAGACTTGGTAGGATAGAAGCAGAAAGAGACCATATGCAAATGAACAAATGAAACTACATTGTACAAAAACGTTATTAAATCACATTGAAACTTGAACTCAAAGGAATTTTTATGCATCATAACATATTATTCTTCTGATTGTGCCTGTGTATGCATGTGTGTGTGTGTGTGTGTGTGTGCGTGCGTGAGCTGTGCGTTTGTTCCTGTGAGCATGTGTGTATACTGTGAGCATCAGAAGTCAGAGGTCCATGTCAGGTGTCTGCCTCAATAGCTTATTTTAAGAGAGAGAGATCCTCTCACTGAACCTGGTGTTCACTGATTGGCTAGGCTAGCAGGTCAGTGAGCCCTGAGTCCTCTTCCCTCAATCTTCCAGCACTGAGATTACAAGAAGGTATGATCTTACTCAGCCTTTATACAGGTACTGGGAATCCAAAGTCAGCTCCTCACCCTTGTGAGGCAATCAAACATTTTACCTAGTGAGACACTTCTCCAGCTGCCTTCTATGTTTTAACCATTTGAAAATATTAAAACAGGTAGAAAGCCTGCCACTACATGGAAGAATATTATCAAAATTATTACAAAGTTGAGCACATATAAAGCTATGTACTCAAATTGATGGGTATAAAGCTATTATAAAATACTTTCTAAAGTGCTATACAACATCTCCACGTGCCTTTCAGGTCAGTGCAGAAGCACACAGGCACCCCGAGCAGTGTCTTAAGTGCTGGACATTACCCTAGCCCGGTATGATTTCTACAGATACAATCTTGCTTCAGAAGCATGGAAGCAAAGATTTTGAGTGTATCTTTTAGGACACACCCAGGGACTCAGCATCATCTCATGAATATTTGATTCTACCTAAATCATTTATGTCTCTGTCAGGGGTCATTTTACTTGTTTTATATGAATAATTAAGGTATAATTAGGGAACTGTATAATCTGAAACATTAATCTCAGTTTTCATTTTATGGAATTTCTCACCAGACACACAGCATGCTCATATACATATGCCCATCCAAAAATAGCTTATATTTTGTTTACATTTTATGAAACAGGGAAGAGAAAGCTTCCCCAGCTATCTTGAAACAACTTTTACAAGGGCCAGTGAGGGATGACAGCAATATTTTGAAACAGGGAAGAAAAGGTATTTTCATGGACCACAAGAAGTCTTCTGACAGAGTGGTGGAACCTCAAGCAAGTTCCCAAATTCTCTGTGCCTCAGTTTCCTTCACTGTTCACATGGGTATGGCCACAGTATCAACCCCTTGAGGCTAAAGGGCATCACTTTCCAAAAGCACCATATGCAGTGCTAGGTACCAGGCATGGATATGGTCAATGGGGCCTGCTGTCAATCATTTCAGGAATCAAGGTTAGAGAGTAGGTAAGGTACAGAGGGGGAGCTGTAACCACATAAAGGTGACTCTACCTGATCACACAGAGCTCATTCAGGCTGCATGTGACTCAGTGCTAGCGCACTTGCTAGCATGTTCCAGGACATGGGTTTAATTACTAGCAAAACACACAACAGAATTAAAAATTGTTTCATTCACTCATTCATTCATTCACTCACTTTACATCCTGATGGCAGTCTCCCCTCTCCTCCCAGTCCCTCCTTACATGGCCCCTTCCACCAACCCCCTCTCCTTCACCTCTGAGAAGGGGGAGGTCCCTCCCAGGGAAGCAACCCTGACTTCTCAAGTCACTGCAGTACTGGCAGAATTTAAATGTAAACCCAAGGGTCCTGGGGCCCTGAGTGGTAAACTTGGGGGCTGAATGCTCATTTTCAGTTTGCTCCAACACAGATTTTTTTTAAAAATGACACTTTCTTTTTCAAATTATTTCAATGCACTCTTTTTCTTTGAAAAGAAAATCTCTTGTTACTTATCCATTCCACTCTTTGTTTCAAAGGGAAGTATTAAACTAGAATTTAATAATATAGGAATCTTTGATTTATTTTCATGGATTATAGACTTAATTTTAACAGTAATTCTGTGTCGAACCCCTGGATTTTCCATTTATGATTTGAGTACAACATTTTCTTTGAAAAAATTACCACATTCTATCAAAATAAAATTAGTGAACTTAAAGAAAAGAACTAAAAGAATACGACAAGACTGAAAAGGAAACAGAAACCAACACAAGTAACAGACATTATGGGGTGAACAATCAATACCGGAAGACAATGGTTTAAAATGGAAAGTCTGTGAGGGCAGGAAACTTGGCCATTGAAATCCCAATTCCCAGTGTTCTTTATTAGATGTTGGGGCCTTTGGAAGGTGTTGAGATCATAATACTGGAGTTTTCATGCATGGAAGGAATGAGCAGGAGAGAGACCCTGGCCCTCTTCACCCATGGACGACATGGTGAGAAGAGACCCTCTAGGAACCAGAAAGAAAGTTTCAGCTGGGAATGGACTCCTCAGATGCCTGAAGTTTGACTTCCAGTCTCCACAGCTGTGAGAAATGTGTAAGCTCCTCTCGGTGTCATGCATAGTAACACAGCCTGAATTCACAAAGATAACGGGACAGATGAGGCTGGAAGGAACACATATGGGAGTGGACCTCTTAAAACTTTCCCCTTAGGTGGATCAAATGCTAACATGGATTGTGAAGCAATCAAAACTCATTAAGGGAAGAAGCAGATGCCCAAGGGCTTCACACTCAATGCTTTTGACAACCTGGAATTATAAGGCCCAGGTCCACACCAGCAGCTCCCCCAGAGCCTTGCTCTGAACTCTAAGGTTAAGGTCTCCCTCCGCCACAGCAAGCACAGTGCCTCTTCGGGTCTATGTAGAACCAATGTCTAAGGTGTAATCTACACAGAGTAGATAGTGTATCTTAGCGTCACTAATTTGACAGGAAGCTCTGGGAGCTTTGCAGGGAGCTGCAACCTCCCGTGCAATATCCTGGGCATCAGGCAGTCAGACAGGGAGAGCTGTGGCTAAGAATCCAGTGTGTCATTCGTATGCACTGAAGTCTAAAATTCCTACGACGTGACTACAATTAAAGCACCAAGACTAGGAAAACTCTAGTGAGCAGATTGGCCTCCGCCCCTTGTCATTAGTTGATGTGAACTCTGCATCTACAAATGTGTTCACTGCCACCAGTATCTTTACTCAGATAAAATGACACTTACAGAAGATGTATTGTTGCTTTATATGTATGGGTGTTTGCCTGTATCTTCAGCAGCTGTTGCTTTCAACAACTGAGTCAGCTCTCCAGCCCCTTACAGGCATTTCTTGAAGATAACAGAAATAGGTGTAATGGTATTTTCAGTTGCAGGAAAGAACATAGGCAGGCAGTAGATCAAATATAGTGGGGAAAATGGAAAAGGCACCCTCTACGTCAGACACATTTGTTATGTGTCCCTGGTGCAGTGGTTTAAAACAATACAAAAGTCCTCCCATAGTTAAAAATCACAGGAGGAAAAGACTTATTAGTATATTTCGGAAATCTCATGGAAGCTTTAAAACCAATCACCATGACATTAATGCCAGAACAGCAAGATTGCACTGAAGCAGCACTGATAGGGGCAATGTCTTTTCATCTCGGGGATGGCAGAGCGGGACTGTAACTCAGACAGCCATAGCTCCTGGGCAAGAAACAGGCACTATCTGTCTTACAAAGGATGTTAGACAACTTGTCCGAAGCGAGCAAGGCGCTACCCAGACGCCGTATGACTACACTGGATAAGACTTATATATGGTGATTACAGGAGCAAAGCCAGATCCAAAGACTAAGACTGTTTTATAGGAAGCTGCTGTTTCTATGTAGTAGGCAGCTTTAAATATTAACTTCCTGTATTCATATTTCAATATCCAGAGACAATCTATTTTACAGATAAGTGACCTCAAAGTCTATGGAAGGGGAAGATTTCTTAGATTTACTTTCTGGAAATATGAGGTTTGTAAAAATACTTCTAGAGAAGATAAAATATGCTTAAAAATAATTATTTATAGGCTAGGGAGGAGCCTGCCTAGTAATGCACAAAGACCTGAATTACACCCCCTACATCACAAAAGATAATAAATGGGGGAAATTGATGATTTAAGAAAGTTAAGATTAGCCGGGCGGTGGTGGCGCATGCCTTTAATCCCAGCACTCGGGAGGCAGAGGCAGGCGGATTTCTGAGTTCAAGGCCAGCCTGGTCTACAAAGTGAGTTCCAGGACAGCCAGGGCTATACAGAGAAATCCTGTCTCGAAAAACCAAAAAAAATAAAAAAATTTTAAAAAAAAAGGAAGTTAAGATTGTTTTCATTATCTAGGTATGAAAGACAGATATGGCTACAGCAAGGATAGACCACAGGGCTTATAACTTTTTCTGATAATTATATATGCACATCTATTTTTAAGAAATATGTAGCCGGGCGTGGTGGCGCACACCTTTAATCCCAGCACTTGGGAGGCAGATTTCTGAGTTCGAGGCCAGCCTGGTCTACAGAGTGAGTTCCAGGACAGCCAGGGCTACATTGAGAAACCCTGTCTTGAAAAACCAAAAAAAAAAAAAAAAAAAAAAAAGTAAAGAGGGGCTGGCGAGATGGCTCAGTGGTTAAGAGCACTGGCTGCTCTTCCAAACGTACTGAGTTCAAATCCCAGCAACCACATGGTGGCTCATAACCACCTGTAATGAGATCTGACACCCTCTTCTGGTGTGTCTGAAGACTGCTACAGTATACCTATTTATAATAACAAATAAATCTAAAAAAAAAGAATATGTAAAGATAATATGCCTCCTTTCCTTATATTCCCCCAAAACAAAATCTCAAAACTCACAATATGGAGTCAAAATATATCCCCAAATTACTTGAGTGCTCCAGGTTATGTCTCAGTATGAGTCACTGAAAATTAGTATCTCATGCTAAGAAGCTATAGAGGCCTCTGATCTGACATGTACTGGATTCATATGAATTATATAAATTGAGATGGTCCAAACAGACCCCTCTGGCTGTGTATTTCTTCCACACAATATTAAATCTGTGGAATTAATTTCAATATGAACAGATGTCAAAGAACCTGGGTTTACCATGTTCAAAGACTACAAGTTGGTTTCTGTGCCAAAGTTTCTATAACACTATATGCTGAAACTTTTACAAGCTCAAGAAAATGACTGTATGTTCTGTCACGTAGCAGGCAGTAGCTGTCACTTTGACACTACAACCCTTCCAATCATCTTGGTGAATTCACAGGCCACCCAAGTCTCCAGTGACTGTCAGAGTCATTCAGAGAGTTTAAACAGTGCAGGGGGTTGATTCCTGCTTCTCTAACGCCTCACTTCTGTAGGGCAGACAGATGTAGCCACATGCTACTGGCTCTGCTCCAAAATCAGGAGCACACTCTGAAGCAACAGGTAGCACATCACTATAGAGAGTGACAGGGATTGATAATCAGCTTATAGAAGGCCAAGGTCATGAATCAACTTACACTGAGTGAACCCTGCACATGTCTAAAACCTTTCACTGGTGATACCAAGCTGAAAGCTGTCACTGAAACATGTTATCTCTGCAGAAGGCTGTCAAGCATTGCAAGTCAAGCAGAAAGCCGTAGCAGGGAGCCTGCTGTGCTGCCTCTGGCTGGCTTCTCGAAGGAGGCACTCAAGTGGCACTTGCTCCAATCTCTGGTTACACCGAGAATGACAAAGCTCTCACCCACTATATTCAGATGACTTCACAGTTTTCCAAAGGACACCTACATTAGATATGCAAAACTTGACCAAAGCCTAGAAATGGATAATGGTGAACCCATGACCTGCATTAGAGGTGAAGAGAGGAAATAGAAAGTCATCTGGAAACAACACTGTATGGGCATGTGACATGGTTCAGCTAGAAAAAACTCGGAGAAGAGAGAACCAACATGAAAATTTGTCCTCTGAGCTCTACCCTACACCCATGCTGTGGCACACAGCCCTCACCATCACCCAATCTCTCTCTCTCTCTCTCCCTCTTGCACATGCTTGCATATGCACACACACACAAAACCAGTGCACTGATATCATAAGTAACATTAGTGGTCACCAGTTTATCTTGAACACAAATGAGTAAAAATCAAGGTATAGGAGAGGGTTGCCCGTTCCATGGCCCCTGTGGCAGTTTGAATGAGAACTGTCCCTCTCACACAGGTTCAGGCATTGGAACACTGGTGGGTGGTGCTGTTTGGGGAGGCTGGTATCACTGGAGGAAGTATGGCATTGAGGGCAGGGTGTGAGAAGTCATAGCTTCATGTAACTGCTACTTTGCCCTCTGCTTCATGATTGCAGACGAGGGAGAATCTGAGCTCTCAGCGCCTGCGCCATGCCTGCCTGCTGCCATGATGGAACCCTTCTGGAACACACAGCCAAATAAGCTCTTCATTTGGGAAGCTGGCTTGTTTATAGTCTTATCACAGCAACAGAACAGAACTACTGAAGAGCAGAAGGTGAACTGTACACAGGGCCTTATGAGAAAGAGGCCAAGAATCACTCACTGTAAGGTGTGTGTGGCAAATAGGTGTATGACCAAGTCAGGCCAGGTCAGAGCAGAAAGCAGATTCAGACAGATGCCAGTCTGCAGAAAGAAAATGGGTCCCTAAAGCTGCAATGTTACAAGGAGGTTTAAAGAAAACACAAGTCTGAGGTCCATTGACATACATGGGGCCAAGGCAGATAATAATTGCATTTTAGGCCAATACAGAGCCTCAGGACATCAGGGTCCTGTATATTACTAAGTGTGACTTGATTGGTTGCAAAGGATTCATTGAGATGAAGGGAGAAAAAAGGGAGGGAGTAAGGACATTTATTTTAATGGATTCAAGTTATTTTATATATATATATACACACACACGCATGCATGCATCATATATAGATGATGACGATATGAATCTCTTTAGATAGGAACTTAATCCTTGACTATAGAACACAGTTATACAATACAGACCCCAGAGCTTCCAGGGAGATCAGAGACGAGGATACAGCACACATTCTCTGTGACATCTGTGAACACCCCAGAAACCCTTAGTTGGGCTGGAGTAATTAACCAGGACACTTCTACTGCTGCAAAGACGGCTCTGCACCCCCTAACCCCAAGATGTTGGGGGGGGGCAGTTAGGAAGAAGGGAGGCAGCTCAAGCCGAAGGCCTGATACATAACGTGCTGAGGCCCTTCATGCCTCTCTGATAGCTTAACAGTTCTATATGAAGCATGTTGTCAAAGAAGATAGGAGATATTTTCATTTCTGTCTCTGCAAGACTCAGTATGGTAGCCACTGACTCTATGTGGCTACTGGCCTTCGGAGATTTATCCAGAGGGCTCAGTTTCATATCACTCAAGTTTTTTGTTGTTTGTTTTTCTGAGACAGGATCTCACTGTGTATCACTGATTCTCCTGGAACTCACTCTGTTGACCTCAAAGTCACAGATTAGCCTGCCTCTGCCTCCTGAGTCCTGAGATTAAAAGTGCATGTCACCATGCTCAGCTTTTATTTTTGTAATTGAAACTTAAATTTAAACGAAACTCCCAGTAGTTAGTGTCTGCAATATCAGATAGTTAGACATAATGAGTGTATTCTTCAGGTCCAGTCTATGAACCCAACATATTAATTCACTGAACTACTGCAACCTTATGTGTCTGGTATTATTTTATGACACATATTTTATATATTTATAAAGAAACTGAGACAAATGGTTAGGTATTTGACTGAAGTCACACACTGGTTGGCTGTCAAACCAAAGACTCCTTACAACAGTAGATACTATTTAAGAAGCACGCTAGAATAAAGTAGATTTTGTTGCTGGTAAACAAAGATAAGAAAATAAATAACCCACTCTACCTGTTTTCCCTGTATTTTTCATCCAGGTTTTGTTAGAGGACTCGTTGTCAAACCCATCGAGTTGAAGCTCCTGGTATTCATCACCAACTCGAGCATGGTGGTCTAAAATGTTTATAGGAGACTGATGGCTGCCCCCGCAGCTGACACTAGATGTGACCCAGTGCTCAGGACCATAGGCACCTGTTGAACAAAAAGCAACACGTTAGTCCTCAAGATCCAAAAGTCTGGGTTTAAACCAACAAGACATGAAGCTAGGAGGCTGGAGAGAGGTGGCTCAGTGGTTAAGAGCAATGATTGCTCCCTCAGAGGTCCTGAATTCAACTCCCAGCAACTGCATGGTGGCTCATAGCCATCTGTAATGGGATCCGATCCCCTCTTCTGGTGTGTCTGAAGACAGCTACAGGGCACTCATATAAATAAATAAATAAATAAATAAATAAATAAATCTTAAAAAAAAAAAAAAGACATGAAGCTAAGGGGAGATGAGAAGGTGGGTTAGAGGATAGAATACTTGTAAGCAAGCATGAGGACCCAAGTTCAGATCCTTAGCATCTGTGTAAAACCCAGCATAATGGTTCATGCTTCAATCTTAGCATTAGAAGACAGGCATGCTCATTGTCTAGGCAGTCTAGCTAAACCTTGAGTGAGCTCAAGTTTAAATGAAAAAACAAACAAACAATAAAAAAAAAAAAAACCTCTCAAAAAAAAATAAGATGGAAAACATTAGAATACTACCTGATGCTGACCCCTGCCCTGTATATATGCTCTCACCACACACACACACACACACACACACACACACACACACACACACACACACTTACTCTGACACACACTCATATACACATACTCACTCACTCACACACATATACACACACATATGTACACATACCAGCATGTGCAGAAACATACCACACATACATTCATATATGCACATACATATGCATGCATACAATACACACATACACATACATAATACATGCATACACATGTGTACAGACATCTGCATGTACATACAAATATACTCATATACATATATATGCACACATACCAATATACATACACTCAATGTACACACAACACATGTACAAACACATAAACAATACACACATGTACACACACTTGCTCTCATGTATGCACGCATAGGTGCACATGTGCGCACACACACATACACACACATCTTTGCATTTTTAGCTTCTAGCTGTTTAAATATCACATGAAAAAAGTTGAATAGAAAAGTAAATTAGCAATTTTTTTTTGCCTACCCACACAACCACCCTGTGTGAAGGAAGATGCAGAAAGACCCTAAGTCTCCCTGCTAGTCAACAAGAGCCACAATCTGTGTTGATCCTCCCGCCAGGCAATCATTGGATAGTCCCTTATGTCTAATGCAGCTCAAAGCAGAAACAAACAACGACATCAGGGGAAAAAAGGGACTACCACAGACATCTTCTCTGTCAAGAAAGTGGACATATTGTAGCTGCAAGAGCAATTGGAATAGGTCCTTAAAATGATTCATATTCGCACTCTCTGGAAAATACTTCAGCTCAGCGATAATGCTGGGTCATTCTCCCAAATCCCCATCACTAACAGGAAAGGAAAAAAACCAGACTATCAGAAAGGACTCATTCACACACTGGAAAAGGTGTAATAAGCCCGGGGCACTTTTGAGTCATTTGCAAGTGTTTAATACTTTCTAGAAAAAGTCAACATTGCTGTTTCCTTTTGGGTGAGACGAGGCAAGGCAGTGTCAAGGGCTTTTCACTCAGAACACTGCACCTCTTGTTTAAGTTCCCTAAGGCTAACAGGAGCCACAAAGAGAACCAGTGTATTTCTACAAACATTTTGGCCAAACTTTATTTTCATCCTCTACATGTCAGAGGGGTTTGGTGTGGGGGTGGGATAATAAACAACTCTACTAGCCTCTTTTCACTGTCTCCATGTTCTTTCAAATGCCACAAAAATACATTTGAAGAGTGATTGAGCCAACTGCTGGTACACAGAACGGGAACCAAAATATGGATTCTGGTCACCTACAAACAGGCTGGCATGTCTAAAACATGGGACGTTGTATAATAGTATCTACAAATAAAATGCCTTGTAAAAATCTCTAATTGGAATAACGTAATAACCAATGCTATGGGCATTGAAATAATGAAGGCAAGCTATCACCGAGAACCTGACACTTGACAATTATCCTACTAAACCACCACTATTACACTAATAACAATTATTGCGATGATAATATTAAAAAAAAAAAAACCCTAAGGTCAGCAGGGTATTTACCATCCACATTAGATGGGTGAAATATAATTTAGGAGATTATAAAAAATAATTAGTGCTCAGACTGGTGGGGTTCGTTCATTATGATCTTAGGGTTCAGGCTGACTGCGCGCTTGCTACCACACTTCCATCCAATATATATTCAAGGGCAGTTTTAATTGAAACTGATCTTCCACTTCAGATTTCAAATTAATTCTCCTTTGGAGTGCTTCATGCTCCAGACACCCTTGCTTTGCAAAGCCCCCGTGTCATTAGTGGAGGCAATGGAACACTTTCCCAGGCTTGCAGGTATCGATTACCTATCCTCACTTCGAAGCACTGTTGCCATTCTAGACTATATAGAGCTTTCTGGGATTGACACTTCATAAAAGTTCATACCGTTAATCATTTACAGCTGGACGGTCTCAACATGTTGAAGGGTTTTGGTTTTTAAATTTTTGAATAAATACTTCAAAGTAAAATTTTTTAAAATGTAAAAAAAAAAAAAACCAGTCTAGTTATTAGACACCTAGCTTGCTGAGAAAAACCCAACCCAACCAACCCACCAGCAAAAGCCTTTCATGGCTATGATATTACCCATCTAAAATAAGAAAAACTTAGCCGGGCGTGGTGGCGCATGCCTTTAATCCCAGCACTTGGGAGGCAGAGGCAGGCGGATTTCTGAGTTCGAGGCCAGCCTGGTCTACAGAGTGAGTTCCAGGACAGCCAGGGCTACACAGAGAAACCCTGTCTCGAAAACAAAACAAAACAAAACAAAACAAAAATAAATAAATAAAATAAGAAAAACTCATTTGCAGGCTGTTTGTCTCTTAAGAACTCTCCAAATGAGTAGGATATTTGCATTTCAGTAGCTCAATCTATTCCAAACAGCTTACCCTTCTGAGAAGACAACTTCATGAACAAGCTCACCTTCTCAAACAGGGAGAGCTGGACAGGAGAGCCCACAGGCTCATTTTTCCTTGCCCAAAGTAACTACCCATTCACCTGTTAAAACGGCACAAATGAGACGTGCATGGAGAGACTCTGCCAACCTTTAAACTCCAGAGAATCTAACAGCGTTCCTCATTCACCCTAGGAGGAAAGATACTTTCTTTTTAATGAATGCAGTGAGTACATCTGAAGCCAATGGCTGTAAGTTCATAAACATGGCCGTCACCTAGAAACAGTCTTCTCAGTTTCCCTTGGGTCTCATTGTTACCATTGCTAACTTACTACTTACTCCTAAACTTATCTAACTTCCCCACTATTGATTAGAGCTGTAGGACAAGGTTCTAGGCTTCAACTTTACACCACTGAGTAGCCTCAGATCTCACAGGCAGAGTACCTGTGTCCTCTCTGCACCCCCAAATAATGGGCCCTTCCAGATAGCAAAGTCCTGAAAGAGAATGACCATGTCCCATACTGACCAAGGCTACTGCCGATGCCCCCTGTCAAAAAAAATGTTCCTGGGACTTTGCAAATCCCTGTATCAGGTAAAACTATAAGAAAACACAGTGTCTCTTAGGCAGGTGATGTCAGTCACCTTGGACACATTTCCTGTGGCACACCATCTCCCCACTTCCTGTTTGCTTCACAAAGCACCTTGTAAGAACAGAGATCTGTGCTTAGGTGGGACTGAAGCTAGCTCAGATCCCTGCTGTATAGCCAACATTATTAAAGATTTTATGTCAACTTGACACATGCTAGAGGAATTAGGGGAGAGTGATTCTCAATCAAGAAAATGCCTTCATATAAGATTTGCTTGTAGGCAAGTCTATAGGGCACTGTCTGGATTAATGACTGATGTGGAAGGGCCCAGCCCCTTGTGGGTGGTGCCATCCCTGGGCTGGGTGCTACAAAGAAAGAAAACTGGACAAGCCACAAGGCACAGTCTAGTGAGCAGCACTGCTCCATACCTTCTCATTCAGTACCTGATTCAAGGTGACTGCCTTGAGCTCCTGCTCTGCCTTCCCTGGATGGGAGACTACAAGCCCTTAACATAAATAAATCCCAAGTTTCTGCTGGTCATCGTATTCTATCACAGCAACAAAAACCCCCAAGTAAAGCAATGTTCTTCACCTAGAAGGTCAATCCTTGTCTCACCTCTACCTCCCCATCATGTAACACGAGCTCTTCAAGTAAGTCCTAAAGCATATTTTAAGATGAAAATAAGTTAAGTTGGAAGAAACAAAAGGGTAGAAAAGTATCTTGTATGACACTCTGCCTGTTCTTGCCTGGGAGATAACTTTAATTTTGTACATCTATCTTCTGACTGTTTACTAACTCTTCTTCACCTTCAGTGTCGGCAGAGCCGCGATGCCAATTTCCGAGGTTAATACTCTTTAGCTTCATTAATTCACCAAATTAGTATGAACTGTGACGCGGTAAGATGTGCTGTAAAAGTATGATAAGCAAGAAGGAATCTATGAGCAAACAGAACAGCCAAAGTCATGATGGTGGGTTTGAAAGCAGGAAGGTCAGAAAAGAATACAAAATGAAGACACACAAACACACAGACTCATACACACCCCAATAACAACCAACCATGACAGAGTAAAACCTCATCACAGACCACAGAAAAAGAAAGAGACGTAAGTATGACTATGACATAGTACTGCCTTTGTTTTAAGACTGAGTGTGTCTATGTAGCTCAGGCTGCCTCTAAATCACCACTCTCCAGCATCAGATACCCACGTTCTACAAATACAGGTGTGTACCTCCATGCCCCAGCAGAAACCATTCTTTTGTAGATGTCTGCCAATACAAAAAAAAAAAAAATTCTAAACTTGCACAGAAGCTAGACAAAACTGTAAGCTTTGCTAAACAGGTTAAATTATCAGTATTTTTGAGTGCATTTGGAACCTGTCTATGACCTAGCAGGTCATACAAACACCAACAATCTGGATAATGGTTGGCATATCATTTATGCATGCACAGTATTTACACAGAGCAAAGAACCAGGAAAGAAAAGCTGGGCTAAAGAGGAAGGTGGTAGGGGCTTCAGCAAGCTTAAGGGTGAAGTTTCATTATTTATAGTCATATATATAATATATATATATATATATATATATAAGCCTTTTGACTTATAGAGTTGGAGAAATTCACCTTTAAAAACTGTAGTTAAGAAACAACATTATTGGCTTAATTTATGGATCATCTGTGCCTTAAAATAACAAACTCCTCCTTAGTGGGCTGTTAACAAGTCACTGTATTTTTCCCATCCTGGGACACTACGGTTCAGGATATGAGCATCAGGAAGATGGATTCTCAAAGTATGGAGAATAAATCACACAACTGGAGATTCATTTCAGCCGTCTGCTCTCTGCAGACAGAATTCCCTACAAAGACATAGCTGCAAGTCCTGCAAATCCAGGTGGCTACCTCAGAGCCTCTTTGAAACTCTGCGCTTCATTTTCCAGGCAGACAGCTCTTCAAGGAGCTGGTCCACAGGTATCAATTTTAAAGCAAAAATAGCTATTCTATTATTTAAACAAAATGCAAATAGAATGGAGAGAAAGAGACAGGCAAGGAGAGGGGGGGAGAGAATACTCTCTTAATGTTTGTCCATGGTCAACATGACCCACAATCAGAAACACTACTTAAAAGTTGAAATAAGACAAATGTACTTTTCTACACCTTAAACAAACCACCCCATTTCAATACAGTTCTCTTAATAACTGATCTAAGATAAAGACAGGAGATTTACTTACAGCACATAAAATCCACACAATCCTTATTCCAAACTATGGTTTCCTTAAATACATACATAGTATTTTTCAAAAAATAAATATGGCTGGGCAGTGGTGGCAACACGCCTTTAATCCCAGCAGTTGGGAGGCAGAAGCAGGCTAATTTGTAAGTTTGAGGCCAGCCTGGCCTATAGAGTGAGTTCCAGGACAGCCAGTACTACACAGAGAAACCCTGTCTCAAAAAAAAAAACAAAAAAAACAAAAAATATATAATAATAATAATAAATAAATAAATAAATAAATTTGCATCTTGAAATTATTGTTCCTCAAAAGATTCAAATAATGGTTTCCATCCACTAATGAAAAGCCATTAAAAATAATGAAGTCTGTCTGAATCTAATTAAAAGTAAATCTAATATACATGTTATGTGCTGTTTCCGGTCCAATGTGTTTATTAATGCCCCCCTCAAGAAACTTTTATTAAAAACATTACCTGAATCTAGGCTTATTACTCTGCATCTTGTTGCCCACTTTTTACCAACAGCAAAAATCCAAAATGCATGTGTTCATTTTTTTTTACAAAGTATAATTAATGCTTTTTTTCCCAATCTAATACACATCTTTAAATTATCCCATTTTTAATTAAAAACACTTTGTGAGATTTAGCTTCAATGTGTTTGCTCACACCAGAACTAGTAACTTAATTACTATTTATGCATTTATTGTTATACATGTGAAAAAATGGAAACGGGGCTAAAAAGCACTCGGAATGCTTACTGCTGCTTTTATTAATTAATGTATAATTACAGAGTTGTTCATCTGTGTTAGGAGGAATATTTCAGTTCCTAAGTCAGTGCAGAAATGAACAATGGCTTTAGAGATAATAAAATGGACCTCTACATTTTTGTTTGTAAATTTTAAGCATGAGAGCATTATGCTCCTATTTCCTATCACTGATGGGAGCTGTCAATAACCAGCTGGAACACCATAAATAACACCAGACAACAGGACCAGAAGTGTAACTGATGGTGCATTTCTAACTGTCCACTTTCCCATGGTCTGTCTCTGTCTCTGTCTCCACCCCCCCTCTGTAGCAAACACACACACATTTATCAATGTGTAGATAGATAGATAGATAGATAGATAGATAGATAGATAGATAGATAGATAGATAGATGATAGATATTAAAGTCTATTTTATGTGTCTGGGTGTTTTTCCTGCAGGTCCATGCACCATGTGCATATGATAGTGACTGTGGACACCAGAGAGGATATCAGATCCCCCTAGAACTAGAGTTAGAGATGGTTGTGAGCCACCATACAGAGAACCCAAGGCCTCTGAAAGAACCACAATGGCTGTTAGCCACTGATTGATCTCTCCAGCCCCTGGACAGGTTACACAGCAAATAATGCCATCCAGAGGGCCTGAGCCATAGAGGTATGGCAATGCAGGGTCACTCACAAGTGGAGAGTGTGGTACACACAAGAGAAAGAGCAGAGGAAACCAGGGTGTGTATAACAGGAGCAATGGACAAAACCAAAGGTCTTTCAAAGTCCAAGTCTGTAGCAATGCACGTTCAAAGGTATCTTAGATGAAAGACCTCCAAGCCACAGTTAAGAGTCTACTCAACACTCAACACAAATGTCTAACTCTAACTGGGATCATTTCATACCTCCAAATCTCCTTAGTATGGTTTCAAGTCAGGGCTCTTACAGACACTGCATAGGGTCAGTCATTGTATTTATCTAAACTATTAGTGATGTCATCTCAGTTTTTTTTGTTGCACAACATCTTACAGGCTTATAAGATGGAGATTCTAGGCCTGAAGTTTTCCACTTTACCCAAATGACGTACATCTCTAGCTGCCAATGATTATTACTTGGCAAAAGTCTATGATCTTTTGACATTTTTCTTCACAGACTCAACGAGACAATCACAGGCTGAGGGGAACAATACTACACAAAGAACTGAGAAGCTGGGTGTGCAGTACAAGGGAGTTATCTAAAAGTGATATACTAGAACCAAATGATTGCCAGACTGCTTGATTACTACCGTGGGATTCTCCAAGAAGCCGAGATCCATTAGCAATGTCTGAAAAGGTTGCAGCCAGGGAAGGAGATAATAGCTTAATTAATTAATTAATTAATTAAAATTACGGATTTGCTCTTTCCATTCACAATATAGCTGGGGAAAGTAGAGTTGAAAACTAATCCTGTTTAATCAAGAATTATTTCTCTTATATCAGACAAAGTTCAAAATTCTAGAAGGTTCTAAGGTCAGTACAAGCACTTCTGGCAATACAGAAAACAACTTTATGGACACATTTGTCTTGTTTTGTTTTCAGAAGAAAAGGGTCTGAATGATAGCCTATAACTTACTATGTATACCAAGCTGGCTTTGATCTCTCGGACCAGGTTGTTCCTCTGCCCACCACCCCCAGCTACTGTGAGAGGCAAGCATCACCCCATCTCTCTTATCTTTGTTTACATTCTCCAGCCAGCCTAGTCTATGCCACACCAGACACATTCTTAAAGTCAGCCACAGGAATGTACTGAAGATTACACACACACACTCACACAAAGTGAGAAACATGCATGACTGGGGGTGATAACTCTCCTTAAGAAACCACACCTGAACCCTTGAGTCACACTGTTGTGGACTCTGACCCAGCTTCAGATATGACATCTGGAAAAAGTCATCTGAAAAGGGGGAACCTCAATTAAGAAAAAAAACCCCATAAGAATAGGCCAGACTGTAAGGTGTGTTCCTAATTAGTGACTGATGGAGAGGGACCAGCCCATTGTGAGTGGGGCTACTCCTGGGCTCCTGGGTTCTAGAAGAAAGCAGTCTGAGTAAACTAGGGATAGTAAGCCAATAAGCAGCACTCCTCCATGGCCTCTGCATCTGCTCCTGCTGCAGGTTACTGTTCCACTTGAGTTCCTGCCCTGACTGCCTTCATGATGGACTACACTGTGGAAGGGTGAACTGAATAAACCCTTTTCTTCTCAAGTAGCTTTGGTCACGGTATCTCACTGCAGCAATAGTAACCCTAACTGGGACAACATCCAACTAGAAATTGGGCAGCTCAAAGATGCCCAACCTTCTTCAACAGCGTGTGTCAGAAGTGTTTTGGCCAAGGCCAACATGGATTATGCTATGGGGTTTCCTATTCAGAGGGTTTGATTTAGGTTGATGCTATTCATAAAACGAGGCAGAGCTTTTGTGTTGGTGACCCTGTGGGAGAAACCTGGCTCTTCCCCCAACCTGACTGAAGAAGGAAGGGAGGGACACGCCCTACAAACAGAAGATAATAGGAAAATCAGAAAGCAGAACCAAGAGGGAGAGAAAAGAAATAAGAGGCCAGGTCCCTAAACAAAGCACACTTAGAATATAAATTATATCTTTAGATATTTTCATTTCAAGTGCCTTTGTATTTTAAGACTGAGCAGGCTTCCTGCTATTTGCAACTAATGCTATAAACCAAAGGCTGGTTTAAAACTACCAGTTCAATGATTCAGGGCATTCTACAGAGCAGTGAAAACAAAACTTATCAAATGACAAAGATAAAAATCGGCAGTACATGCTGTCTGGCACACATAGGGACATCTCTTGATCCCTTCTTTCTTTTCCCTGTTCTTCCTACATTTATTTTCCCTGTAAGGGAAACATAAACCTGGGCTAGGATTTAAAGATCTCATTTAGACAGAAGGAGAGGAAACAAGGTCTGGAGTTCTTTGCTGTAAATTTTTATTCTAGTAACACCGAGGTCACAGATAAGAGTCCAAGAAAGATTTAAAGTGATCACTAACGGCTCACGGAAAGTATTCTGCCTTAGAGACCTGACTGCTCAGGTTATTATGTGGGGATGACTTGCTGGTGTGATCATGAACTACTCTGGAAGGTCATCGTTGCATCTCAGAGAGTAAAAAAGCCCCTGTATTGAAGTCTGGTTTAAACATGGCTGCACTTCCTGTCTTGAGAAGGGAGGGCATCTGCACAGTTCTCAGTGGCAGAATTTGGCTCTGCAGTGTTTTATGTTAGTTGTTAGAGCTCATGACAAACTTCAGCACATCTACACACACACACACACACACACACACACATATATATATATATATATCAAGCACACACATACTCACACACTTATAAACCTCCACACACATCCCCACACATGCATATACACAGGACACACTTAAACAATTTCTCTTGTTTACTGTTTGAAACTCTATTCTCGTCCCAGGTATCAAATGACAGTGACATGGAGTAGAAGCGAAAGAACAACAACATGGTAGTACTTTGCTCTCCTGGAGAATATTCATTATATTCAGGGTGACGAAAACTTCCTGCAGTTTGTCATCTTTGACCCTTTCAACAACTCTTGTCAAGTACATTTTAGTTTTTTCGTGTTAGAGATAAGGCAATTGATATTTAGAAGCTAGGAAACTTGTCCTCATAGAGAGTGAGAGATCTAAGTCAGCTCCAGGCCTATGGGAATGGACCATGTTCTAATAGAGTATTTTCTATCTGGACTATAACCATACAATCTACATGGGAGGCAGTGACTATTAAAATTGTAAATGTGCACTCCTTTGCTCAGTTGTTAATTCCAAAGATACATTTTGCAACTGTTAAAAGCGTAAAGTTGGTTGTGGTAGCAGAATCAGCCAACATCCAAGATTAACATCACAATACATGTGACTGAAGGGCTAGCTAAGTAGAGTATGTCAAATCAATACAGTAGAAGAAACAGAAATCAGGAATGGAGTAGGAGGCAGGGATGAAGGGGAGGAGAGCTCTTTAAGCTAAGAACAGACTCTAGTTACATTTCTAAGTGGAAAAGCCAATGCGCGTTATGACATACTACCATGTATTTTACAACACAGAGAATCAGGCCTCATCAGTGGCACAGCAATGACCTAACAATTGTAAGGCCCTGGATTCAATCCCTACCACTGCAGAAGAAGGAAGAAAAATAAGTGATTTATGTGTTTATTTGTGTGTACATCGAATACCCATGCATGGATACGTAAGGCAATAAAGTACTAACATACTAGGAAAGCTGAATGTTCAGCAATTGTATGCTCTAAATATCAAATTATATATTATACCATTGAACTATCTAGAAGTTAAGTATGAAACGTGCACAGACATTTAAGAGGCAAGAGCATCTCACACCATTCAGTGGGGGAAAGAAACTCGTTGCAGAGTTGTGACTATATGATTATATCATAGCATATGAGGAAAATAAATGCACATCAAATCCAGGAATGGATCACCCAAAGGCAAAAGGACAGCCTGTGAAATGATTACCTGGAGTAAAAAGATACTAGCTCCATCTAGGAAAAGAGAGACGCTCAGGATTTGATATATTTTGAGGATATAAGCACTACTTCTGTAATTAACCAAGATACAAGTAAAAGATGCAGGAAAAAAAAAAAAAAAAGGGATCCCAGTAACTTCTCCCTGGAGGTCTTTGGTCCATGTGGCAGGTACTTTCGTGGTAGAGTTACTGACTCCAATTACAAGTGTGCTGTTATTCTTTAGCTCTTTAAAGCCTTCAGAAAGTATAGAATCTTATATAAAAGCTATAAATGGCATCCAAACTTCAGGGGCTAAAGGGGTTGGTTAAGAGGAAAAACAGGTTGATAAGATTCCTGGCAATAATTTCAAACAAGAGACTAAGACTGGCAGATTCCTCCTGGAATAAGGTCCAGTCTTTCCATGGATTAAGTTGGCTTCTTATCAAACCAGATGTTGCATTTTATCCTTAAAGTGGCACAACTATAAAAGCCCCATACTTTTGAGAAGTCAGAACAGTCTTCACTGTGGCTCAATGCTTTCACCCCATGTGATGTCCTATAAGATACAAATATCCTAACTGCTGCAGGTGGATGGTGAGACTCATTCCAGGCTTCATAGACCCGGTGAAGCAATCCCAGCAACGCCCAAGCATCTCCATCACCGCACTGCATGCCTATGGCTCTTTTCATCCATGATACTTCATTTTCACTCTCTGATCTCACCTCTTGAGAACTGGGGAGATCCTGATGGATTTTTTTTCCCCTCGCATTTCTGATCCATGCCTCCTGGCAACATGCCATTCACAAATTTAATACATCCATCTCCCTTGTCAAATTCTTTGATAAAAATGCTGAAAAGGCTAGGGCTGAAGACAGATCTTTCCATCACTGTAATGGCATATTAGGTAGGATTCCCCAAAAAGGGACATTTTCTTTTTTCTTTTTTTGGTCAGGAATCCCCAAGGCTTTTTTTGCCATCCAGGTATACACATGGGCTACATGCCTGTGAAAATCAGCTCATGTTTTCAGTGTATATAATGGCAACACAGCAGGATTAAGCAGAACTTCTCTGAGTAATTCCAGAATATAGTTCTCCAAGGGCAGGGCACACTGTGGTCTCTTCAGCAGTATAGACTCACCCATGATGAAGAAGGCATCTGATAAATGAGTTACTGGATATACAAGGGAGCAGTGTAGACCCATCCATGATAATGCAGGCATATGATGAATGAGTTATTGGACATACAAGGGCTTTCCAGATAAACCCAACAAAGAAAAGAGCAGGAGTTGAGACTGTGATGCAGCTTGCTCACAGCACAAGGGGTCCCGAGTTCTAGTCCCAGCACACCATAAACCAATGTGGTGGCACAGAGCTGCCTTTCAGAGGTAGACAGAGAATGATGAGAGGTTCAAGGTCATCCTAAGCATACATAGTGAGCCAGAGGTCTACCTAGATGACATGAAACCCTGTCTCAAAAAGCCAAACAAAATAAGGCTAGTATTCTTGCTCTCCAATATCTCTAAGTTTGTCATCCATGTGAACGTTTCTTGAAGATCTTCATGAAACCAGAACTAGTGGAGAACAACAAATCATAGGAATTACAGAAATGATATACTTATATTAACAGGAAAGAACATTACTACCTCAAAAGTATCCAACAGAAAAATAGTCAGTGCTGGGTGTGGTGGCACACGCATTTAATCCCAGCACTTGGGAGGCAGAGGCAGGCAGATTTCTGAGTTTGAGGGCAGCCTGATGTACAGAGTGAGTTCCAGGACAGCCAGGGATACACAGAGAAACCCTGTCTCAAAAAAAAAAAAAAAAAAAAAATCAGCATGCTATTGGGAATGAAACGCACATGCTTTTCAGCTTCAGGATGTCAAGAGGTAGCCACCACTTACTCTACGCAGGCGTAATGAGGACAGGGGTCCCCTGACAAAAGGCCAGTAGTGGAGATGTTTCCTCCTCAACAGTTAAAGGAGCAGGTCTCACGGCCTGACATGTCACTTCAATCCCTCAAACCATCTAAGGATGGGCAAAGAGAACCAATCCACCATTAAACTTTGACCTCCACACATGTGCTGAGGCACATGTACCATGAAAACTCATAGACAAGAGATGATCAGAAGTACAAAATAAAGTTAAACTATAATAGGATAACAAAAGACAGCCTTAATGTTACTAACAGTAAAGCTTTATATTCTTTAGCACCTAAATTAGTGTCTCTGGTTGAGATTTTGTTTCTATTGTGATTGTTCATTCTTTCCTTTCCCCTTCCTTCCTTCCTTCCTTCCTTCCTTCCTTCCTTCCTTCCCTCCCTCCCTCCCTCCCTCCCTCCTTCCTTCCTTCCTTCCTTCCTTCCTTCCTTCCTTCCTTCCTTCCTTCCTCCCTTTCTCCCTCCCTCCCTTCCTTCCTCTCCCACCCCCCAAGACAAGACTTCTTTCTATAATGCAGGTTGGCTAGAACTTGGATTCTAACCCAATACTGACCTCAAACTCACAGTAATCCTTCAGCAGCATAATAAGTATGAAGAATCACATACAACATGGAAATGTGGTTCTAGAACAAAAACAGGCTACAACACACACCCAGGAACCCATCAGCAGACTCCCCTAAGTACCTCACGACAGCCATGTCCTCATTTTGAAATATACTGTGCTATGGTGAAGCACGTGAGAGGAAGAGGACAACCATAGCCCCCTTATAACCTCATCCATCCCTTATTAACAGCCATCAGTCACCTTCCAGCATCCACAGGCATAAGATACTATTGCCATTGAAGGAATAAAGAGAAGTCTGAGGAGATGAAGTTATCTGGCACTTGGATAGAAGCATTAAGCAAAGAGTAGAGGAAAGATTCACGCTCTTAACAGATGGTTCCTGCCTCTGACCTAAGCATTTTGCCCTAATCTCTTTAAACGGTAAGTATTTCTTGGCAGTTCTGTTTGGACAGGAATCACCATCTAGAGGTCAGTCTGAACTTTTCTTCTGTGTGCAGGCCCAAGAGTTGAGCTGAGCTGCACTTGGCCAATGTTACAGGTTGAGGTTACTGACTTGCTGGTTACCTTTGACCATGACTCTCTATAATGCATACAGAAAATAGTTTATTACTATAAATTACCCATGACATTTTAAATAAAACCTTGTATTTGTGAATAGTGTGTAAAAGTTAAGCAAAAAGATCAAAGGCAATGCGGAGTACATACAACTGTCTTTGTTGTCTGAAGACAGCTAGTCTCAAAGAATCAGGCCCTGAGAGCCTGCTGTGGTCTCCGGTAGAAGTCCCCCACAGGCTCTGTGTTGGAACACCAGGTCAAGGTTATAAGACTTTTAAAACTATGGAATCTTGCTAGAGGCACAGGGGCCATGCCTCACCAGGCCTCAGGAGTTCATAGCCTCACCCCAGCTCCAGTTTGCTCTCTGCTTCCTATATGCAGCAGGTACAATGTGACCAGCTGGCTTCCCACTCCTGACCCCTGCTGCCAAGTCAGCCCTGCCATTGTAGACGCTATCCCAAAGAAACTTTTCTCCTTAAAGTTCTTCTGGCCATGGCATTTTATTTTAATAGTAGAAAACTATCTAATTCGGTACTACTCTACATTTCAAAACACTAATGCTATCTACAGAATGAGATTAGGATGGACAAAAAAACCGGAGGAAATGTTAATTAAAATCAGAGCATTCATAGGAAGTCCATGCCTACAGATTGTAACTAAGCAGAGGACAGCACAGTCATGTTGCCCTCCCAATTCTAGAAGAGATTAAGCCAGCAAGCATACTACATTTGGAGCCCAGCACACTGCGGAATTCTGGAGTCTGGGTACTCACACCCCAGGAAAATGCTAAGTGAGTCCCAAAACAGTTGGATCCTCACTCTGAAAAACAAGTGGTCTAATCAGGAAATGAGAAGTCCTTTCCCTGCAGATAAAAGAGCTAATGGTTACAAGGCTTCAGTGTGACAGGGGCACATTCAGGAGAGCTGGACAAAGGAAGAGGCAGAGGCAATCAGCTGCCATTCTCTCTGCAGCGGGGAGCCTGGGGACGGAAATTTACAGATGCTGTTTCCACTTATTAGCACTGAGCTGCTTCCTCATATCCCTCCATAAACATGCAGCTCCAAAAAACAAGAAGGATCTTTTTGATCAAGAGCACAGCTTTCTTTAAGCTGGAGGCTCATGAGAGTGCCTGCTGAGGGAGTTCATGTAAACAGATAGCCAAACATCTCGGGCCTGAAACAACACTTAATATCTTATATTCTGTTTGGTGTTTTCTTTTGAATAAATCCAATGATACCGGTTTCCTCTCTTTGAATAAGACCCCAAAGGGAAGTAAATTGCATGATGGGAAGAAAAAACAGTCAGGGCATTCCAGGGACTGTCAGCATCCTTAGGAAGACACCTGTGGTTCCTATATCTGCCACTAGTCTAAGGAACAGCACTCAGGAGCACTGGCTACAAGATCTTTTGTAAATACAAAAGTGTTGTCTTCAGGCTCAAAGCAAAGAGCAGTACTGTCTTCAACACTAAAAGAGTTTCCAAAATTAAAACAAAAAGCATCACTTAATTTGAAAAGGTAGCGGGCATCTTCAGGTCTCCATAATGGTTCCCTTGGTGTTCTGTATTTCTTTGCTGGTAACAGAGAAAAAAGAGGAAGAAAGCAAAACTCCTTAAGAATGTCTACCTTTTAACACGAAAGACAGACAGAATCCAGTCAGTGATGAAGGGGTTAAGAATGTTCTATTCTTTTCTTGCTGGGTACAGATTTTTTCAGTACCATCTCAAAGCCATGTAGGTATCCTATGCTCATGATCTGAATCCCACAAGCTGATGCTAGAACACAGACGATAGGAAAAGAGCAATTTCACACAGTTCCAGAGAGTGGCTATCACTCCCTGGTTCTCGGATTATTTACGACCAAAGTCAAAGGAACATAGCTTAAGGGGCATTTAAAAGCCACCTTTGTCACAAAGCACTGAACACTCACTTGGGCTCACTAGGCAGATGAAAGGAGGAGATGGACCTGGCATCTGGGCCTTCATCTAGTCAGACAACTGCTTGACTTTGTAAGTCACTCAAGGAGTGGCTGTGTGCATAACCAACCTGTCTCCCCTAAGACTGAAAACACAGAGAATAGCCATTGCCCTAAATCTGGAGTCATCTTGGATTCCAGAAGAACAAAACCTCATGAAACAGGCCCCACTTCAGATAACGATAATTCCTTTTATTCCCTGGCCTTTTCCCACTACCCACTGTACCCTATTCCTGCCTCCTTGGATAAAATTTCTGTTTTCCTAAGAACCTATCTACATTGCACAATTCAGTGGTCAATGACTGTGTGCTTAAGTTATTTTTATTATTTCATATAGGTAATTAAAATCCCCATGAAAAATTAATTTATTCACAAAATAGCAAGTCTTTTTCCTACTTATATTATCCATTTGGAGTGCAAAGTTCCAGTCACAGTTTTTCCCCATCCCCAGGCTCCACGCATTCATTATCAGTGTGGATCTGAGTCCCAGCCAACCTGCCCAAGGACCTAGGTTCTTATGTCGGACGGAAAAGAACTGAAGGCACACAATTAGAAATAGAGACATTTGATCAAGAAAGAAAAAGAATGGGAATGAGATAGTTGGTCCATGGGCCACAAGGTCTGTGACCCCTTAGGTTATTTAAAACTCCCACAATGGTGTATCTTGGGCTTTCTTGAGCCCATTATACGAAATTCAAGTGGGGCACTGTGTTTAGTCCTTCTCTGCCAACTTCCCTGGGCATCCTGTTTGCAGAATAAAAGAGAGGTGGGAAAGGACTGCAAGTTGCATGCCAGAGACATAGAATCTGCACCAGAAACACGGTGAAGGAACAAAGCTTTCTGCCCCATTTTCTGCACATTTTACAAAACATTTTTTTTGGAAGATTTGTTTATTTTGAATGCTGATTCTTTTTGGTCTACATGTGAGTCAAGACACCACATATGTGCCTGGTGCCCACAGAAGTGAGAAGAGGCCATCTGATGCTCTGGACATAGGGTTATAGGTGGTAAAAGCTACCACATGGGTGCTGGGACCACAACATGGGTCCTCTGCAAAAGGACCAGTACTGAGCAACCACTGAGCTATCTCTCCAGCTCCAAGAACACATTGTGGTACACAGACCTACTGCCACCCTTGCCAGGGCCATCACTAGCCCCCAAGCAATAACCTGGTCATCAAGTCAGGCAGCTGGTCTACCCTGCTGATGTCATGTGCCTCAGTCATTCTGTGATGAATAGAGGACCGCAGTCCCTACACATCGGCAAGGAAATGGATGCTTACAGCATGCGAAGTAGGTGAGTCACAGGTATAATCACCCACTCTGGAGAAATGGCTCAGCAATTAAGAGCACTGGATACTCTCTTCCAGAGGACCTAGGTTCAATTCCCAGTACCCAGGTGGTAGCTAACAACCACCTGTAAGTCCCAAGAGACATAACATCCTCTAGTTGCACATATGGTAAACTATAGACAAACAAATCTCTCAAACACATAAAATAAATAAATGAAAAATTTAAAAGAATAATTACTATTCCAGCATATACTCCTTTCAGCTTGTTTTTTGGTGGGGTCTCTTTTGTTATTTCTGCCATTTCTTGAGCTTCTTATTCAAGCTTTTGGTGGATCCTTCTCAACCTCCCATTCATTGGGTGAGGGCTAGAATTACAAATGGCAACCAACACATCTGGGGTTTTTCCCCCCCTTGGATTCCAGATCTTTGTGCTTATTAAGCAAGTATTCTTACCTGCTAAGCCATCTCTCTGGACTGAACTGAATCTTACAAATTTAAAAGCCTGCTGTGCTTGGTCTTCATAAAGTATAAGAAACACTTGGTACAGAAAAGGCATCCAAATACTTCTTTTTTAATTCATGCTATGAGAAAAATTAATGAATAAATAAATGTTCCTCATTTGGTCTAATCCGCTTAATGTGTTTTTCAAATTAAAGTAGCATCATATAAATACTAAATCCCTGTGATACAATTCTACTGGTGCCCCAAAGACAACCTCACAGCAGCACACCTCAGCTTAAGACTAAGGTCTGGGTCATAGTCCACTGTCATGACATGAGACCCACACACCCTTAGACAGAGTGCAGTTTGGCCTTGCTTCACAGTCTTCCTTCCCTGCTCATCAAGATGGCTCATTAATGGCCTGATTTCGGATGTCTCAAGTAACTTCTCATCCATGAGCTGCTGGTGACTGCCTGTTTCCAGAATCTCCTGCTGTGCACACAAGTAATTAACTTGCACTGCTCTGCTGGCTCTGAGATATTTCATGACATCAAAGGGGGCAAAAAGCACATCTAAAGCAGGGAGTTAAGCTTCAAGATGCTGTCCAAGTTAAACCCCATAACCAAATATCTCAGAGAACTACCAGTCAACACTGGGGTTCTGGTTGACAGGACTGGGAGTACCAGGACTCCATTAATCTGGATTTCATAGTGATAAATACAAAGTCACTATCAGGATCTGCTTCTGCCTATGGAAATAAGGACTTCTTTTAGAATACCAAAAAAACTCTGCAGACCAGCTTCAGTTAGGTCAGTTCAATAAAGACAAATACCATGGCATAGATAGCCTGGCATAGATCTAAGGGCCATGAATAAATCACCAAAGCTGGGCACCTTAACTAAACTACCTGGGCCTCATTTCCCTTCCTTGTAGCATGAAGTTAATAAATAGCAAAATATAATGAAAACACACCTCTGGGTGTGTCCAGAGACTATTCAGTGCTCTGTCTAGAGAGTGGATTAATTCTTTGACAGATTCAGAAGCTGAAGGCAGTACTGGTAGATAGGTAGCCCTGGATGGTAGAAGGGGGTCACTTCCTTTTCTTTACTTCTGGCCATCATGATGTGAAGAATTGTGTTCCACCAAACCTTACAGGCTGCAGGAAAATGAACTCTTAAGACACTATAAGGAATTTCAGAAACTGTAATCCGAAATAAAATCTTCCTTTACTTGAGCTGTTTCTTACATGCATTTTGAACATGACTATGAAAAACTCATATGTTAACTCATGTAAGTTAAGTGCTTTTATTACTACCATGCCCATGGCATATTATATGTTGTTGTATGCTATTATGATTTGATCAACTGTACTCCCTGATACTGAACACACAGCAGGACTATAAAAAATAGATATGACTGACTGTGCACACACACAACTATTTTTTGCTGGTACCCCAAAAGTACAAAATTAGATAACCCAAAAGCTTGCTCATCATTAATCCTATCACCTCCAAACTTAATCATTAGTCAACATTCTTTACTAACTACACAGTTATTTGATTTTCACTGGCCTTCCTAAAATAAAGGGGACTGCATAATTGAGAAATGCTATTATATACTGCATTGTTTCTAAAATTCTAGGTCAATGACAAAAGATATGTGGTCAAATAACAGCAATGAGAATTGTATGATCTAGTAACTTATCAAAGAGCTTGGGAAACACAGAAAAACAGAACAAAACAAGCAAGCTGGGCATGGTGGAGCGTGCCTTTAATCCCAGCACTTGGAAGTCATCTCAGTGAGTTCAAGGTCAGCCTGATCTATAGAACAACCAGGGGCCAGAGTTATTACACAGAGAAACCACCACCACCAACAACAAGCCTGATATTTTAGGTTGAGTCACACAAGCAAAGCCATTCCAAAACGAGGAACTGTGGCTGAGAGACAGGGGAGACTTGTGAGAAGGAGCAGTGCGTCATGGGTGCCTAGAGGCCTGCAGAAGGGTCTGGACTGCCTCCTTTCCAGCGAAGGGCAGTCTGAAAGGACGAAACTCTACAGTGTTTGATAGAGGGTTACATCTCCAATGTACCTTCTGCACTGACAGTATGGGTTGGGGTGGGTCCTGGCCTTACAATCCCACAAAGAATGAGCGCCTACTTCCACAGTGTCTGCAAGTGTTGACAAGAAAGCAAGAGCCACCCAAGATTTAGCCACACCAAATTCTTCAGCGTGAAATTTAGGATTGTCCTTCCCACGACATTTCCTACACTGTCCAGCACTTCCTGTTCCAGGGAATATTATTTTTATCCTCTCTAAGCTATGCCAATACCATTGGGGACATTTCCAAACTCCACTAGTAACGACAGTATAACACTGTTCTCTGTCCCTTCAACATAATTACACACCTCTGAACAAGGACCATCAGAGCCTGGGCTTCTAGAGCCTATTTACCCTTCTGTGGCTTTTATAAGCCATGAAAGGCCAAACTGGACAAGTGTTACTGGGGTACTGTACAGAATGTCGTTGAAGGAACACGGGGAATAACGACATTCGATCATTCACAGGCTTGTTCACTGGTCACTACTTTCTGTCTCTAAACTGAACACCCAAACAGCAAGGATAGATATCCATTCGTAGCTCTTAGATCATCCGTGCTGTGCAACGGTGACTACATGGCAGGGTGACCTCCTCAGTGATCAGGAACTAATTCCAGCTGGAATGCATAGTAAGTCAGAGATGTCTGTGTCCTAGTCACCCACCCTGTGAGCCTATGATGTTCTCCCTTCAATCTAGGATACCCAAAACTTAACAGAGGAACTTTACATACAATCTATATACACCAAAGGCTGCTGCCCAGTACAACCCAGCTCAGATCCGAGACTACCATGTTCCAAATTAGAGTATTTTCATTGAAAATGCATGTTCTACCCTTTTTTGGGGGGTTTGTTTTGTTTTGTTTTTTTGTTTTGTTTTTTTTTTGTTGTTTTGTTTTTTAGAGACAGGGTTTCTCTGTAGCCCTGGCTGTCTTGGAACTCACTCTGTAGACCAGGCTGGCCTTGAACTCAGAAATCCACCTGCCTCTACCTCCACGAGTGCTGGGATTAAAGGCGTGCGCCACACCACTGCCCGGCGCATTTTCTACTCTTACAGAAACATGAGAGGCTAATTTATAGAAAACAAAGACTGTTAATAGTTTCTTATCATCATTCTTCATTAAGTTTCAAATCAGCATGTCCTCGGATTGTGCTTTTAAGTTCTAAGCTTGAGTTTCATCTTTAAAAGTACTCATTGAATTTTGACTTGGGACAGGGTCAAATTTCTGATGATTTCTTGAAAGATCCTAACATATAGCTGCCATTTTGCACTATGCATTTATGTGAAAAGAAGTTTGTAGCATAGACAACTATAAAAATCAAAATGTCTAGTAAATGTGAAAAATGTTGAAGGGGTCTATGTCTTATGATACCAAATGTTCATCCAAGACTTAATTCTTTAAATTAAAGCAAACAAGCGTGTGCACTTTATCGTAAGGACTCAATGTCACCATTAATGAATACTAAAATTAAATGTACCCTCAAACTTGGTTTAGATAACTTTCTCTACAATGTATTAACAGTAAATGTTTGACTTTAAAATCTATTTTTATATGCCTCTACCACTGGGGTTGTAACAAATTTCTTGGGGGTTAAAAGAATTTGGAGTACAGCAAGTTTGAGAAACGTTGTTTTAGAACATATAGGGAAACCCAAATGATTGAAAACATAACATGACTTATTGACTTTTCTGTTCTAAAAGATGTGTTTGTTTATGCATTTTATGCAGATGGGTGCTTTGTCTGCACATATTCTACACACCAGAATTGGGCATTATTCCCATGAGACTATGGTTATGGATAGGTTTCGAGCTGTCATGTGGGTACTGGGAATTGAACTCACGTCCTGGAGAAGAGCAGTCAGTGCCTCTCGCCGTGAGCCATCTCTCCAGCTCTCAGTTATTTTCCATAAGTCCCTCAAATTTTAACTATGCCACCGCAAGTGCATAATTATTCTTTAGAAATGACTAAAAAAACATAATTCTGTATATACAAACCAGATAAATACAAGGTTCCTCTATGGACATCATTTCTAGGCCCCTGTTGTGTGTTGTGTTACAGATAGGAAAGAGAACTCAGAGAAGTAAAAGATTTCCACTCAATCCAAGCAAACTTCAGGAACAAAGCACTTGGAGACACTGGATGCTAAATCTGTTTTCTAGTGTGCTCGGGAAAAGTTTTGTTCTTTATATAATGCATTGGCTTTTGTATAGTCTAATATTCTGGGCCTGTCTGGAGAGTCAACACAGCTGTCAACAACCTCCTGCAATGTTAAACACACTCTTAGAGATGTGTCCCCATCAACAACTATTTCTCCTCAGGCTCAGAAGAGCTTAAGGGGCTTAAAGGAGCTTAAAGTGTCTGACCCACTGAGGCTGAACACAAATCATACAGCCCTAAAACCCCCACACACAATGCCTCTAGGCATGAGGAAAATTCAGTTTAACTCACGGAGAGGATTGCGTGCAGGCAGCAGGGCAGGGTGTGGTCTGTGGAGAACTTTCCAGCAGAATCCACCTCAAGGAGTTTTCCAATCTCAGACACAAGGTGGAGGTGGCCCCACCCACTCTCCTGAGTCCCATTTGTGTCATCTAGATGCCCTGAGGTGGGAAACATGGGGTGTGGAAATGGAGAGCTTGGTCTTGTTGTTTTATTTTTGTTAATCATGATCTGACACTTGCTCAGGCTGGCTTGTAACTCAGAGTAGTGGTACACTGGTTTCAGAATCATGGGGATCCTTTAGATGTGAACCATGAAGGAAAAGGGCATTTCTGACGAGTCCACGCTATGGACTGCACTTTGAAAACAAGAGCACACAGGCAACAGCTTCAGGAAGTAAGAAATAGACACTAAGAGCCAGAGACACAGCTCTGGTCTCGTCAATGGGTAGAGGCACCTGCCACCAAGCTGGTTTCTCCTACTGCCCAACCTCTCTCTCACACACACCGAATAAATATGAACATAGTCATTTTTTTAAAGATTTATTTATTTTATGTACATGCGTACTCTAGCTGTGTGTACACCTGCATCCCAGAAGAGGGCATCGGATCACATTACAGATGGTTGTGAGTAACGATATGGCTGCTGCAAATTGAACTCAGGACCTCTGGAAAGAGCAGTCAGCTCCAGGACATAATAAAATATTTTGATAGACATAGAAATTCAGAAAATATTTAAGAATTTTTCAAACCTATTAGTCAAGAATAAAGTCTATTTTTAAAGAATATTATGCAATCAAATCTAAGTGTGTGTGTGTGTGTGTGTGTGTGTGTATTTGTTTGCAGAGGAGGTTTTAGAAGCACTTATGCATTGGTCTATCTGGGTTCACCTATGCATTGGTATATCTGGGTTCACCTATGCATTTGGTATATCTGGGTTCACCTATGCATTGGTATATCTGGGTTTACCTCCAATAATAGCCCTCATCTTATTTTTTTGATCCAGGTCTCTACCTGAACATGAAAACCACTATTTTGGCTAACTGGCAAGCAAAGGGATCCCCTGGGATCACCATTTCTCAACCCTCTCCTGCCCCAGGCACGGTAGAAACTCTGGCTTCTACATACCTGTTAGGGTCTGGAACTATGGTCCTCATGATCACATAACTGGGCTTATCTCCCCAGAGCCTGAGTGTCTATCATTGAAGAACAATGTACCTAATTTTTCTTATTAAAGGAAATTATGTGTTAAAAATATTAGGTTATAATTATTCCAAGACTACATAAAGCAGTCATATATGAGCAGAATAAGGAAAATCATTTGGTTTGGGTCAACTCTTAATGTGCCCACACAATATCACAACACAGGGCTCACCCCACTGCTGAGGGAAATTTACACATATGTATTCTCCCAAAGATTCCTAAGGCCTTAAAAGGATTGTCCAGAAACAGGGAGCAAAAACAAGATCCAAAGTGATTTACAGCACGCAAAGCAATGTTCATAGAGATTACCTATTGTTTTAAAAAGATTTTTATTTATAGATGCATATGTGTGTCTGGGTATTTAGGTTAAGTGTGCCTACGTATTCTGGAACAGGAACCCTGGTCTTCTGCAAGAGCAGTTGGTGCTCTTAACCACTCAGTCATCTTTCCAGCCCCACAGAGCTTATCTTACTCAAGGTTGTATTATGGTTCCAGTGGAGCCTATAGCTTACTGATCACCTCAGATGATGAAGATGATGTTGGTAATAGTTTTGTGATGAACCTCTACCAGATCCTTCCTCAGACAAGCTGTATATATCTTTATTAATAAATGAAGAATAAATGCTCACAAGCGAAGTAACCAGGACAGGGTAACATAGCTACCCAAGGGTTTGGATGACTATCTTGTATTCGAGGTTCCCTATGACACCATCAGCTGTCCTTAACTATAGGTTTAGAAGCTTAGGTACCTGCACAGAGGATGGCACCTGGGGTTGGTTGATACCTTCCAAGTCTCTGTGTAAAGATATAATGTCTCACTTCCCAAAGCAGGAAGTCTAAAATTATCTCGTAGTCTGATACAAAAGTAGAGGAACCCAAATTATCTAACTTGAGCATCAAAAAACCACACCCTAAAATGTAGACCTTGAGTCCAGGAACTGTGGAGCAGAGACACCTGCCTCCAATCAGCGGGCAAGCAAGCAATAGCACGTTACATTTTTATGCCTGAGATAGAACCTGTTGATTTGATTTACTTAGACTCAGCCTGGAGGGCAGGCTTCATCACTTAGGTTTATGGCTTGATCAAACGATGCAGAAAAACAACCGCAAACGCTAAAGGGCTGTATCGCGCACACTCTGGGAGTCCACATTCACGGCAAGACAGCTGACGATATGAGCAGAAAATTTACCATTGGACACAAGGTGAGACAAAGACTTCAGTTCCAACTGTTCACAAAGAGACCGAGTCACATGTCCAAGATAAATATGACAACCTGAGACTGCGTGTTGAAGACATATACAGGGCTCCCACTGTCTGCAAAGCGATGGATCTGCTGGGAACAAGGCTGACATGCCAAATTCAGGGTACATTCTAGAGCAGAAAGGCAATGAGCAAGTGAAGCGGAGGAGGATGGTTGAAACTCGGGAGGAAGAACGTGAAGTCGCAGGAGGTGCAACTGTCTGCAGGTAAGCAGCAGTGTTTCTGGCATCAGGAAAGCCATGAATAAAAGTCGCAACACAGCAAGAAAGGTGCAGAGCCTCACAGATGGGAGGTGTGTGGCATGTCTGCTTCTCCACACCTGTGAGGAACAAGGTACCGGCGATCAGGGAAGGAGGTCAATGTGGTGTGGGTGAGAAGAGTAAATACAGATACTATGCCTAAACTAACTGCGGCTAAGCCTGCAGGTAGTCATGGTCACAGGCAATGCTTTCCTCTATACACATGTGGTCTCTGTGTGGTGGCTTTTGGTGGCAGCAGTGTACCAGGCCTGCCTGGGCAGCAATGGCAATATTTAAAGAGATGCCTCGGCTTCTCTAAACATCATGTTATTGGGAAAAAAAGGGCTCCAAGAAATTACAATTTCACTAGGACGCTCTTGCTGAAGAAGAAAAGACTGAAGCCCGGGAGTAGCCAAGAAAGATAGCTTTCTCACAGAGAAAGATTTACTTTTTTTGTGTGAGTCATAGAAGACACCCATTAACAGGTTCCAGGCTGCTGGAGATGGACCGTCCCACTCACGGTCACGTTAGGACTCCACCTCATGATTCCTTGTGCATCTGTACCACAATTGCCCTTTCCTGAGATCCAAACCACAGAAGAAAGGAAAAACCAGGCAGAGCTTGCTGTAAGGCGCAGTACGGAAGAGCTACTTCCTCGGTCAAAAGCACAGAATCTTAAGTTCTCTCTCAGGAGAGAGATATGCCTGCTTCCAACTCAGAGAAACCTGCCTGTTGCTGCCTACCAAGTGCTGGAATTAAAGGTGTGTCTTCTTACCTCCAGCAACACAACATGTTCATTTGCTTTCAGGAGCTATCCCTAGACGGAACTAGTCCACTTCAAGATGGCAAAATGAATACACATTTTAAATAGCTCAAGGTAAAAGTATTCAGCATACAGGTCAATTTTTTTTAAAGATTTATTTATTATATGTAATACACTGAAGCTGTCTTCAGACACTCCAGAAGAGGGCGCCATATATCGTTATAGATGGTTGTGAGCCACCATGTGGTTGCTGGGATTTGAACTCCGGACCTTCCGAAGAACAGTCAGTGCTCTTAACTGCTGAGCCATCTCTCCAGCCCCCACAAGTCAATTTTTAATTTTACACTTTAAGCTTGCCTAGCAAAAACAGTTTAGAAATGTGCCAAGCATTTAATAAAATGTTTTCAGCCATTATAAAGATATCTATGTGACATCCAGGAATTGAGTATTTCTTCAGTCTCAGTTTCCCAAATTAATATTTGAAAGCATCAGATCTCAAATTCAAAAAGTAAGCTAACAATTAACATTTCAACTAGTATTACAGAATAGACTGCCAAAGGGAAAGTCTAGCAAAACCTACCTTCCCCTTTTGGAGTCCATTGACAAAGACAACTAAACCATACCCTTCCTAAAATCCAGACGACAGCAGTGGCAAAGCCTTGTCTACCTGACGCCTGCAGTCATTGATCTGGACTTATGTTCAGGTCCAGTGCCTTGGAGATATCTCTTTTGCCAACACCAACAAGGTCACTGTGTCCTTCTATTTAAAAATAATAGCCCATTTTTATTTCCTATTCATCAGCTGATGGACATTTACAATGTTTCTACTTCCTGGCTACAGTGAATGGAGTAGCAAATGAACATGGATAAGCACACCACAGAGAGTGTCCTTTGTGAATATGAGTGGTATAGCCTCAGCTATGCCAGCTTTCGTGGGAATCACCACATTAATTATCACAGTGGCCGCATCAATTTGCATTTCCATTAGCAGGAAAGGAGCGCTCCACCTCCCCCAGTTCCACAGCAGCATCTATGGTCATTTACTTCTGTGCTCTTGGCCATTCTGATGACAGTAAAATAAAATCTCAAGATAGTTTTAATCAGCATTCCCGAGAGTTAAGGATGCTGGACATTTTTAAAACAATGTTTCTCAGCCATTTATATTTTATTTTTTGAGAGCCTTCTCTTTGGTTTCTTCTTAGCATTCATTTTATTGAGTTTCCTTTAGTCAACATACAAACTCTCTTTCAGATATATAGTTGATAAGGATTTCTTCCCATCTATAGGCTGCCTGCCTTTTGACATGATGGTGGCCACTGCTTTATAGAAGCTCTGAGTTTCATGTGGTCCCTTTTATCATGTATTGGTCTTAATGCCTAGAACGCTAGGGTGCTGTTCAGAAAGGCTTTTCCTGTGCCTACAAGTTCAAGTATGTCCCTTAGTTTCTTCCCCTATTAGGAGGGTATCAGGTATTATTTAATGTCCAATCTCACCCATTTGTGAATAATAAATTATTCACAGGTTAATAAAGTTGGTAGGGAAATGGATAAAGCAGGAAGCAGTCAGGTAAGGTAATGACCCAGAAAGACAAACATCTCATGGTTCCTCCTCTCCTATGCTCGTGTCGGCATTGACCCTTTAGATATGTGTGCTTCATTTGGATGCCCAGAGAGGTTTGCAGAGTAGTAAAGGTCGTGAGGGAGGAGGGATGATCTCAAGGGAACAGGCAACACATGGTAGAAAATAAAGTAAATAAAAACCCAACTACAGAGAACACGTTTCCTCCCGTTAAGTTGTCAACCAATAGTGTACCGTGGACAAACTTAACATTGAACACTGTTGTCAGTTTTCTTTGTGACCCTCTAGAACTTCAGTAATAGGGTCCACATACTTGAGTCATAAAACATGGAACAATCAGTTGGGAATCTTCATCTGTACCGGCTGTCATAGTGCCGGAGGGTGCTATGTACATGCCACCAAAGGGGAGACAATAGTCATCAGTCTCACCCATCTGTGAACCCTCAGATGAATATATAATGAATATAATGAATGATGGGTCTGGCAAGAAATCCCCACTGGTCCAACGGTGCCAAAAATGTTATGGAAGTAACCAACCAATTTCTGATTAGATCTAAAACTCAATCCTCAGGTCTGAATCCATAGTTTGCATTATTAATGGAACCAAGAAGCTGAAGGCAGAAAGTCTGTAGGTCCCTTTGGAAGAAACTATTGTTATTCTACTAAACGGCATAGTATTAGAATGACTCCTAAAAGTTCACTGCTTGTTGTAGGTAGACCATGCCTGAGCACTCACCAGAGAAGCGTCTTTCTTGAGAAGCATACAAAAAAAAAGGGTAATCTAAAGCCAGACAAAATTCCACCATGAAATGAGGGGGCGGGGGGAAGGGGATGACATACTGCCCCTAGCTGAGGAAGTACCAAGATTTCATAGTGAGGTGGTGGGGGAGAAGGAGGTCAGGGTTTTTTTTCTACTGGTGTGACCTCTGGTAGGTCAGTTCCACTACAAGGCAGAACTCATACCCAAGAGTAGTGTGTCAACTCAGATTGAATTTAAGTAGGTTTTTTGGGAGAGGGGGCAGTGGCACAGTAAGTTGGATGTAAACAGGGCAGGGGTGGATAAGGGAGGAGTAAAACAAACATGATCAAAATATATTGTATGAAGTTATCAAAGATTTAATGAGACTTGAAAGCAAACAATAATCCAAATCAGTTGAATACAACAAAAGACAAAGCAAAGCCAGTCATCAAATGGCAGCTGCCAACACTGTCTCAAAGGAAGCCCAATTCGTTAAAAAAAAAAAAAAAAACCAAAAGCAAATGGAAAAGTGACAGGCAAGCAGAAGGATGAGGGTGAGCCTTACAAAGGGTAAGATTGTTCTTAAGAATCCAAAATGGAGGCTAAGCACTCATGTTTGCTGCTCTACCAAATGCTGGGTTGGTTGGTTGGTTGGTTGGTTGGTTGGTTGGTTGGTTGGTTTTAAGCAGCTGATGTCTCCTGAAGAGGGGAGATTGAAAAAATGTTCCTGGAAGAAAATAATTCCAGTAGCTGTTGAGACCTTCTGTGTTTCCTCTCCATTTGGGGTCAATGTGTTCATGTGGCAGACTCCCTAAAATGTGTCTTTTGTCCACCCATGGTTGCAATGATTGTTATTGGACTCACTGTTACATCCTGTGCCCCTGATTAGGAGTCAAATTAATAGTGAGNATCCATAGTTTGCATTATTAATGGAACCAAGAAGCTGAAGGCAGAAAGTCTGTAGGTCCCTTTGGAAGAAACTATTGTTATTCTACTAAACGGCATAGTATTAGAATGACTCCTAAAAGTTCACTGCTTGTTGTAGGTAGACCATGCCTGAGCACTCACCAGAGAAGTGTCTTTCTTGAGAAGCATACAAAAAAAAAAAGTAATCTAAAGCCAGACAAAATTCCACCATGAAATGAGGGGGGCGGGGGGGGGGATGACATACTGCCCCTAGCTGAGGAAGTACCAAGATTTCATAGTGAAGTGGTGGGGTAGAAGGAGGTCAGGTTTTTTTTCTACTGGTGTGACCTCTGGTAGGTCAGTTCCACTACAAGGCAGAACTCATACCCAAGAGTAGTGTGTCAACTCAGATTGAATTTAAGTAGGTTTTTTGGGAGAGGGGGCTGTGGCACAGTAAGTTGGGTGTAAACAGGGTAGGGGTGGATAAGGGAGGAGTAAAACAAACATGATCAAAATATATTGTATGAAGCTATCAAAGATTTAATGAGACTTGAAAGCAAACAATAATCCAAATCAGTTGAATACAACAAAAGACAAAGCAAAGCCAGTCATCAAATGGCAGCTGCCAACACTGGCTCAAAGGAAGCCCAATTCGTTAAAAAAAAAAAACCCAAAAGCAAATGGAAAAGTGACAGGCAAGCAGAAGGATGAGGGTGAGCCTTACAAAGGGTAAGATTGTTCTCAAGAATCCAAAATGGAGGCTAAGCACTCATGTTTGCTGCTCTACCAAATGCTGGGTTGGTTGGTTGGTTGGTTGGTTGGTTGGTTGGTTGGTTGGTTGGTTTTAAGCAGCTGATGTCTCCTGAAGGGGAGAGATTGAAAAAATGTTCCTGGAAGAAAATAATTCCAGTAGCTGTTGAGACCTTCTGTGTTTCCTCTCCATTTGGGGTCAATGTGTTCATGTGGCAGACTCCCTAAAATGTGTCTTTTGTCCACCCATGGTTGCAATGATTGTTATTGGACTCACTGTTACATCCTGTGCCCCTGATTAGGAGTCAAATTAATAGTGAGNGAGATTGAAAAAATGTTCCTGGAAGAAAATAATTCCAGTAGCTGTTGAGACCTTCTGTGTTTCCTCTCCATTTGGGGTCAATGTGTTCATGTGGCAGACTCCCTAAAATGTGTCTTTTGTCCACCCATGGTTGCAATGATTGTTATTGGACTCACTGTTACATCCTGTGCCCCTGATTAGGAGTCAAATTAATAGTGAGAAACAGAAGAGGGAGGTTAGATGTGCCCAATCTGGGAAAGGGCACAAAGATAAACAACCAATCCCTATCAAACCTGGCTAGTGGGGTGTGACCCCAAGTCCAGTAACAATAATATACTGCAGATATCTACCGCATGTCTCTGGAAGTCATTTCTGTCCCTTGTAATCCACCTCTAACACAAAATGGCCTGAGAACAGGGTAACCTTTTCTATGATGTCTTACTTTTTCTAGGGTAATTGTGAATTGATTTGTGACCTAAAGATACCCAATATTGTTCATATCAGAATTTGAATGGGAAGCATAGTTACAGTGTGGCCTTGAATTTGTGGGACCAGGAGGAAATACAGAAGCATACATGACTCAGTCATCACACAGAAGAGAATAAAATGCTTTATTAACAATGGCAAGACAGGTGTGGTGGCATCTTTAATTCCAGCACTGGAGAAGCAGCAGCAGGCAGATCTCTGAGTTGGAGGTTAACCTTATCTACAGAGCGAATTCTAGCAGAGCCAGGGCTATATAGAGAAATTCTGCCTCAAATCCCCCCCCCAAATAAAAATGAATTAAAAAAACAAAAAACCTGACAGATCTCAGCCCTAGCAATGGACATGCTGAGACCATGGAAACAGTATTGAGTGACAGCTAGAGGAAGAACAGGATAGAGTGGGGATGTCATATTGCTCATAAATGGACCATTTTCCTCATGTCCTGACAAAGGATGCTGGGCAGTCTTATATACAACTCTCATATTCTTCAAGCAAACCCCCACTTTTCTTAAAGAAATAGTGATAATCCAGTTCTTATGGCTAAATGGTCCTTGACTGATACAGTGAGTGTTTGGAGGGTATTTAGATAAGAAAAATGTGGTGATCTCCAATTTAACAAGTAATTATTAACTGTATCTTCTGTGTTGGGCAGAGTGAGGTGATGGCTGGAAAATCAATTCAGACTTGGCCATCCAGCAGGGAAGCTGGTCATAAAGGCAACTTATGTGAGGCAGACTCATAAAAGAGAGCGCGTGAGCACACCCATAGCTGTGAAAGCACACAGAACTGTGTGGTTAGTGTACACTAAGAGATCTAATCTCTTTGTGGAAAAGGCAAAGGTTGACCCATTCTATTCTCTAATAAAGGGGAAAAATCACTTTAATACTATTATTTTTACTATTATTACTATTCAGAAAACTTTCCTGAATATTTGCAACCAGCTCAAGCTCAGGCAGAAATTAAAATGATCCTAGAGTCAACAACAGCCCCACAACAAATGACAGAAGGTGACAGAGGCACAGACTCTTCACTGGCTATAGACTGCTGCTCTCAAGTTAGGAAAGGCTTGCTCACACTACCCCACTGCTAGCACTCAGGAGAAGGTTGGAAAATCACAAGTTCAAGATCATCTTTGGCTACATAGTAAGTTGCTGGCTAGCTTTGGCTCCATGAGATTCCATATAATAAATACATGAGTGGCGAGGGAGTGTGGATCGCAGAGCATGTGTGTATGAGATGCACCTAAGCTGGCACTTTCTAAGTAAATAATCCATGACGTGACAAGTACAAGATTAAGTGGCCGTGAAGTTTTCAAGTCTCCAAGTCTGCTCCCAGTGCTGTACTTCCGCCAGCAAAGCTGCACTACCCTACCACTTCTCCAAAGAGTACCACCCACTGGGCACCATGTGTGCAAATGACCAAGCCTTGGAGAGAAAACAGGGGCAAGAAAGAGAAGGAGGAGCTCTCTGCTGGCCCATTTCAGATGTGAAAGAAATAAGCTAAAAGTGCCTGCAGCTTCCAAGATCCAATTCTAGACCAGTCACTCCAGAACTATGTGGGATGAATTCCTTCCACATCAGGGACAGGGAACCTGCTCAAAGACAATAGACCTGAGGGAGTGGAGATGACATCACAGTCCCATAATTGCTCTGGTGGAGGGGCAAGAACTGGTAATTACTGACACCAGAAAACCGATGTTTGGCAATTACACGTATGCCTGCCCTCCACACAGATGCTGCACCCGAGTGCATAAATCTGGGGAGCGCACCACACAGCATGCAGCATCATTCACCTAGAACCACGCCGCCAAGGAAAAGGAGCAGATGGCAAGTGAGAAAGAAATATTGATCACCATGAATAATTTTTACTAAAAAGCATATAAAAGTGAGATTTTTAAAATATTTCAAAATAATTTATTCACTGTGGTCTCACTGTTTTACATTTCTGTTTATAAATATTTACAATGCACTACCTTCATAAAATAATTATTATTCAGTGTTCACAGTAAAGAGAAAGGCATCAGAGACCGACTGTTTGTGTGGATATGCCTCGACTAATCTGTGTGACAACATTTTAATTTAGCATTAATTCTCAACTGTTCCCTGTTAAACATATACTGCTTTATTTGCTCTCTTTGTCAGGTGATATTTATAGACAGCAACAGGCATCACAGTACCAGTTTTTATTTGTAGTGATTTGGTGATATGAGGGAGAGACTTTAAGTTAATATTCATGTGAAATATTAACACATCTTCAACTCAACTTTCTGTTAACATCAAGCAATGCTCAAGATGAAAATCATGATAAAACGAACCCATGTTCATTGATGAGCACATTAAAAGGATGCAAGGCACACTGTAACCCTATTCTAGAATGAAAACCTTAGACAAATACCCAGAGAGGCTCCTCCTGGATGTCACTGTCTGTGCAAAGAGAAATGATAAGAAAGCCAGAGTGACTCTTGAGTAAGGAAGGCACATATATGTGTCCCTCTGTTGTGGGCAAGTAGAACTCTTAACATGTGCCCCTAGGAAGACATAGGAAGAGCATTTAGTTCAACATATCAGTACAATCCTCCCTCAACATCAACGAGAGCTGAACCTTATGCATAGTTCTCTAAACCAAACTCCAAGCCCTAAACTTTTTGTTTTCCAAAGAGGCAGATGCTCACTATGTTGCCTAGGCTGGCCTTGAACTCCTAGGCTCAGGCTATCCTCCTCCCAAGTAGTGGTAGCTCCCAAGTACATAAACACTTCCCAGCTTAGCACAATCCATCTAATTTTTCCTTCCTTCTTTTCCTTCAATCTCCTTACATTAAACCTCTCAGTTTAGTAACTGCTGTATCTATGAAGTTCCATGTTGGCTGGAATTTAGAACAGAAATTAGGAGACAGTCTTAGATATTTTCGACCCATGAATCATAGTGGTTGAGAGACAACAGTACTATGATGACTCAGATGGAAGGTTCTGGAATGATTCTGCAAACAGTTGGAGTATTAATCCTCTGTCTCATGCCTTTCTTCCTGTATAATAAATACCAGTATATCTTGAGGTTATGCAGAGGTGTATGTGCATAGTAGTGGGGTGGGCAATGAAGTGACATACTGCAGGTCAGTAATTAATGCAGTGCAAATTAAAATTAATTCCTTAGCCCAGTTTGGAAGAGGAGGAATCATAGCTCTACTAGAAAAAAATAGAAATGTAATACAGCTCACATATAGAACATTCAGGCTTTCAATAAACACATTTAATTTCTCCCTGTGCTCTTTCCTTTCCGGGTTTACATAAGGACACAGTCACCAGAAATAATGAACTTGACAATCCAATGTCTAACTAGGGACTTCTGTTCTTTAATAAGTACAACATATCTTACCATTTTACCTGTTTGGGGCATGACAGAAAAAAATAATAATTCCTGAACACTGGTTTCTTATTTTATTTCAACACTATTAAAATCATCTCTTGTTAAAGACTAGCTGAATACACACATGGATGTGTGTATGACTCTGGATCCTGTTATTTCAGTGAAAATGACACATAACATACATCTTTAACTCCCCAGGGTACACAGTATGATAATTGCCCAGCTCACTCCTCTGCCAAAGTAAATTTAAGAAAAGAAACTTTTTAATAATGGGGAACTGTGGGGCAATATGACAGTTCATTATAGCTGAGCAAGCAGGGTTCTAGGCAGATTCTGGTATTGTTTGGCAAACAGTCTTCCATATAAATAGATTTTAGCCATACAAGTACATCTGGGCCATTCCATGCTTGATGCCTGATTCACATGCAGTCATGGAATGTTCAAAACTTCCTCCTAACTGTCCTGTGGTACAGCATGGCATTGCAAGTTATAAATACTGTTTTTCAATTAAAGACAGTTTGAACATACCTATTGTCATTAGCTAATGTTGTTCATCACCCTCTGGGACTCCTTGAGCATTAATATTCAATTTATCTAACATTTATTTCCCATAAGGGAGGGGGGAACCATTAACCATTTCCATTTTCAAAGATCTAGCATTTTTCTACTGGGTCAAAATAATAAACATTTGGCCTTCGAAATGAAGTCTTAACACAGAGTGAAGCCGAGTAATGCTCAATGATATGACATACCACACCCAGGTCCTCTAAGACCACGCAGCCATGCCCAGCTTAAACCTCAGTTCGAATCTTAGAGCCAACGTGGGAGCTAGTGTTAGATTAGTGGCTGAGGGAGGACATTCTGTGAGGTCATTAAATGAGACAATTCGATGACTGTAAAAATTGATCATCAGTTGACTCCACCCTAGAATTATTAGGTAGTCACCCCAACTTCCTCACCAGATACTGACATTGTTAAGTTAAAGTTAGAAGTATCTAATTCCCTCTTTCCAAACTGGTTTCTCTCCCACATCTCTTTCCCACCTGATGTGTTATTCTTCATCCCAAGTCTCACTGAGATGTTTTCGTTAGGACCTTTTAATGCCACTGGATTTACATAATTTCACCTCTAAATATTCCCCAGGCCAATGCTATCACTCAGCTCCAAGAAGAATAATGAATGTAGTTTGGAATCTTATAAAGAACTGTGGTGTCCCTTCTCCACCAACATAGTTGGTGCTAAGACCGAAGCCTTGAGAAAGCTGCACCCTATCGCACCTGTTGTTTTGTTAATTAGGCTAAGGGACAGCCGGAGCCCCACCCCCCACCCCCGCCAGGTTCTGTGTGTCTCCCAGATCCCCCGGCTCCGCCCAGCTTACCTGCGGCCCACCTACGACCAGCCCACCTGCGCAACCTGCGAGATGTACTGCGAAATACTTCAGGGTTCCCGCCAAACTCCAGAACGCCTGTGCAGAAGACTGGGGGCGGGTTTCCCTTCCTTTATCCCCAAATGCTTGTCCACCATTAAACAGTTGCCTTGAGCAGAACCCCAGCCTTGGCCACATTCTTTTCCCCTTCCCCTATCTCATTACAGCTCCGGACTGTTCCATCCAGGGAACCCAAATCTGTGAATGTAGGGGTTACCGCTGGTCAGGCCCCCACAAAGAACAAAGGAAGATAGATGGCCTAGTCGGCCCTCATTGGGAAGAGAGGCCCCTTGGTATTACAAGCTTTATATGCCCCAGTACAGGGGAATGCCAAGGCCAAGAAGTGGGAGTGGGTGGATAGGGAAGCAGGGCAGGGGGAGGGTATAGGGGACTTTCAGAATAGCATTTGATATGTAAATAAAGAAAATATCTAATAAAAAAAGACATGTAAATTAAAAGAAGAAAGAAAGAAGAAAGAAAGAAAGAAAGAAAGAAAGAAAGAAAGAAAGAAAGAAAGAAAGAAAGAAAGAAAGAATCCTACCTGTGTTATAATCTCAAAAATCTTCACCTTAATTCCTCCCTTCTTTTCTTTTAAATCCAGCCCTTCCCCCCCCACTCCTCATCTTGGGTTTTTTCAGAGCTGAATAGATGCCATCCATGAATCTCCTCACTCTCTACTACTTACTTCATTAAGTAGGGTAGCTCTACAGGCCAACCCTGTCTTCATCTCTCACGTTATCTTCTACAGATCATCAATGCAATGTGAGCAGACAGTATTTATAGCTTTTCTGAGCCTCACAGCCTGGGAGCCTGGGATTCACCACTCCTACCAGCCCAGATTCTGCTAACACCTCTCACCTGTGAAAATGCATGAGATCAGGATTTCTATGCTTCCTGGTATCTCAGCATAGAAGTGTCTAAGCAATGACCTTGGCCCAAGAGAGGCTGCCAGGGACCTCTATGTACACTCAAACCTCTACACTAAGCCAGGGCAGCTGGCCACAGGTGGTATTCATGTGCTAAGGTCAAGCACCATATAAGCAAATCCTTCATTAACACTCTCCTCTCCAGCTTTCCAGCTCAATCCTCTGTCTAAGGACTACTCTCTGCCCAAGCTGGCTTGCAGCATGGCCATATGAATGAAAGGGTGACAGCAGTATGGCCAGGCTGAGGCATTAGCAGAGTAGCAGGGCCTACCATCAACCTTTGATATTTTCTCTGAGCATGCATGCTTCAGCGAGAACCACTAGAAATATCACAACATGAGCAGTGGAGAAGGAGGTCAGCCTGTGGGAAGAGTCTCCCCTGAGTCACAAAAACATTGTCTGGGGGAGGGGGCAGGCCCCCAACAAAATAGGTCTGCAGAACTCACTTCAAGAACAATGATGAAAAGCAATCAGGAATCCTCATTTAGCACAGCCGTACCAGAAGGCAAAGAGATCCGGGGACTTTGACCCTGAGATGACATGAAGGGAGACAAAAGCTTGTGTGATTCACCAGTCGGTAAGACTGCAGTGGTTTCCAGGTTGGTCAGAGGGCCTTGGTCACAGAAAGTCATTGCTTTGGGGAAAGGTGGCACAAGTCTTGTCTGAAGATGTCTGTCCATCAGGTCACTGCTTCTGGAATCCAAGGCGAGTACAGGAAAAAAGGGGCCAAGGAGACAGATGCAAGATGGATGCAGAGAGGCCCTTCGTAACGGAGCCTAACTGCCCATTGTGCATTTGCAGGCCTAAGTGAAGAATCAGTGCTTTTGGCAAAAGCAGGCTGTGTTGGTCATGCAAGCACTGCCACTGTGATACACATGTGATACTGACAGAGCCTCAGTGTGCCCCGCCCCTAAGAGTGCTGCTTGGTCTACAGAGATGTGCCTGTCCTCAATGACACTGCTGCGAAGGATTCCTTACAAGAAAGCTTACGCTGCGGGACAAAGGCACAGTAGCTCTCTTCCTCTACTAACCTGTTTTCAGGCCAGAATGGCACAATCTCTTTTTCTCTAGTACTATCTCTTTCAAAGTGGAATAGGCTGTGGGGGATAGTATCCAGGCTTGGGTCTTTAGGGGCATCAAGAGCCCCACCCACTGCTCGCTTCCTGGCATAAGAAAGAGAATGAAGGTGAGTTTTTTCCCTAGGCTGACACTTGGGGAAACAAGACAGGGAGAAGGGTTAAGAGGTTCCCTGGACTGACTTAGGGGAATCTATGGCTTGCAGAAAAGATAGGCCAGGTCCTCAAGGAGTGTGTCCTGAGACACCAGAGCCAGTGAAAGGTCTTTGTGTGTGTTACTCTGTTTTGTTTTGCCTTAAAAGGTTACTAACCCAGGGAATACATCTGTTTCTAAGAGATACTTCAGATCTCCCTGCAGATAGCAGGAAAATGACAAGAGAGGAATTGGAGAGATATTCTGAGACAAGCAATTGCTATTGGATCACAGCAGTAAATATGGGAAGAAAGAGTGGATACAAGACACAGTAAAACACAGTGAGCAAGGTTATAAGATGGGAAGAGGATTGTGGCTAGTGGAAATGAACTCTGAGTGACTTGAGGGAATGGGAAAGAGTAGACACTGAACTGGCGGGGCTAAGGAAGCAGAAAACAAGGGGAGACACATCAATCTCAGCTTTGAGGTGCTCTGAGAACCCCACTGTCAAGCAGAAAGTAGGCTACCCAGTTTTAAACCAAAAAGGGAGATCTCAGCTATAAACGGGCACTTCAGAGTGATCTGAGGACAGATTTTAGCTGTTATCAGGGTGCAAAGAGAAGCAGCCTCCAGATGGTGCAGGAAAGGTTTTTTACTGCTAACAAATTTAATGAATGACAGCAGCTCAAGCTTTTCTCATCATCTCTGGCTTTGATGTGGTTAAAATGGTGGATTCTTACTCCCAGATCACAAACCACCAAAGACCCTTCTTCAGTGCTAAAGCAAGGAAGCAAAACTGCCCATAAAACTGTCTCAGAGGCTAGGTGCTCATCTGCACCAGGCAGTGGCTCTCAGGGACATTAAACCTCTAGAGTGTACCAGTCCTAGGCAGTGACTCTCAGTGACATTAGACATATATAGAGTGTACCAGTCCTCCTCAGCATACCCTGATTATACATCTCAGTGGGAACTACTGTGGGAGTCAAATCTACCACAATGGAGTTGGAATTGACTTTTTAATATCATTCAGATGAAAAGGACTTCACAGATCCACAGGACTTCAATCACACACACCCATTGTGGACTGTGTGCAACCTAGGTCACCAGCCTACTTTTAATATCAAGAAGAAAGCTTTACACTTTACCTGCATATTTTCTGTAAACCTCATCCAAAGCAGACAGAGGAGGACAATGGGAATACCCAGAAAAATCAGATGAACCCTCAGGACCTGAGCAGATCTGAAGCCATCCTGTGATTGAATCATTCAGACCTAAACATGGAGATCTCCTTTAGCCACACAGTGACCAAATCTGTTTCCCAAACACCTTGCTGCGATCAATATACAATCTAAATGCTGTGCTTACCATAGTCAATTAAAGATTATCTTCATAAATTTATGTAAAGATATGGATAGTCTGACATACATGAAAGAACTGTCAATTCTAAGCATATTGTCTAAAGAATAGGGGATCGAGTGACTGTACAATTAAGACTACTAATGCATACAAGAGAAGCAAGACACCAGGTCTAATTAGAAAGAATATCCCACTTTCTAAAGCTTTCAATAGAAAATGCAGAACACGTGGATCAGAAGCATAGGCTAGAAAGTATGGCTTAATAGTAAAACGTCTGCCTGCCTGCCTGCCTGCCTGCCTGCCTGCCTGCCTGCCTGCCTAGCATGCAAGGCTTTGGCATCTGACCACAGTTCACCATAGACAGACACAATACAAAAGGAAGCGCTTGCCATTTCCAATTAGAGTAACCAAGAGAAAAGGCTCAACTGGGAGAGAAGAAATCTTCCCCAATCTGAGCAAGACTATCAGGAGCAACTCTAAAGACCGGCTGAGCATCCTCCAGCCAGCCCCTCACCAGGAGTAAGTACCATCACATTTAACACTGGCAGCAGACTTCCAGGGTGGACACCCTGGGCCTCCTGCACTCCAAAAGAAATTACTATTAATTCTTTTTAGATTAGTTCCAAATTCCTACTAGAAATTCTGCAAATACAATGGACAGAAAGGGAGAGACAGGATAGTACGTAGACTCGTGGGCTCATCGACACAGGAAGAACCTGTCCCCATCACAGGAAAGGGGCTAACTGCACAACCTCCAAGATTTAGTCTACGAATTCCAATCTGCAGTAGAAGAATGCACAAATCCAGCAAGCCATGCGGCAACTCAGCTCTCTTCCCAGTTTTGACTCCTTATTTTAATAATTTAAAACTAAGGATCTAAAAATAACCACTTCCACATTTCCTGTGGCAGGCATAAATATGGTAAAATAATTAAGGGGCTTGAATCAGCCAGTTCAGCTAAGAATCAAGACTTCCCAGGAAAATGGAGACTTCTTCATGTAATTACCAGAGGCAAAAAGAAGGGAGAGACAATCTTCCCATAATATAGCCGCTTAGAACATAGAGCCGATAATTTTATTTTATTTTTTAAAATTGTTTTTCTTAGATATTTTTATTTACATTTCAAATGTTATCCCCTTTCCTAGTTTCCCTTCTGAAAATCCCCTATCCCTTCCCCTCTCCCCCTGCTCACCAACCCACCCACTCCTGCCTCCTGGCCCTGGCATTTCCCTATACTGGGGCATAGAACCCTCACAGGACCAAGGGCCTCTCCTCCCATTGATGATCAACTAGGCCATCTTCTGCTACAGATGCAGCTAGAGCCATGAGTTCCACCATGTGTTTTCTTTGAATGGTAGTTTAGTCACAGGAAGCTCTGAGGGTACTGGTTAGTTCATGTTGTTGTTCCTCCTAGGGGGCTGCAAACCCCTTCAGCTCCTTGGGTACTTTCATGAGCTCCTTCACTGGGGACCCTGTGCTCTGTCCAATGGATGGCTGTGAGCATCCACTTCTGTATTAGTCAGGCACTGGCAGAGCCTCTCAGGAGACAGCTTTAGCTATCAGGCTCCTGTCAGCAAGCTCTTGTTGGCATCCACACTAGTGTCTGGGTTTGGTGGTTGTTTATGGGATGGATCCCTAGGTGGGGCAGTCTCTGGATGGTCATTCCTTCAGTCTCTGCTCCAAACTTTGTCTCTGTAACTCCTTCCATGGGTATTTTGTTCCCCCTTCTAAGAAAGATCGAAGTATTCACACTATGGTCTTCCTTCTTCTTGAGTTTCATGTGTTTTGCAAATTGTATCTTGGGTATTCTGAGCTTCTGGGCTAATGTCCACTTATCAGTGAGTGCATATATGTGTGTTCTTTTGTGATTGGGTTACCTCACTTAGGATGATATCCTCCAGATCCATTTGTCTAATAATTTCATGAATTCATTGATTTTAATAGCTGAGTAGTACTCCATTGTATAAATGTACCACATTTTCGGTATCCATTCCTCTATTGAGGGACATCTGGGTTCTTTCCAGCTTTGGCTATTATAAATAAGGCTGCTATGAACATATTAAATAGTAATAGAAACCACTTAAGTCATGGTTGCTTCTCCCGAGGTTTGACTCGGGGCTTGGATACAGAAAGAAATCCCACTTCTGTCTAGACTCTTCCTTTCAACATTGGCTTTACTGTACATCTACTGTATGAAAGCAGGGAGCCAAAAGCCAGTGTAAGGCTGGAGCTACAGAAACTTCCTCAGTCAAATGCTCAGAAATGAAATCACAAACATGTAGGCAAGACTGGGGAAGCTTGAGAGACAGGAAGATGTTGGCAGGGTGAAGAGGGAAGAGAGGCTGGAGTTCAGAGGGCAGAGGAAGCAGGGCAGTCATCTCCAGGAGAGGCTCAGAAGCATCTCCAGGAGAGGCTCAGAAGAGGCCTGCAGTCTGTGCAAGCCGAGACTGTACCCATTCAACTTCCCCAGTAGTAAAAGACCACTCAGGTTTCTCTGCAGGAAAGACCTGATCACCTCTGCTGTGCTTCCCAGATCATATGAACTATAGCCCTCTTGTATTCACAGCTTTCACATTCTCAGAAACTAGCACCTCGGGCTGTCAGTGTGAGGACCTAGATATGCATCCTCAGGACTGCTGAAAAGCCAGGAGCAAGACTGAGACCAGAGTACCCACAAAGACTCACAGGCAGCTAGCCTGGGCTAAGGAGCAGTGAAGGAGAACAGACCCTGTCTGAAAACAAAGTTGAAGAAAACACCCAGTACTTCAGGTTGCCTTCCTACCACATGCCATGGCACTTAGGTGCCCTCCCTCCTGCACTCGACAGAAAAAGAACAGGGCTTTCCTTGTCAGTTCTCCTTAGACAGCCACAAAACAACTATCTACAAAGTATCTGCATTGTATTAACAGTCGTAGGTCATCTAGAAATAATTATTAATAAGCGAGAGGATGTGTCTATATGCACTTGCATATTCTTGCAATTGGGCATCCACAAGAGGGCCTGGAACCAACTCCATTAAAGGTATTGACAGAAATACAAAGGAAAAAGAAAACAGATGAGCAAAGAAGAATGTGGAACACATCGCAAAGATTAAGAATTTCTTTTTAATTAGGTTAAATGCCCCAGTCAAAGGTATAAACATGCCCTTAACTTTAAAAACAAAACAAAACAAAATGGAGATTTCTGCCCATGAAGCAGGGACAGCATTAGCCCTGGGCCCGGTGATGGGTGTGAAGGTCCCCACAGACCCTTCCCGAATTGGTATTGATAATGCATTATCACAAGCAGATGTGAGGAACAGATGACTGAAAAGATCTGACGTTAGTGTAAATAAACAGCACCTTTCTAAATTTTCAAAATCATCAAAAACATAAAGAAAAAAATGAGATTACTTCACAATACCAGATCCAACAAGTTTCCTAAAGAGAAGTGTAACATCTGGAATCAGATGGGCTCTTCTTGCCGACCCAATTATAATAGAAATCAGGTCAAAGGAGGCTAATCTAAAATTCCCCAGAAGAAATTGTACTTGTCATAGCTTTTATTTTCTAGTTACTGTTTTATTATAAATGTTCAGATAGATTTTGTGAAGTGTATATCCTACCATAAGATTTAGCACTGGGTATACATATTTATTACAGTTTTTATTATAGTTCTCACAAAATTACCTCTGGTCACTAATTGACTTTGAGGGATTAGAACAATCCCAAACTATAAACACCTAGTGTAGGAATAAAAGCCAATACATTTTAAAACAAGAACCAAAAACCAAGAGATTTCTGACCATGAAGCAGAAACAGCATTAGCCCTGGGCCTGGTAATGGGTGTGGTGGCTCCTCGCAGACCCTTCCTGAATGTTTATGCCCCCTAACAGGAAAGGGTGTGTTGTCTTTATTTCCTATCTGTCCATCTAAAGCCATCCCAGTTCAGTTTTCAACGCCTTGCCACCTGTCACCTTCACCCTTACCCCAGCTTTGATTTTTGTTCATCTGTTGTTTACTAATTAATCGAGTCATACTCTAAAGAATGAAATCATTTAGGGGAAGATACTCAAGTCACTGGTAAGACCATTAAAACTCTTCTTATGGAAAGGTCCCATGGCGGTTTTTGCATATATATACATATATACATATACA
>LR749965.1:89355-152354 GCA_902729485.2 Mus minutoides
CAACTCCTTGCTCCTTCCAGGGAGGGCTAAGACTTAAAATAACGCAGTCTCATGGCCACATTCTCAGAAGGAAATGCATTAACTTTCCCACTCCCAATTAACAAAAAGGCTGCCGCACACCTAGGCTGAAGCCCTCTGTGCTAGACTAGCTACACCACAGGCTGCCCATTCAGAGGCACTCAACCCCTCTCTACCCTTTCTCTCTCAGCAAACCTCATCTCTAGTTCCCTTGATTGCAGTTCCCAGAATCGGTCCACCCCTCTGCCCTTTACTGTAGCTATAGCAACCAACCACTCCATATCTGGAGAGCATTCCCCCACAATAGAGCCCCAACATAGTATGAAAATGCTGGAGCTTCCAAGACGAAAAACGATTGCAGATATTCTGTGCCCTACTGAAATTTCAGTACTTAGAACAACATCTGGATAGTAGGTGCTCATTTACTCATCCCTGAAAGGTCAGCTGAATGGGTGGATTGCTTTGTTCCCTTTCCAACAAGTGCTGTGCTTGCATGAATTCTCATCCCAATAGGTGTGCAAAAGTGTTTGTTACTTCTGAATACTACATCCTTGGTCCATAGCATCTTTTTGAATGGCACGCCAAGGGTTGTGTTTGGGAGCCCCTCTGAAAATGGAGGCAAGCTCTAGCTTAGTCTTCAGACACACACACACACACACACACACACACACACACACACACACACACACACATATTACTCTGCAAGCTGGGAATGGCTGCTCTAGGGATAAGTATTGCAGGAAATCTTAAAGCAGGGTCTGGAAAGTTACAGAATGATTCACCCCAGGATGCTGGAGAGCACCAGCAGAAAACTTCCCATTTGGAAAGGACGAAAAGCCAGGCAGATATAGCCTGATGAGTCTGCTGCAGATATAGGCAAAGCCAGAGGCACACCGGCCAGGGAGTGAGCAGTTCAGTGAATTCCAGTGTTCACTTCGGCCCTGATTTCCCCAGATCTGGTACACTCATACACACTCCTCACCTTCAAAGGAGCAAACTCCAGTGTCTCCCACATAATCAAGGACCCCTGCGCTCTTCCTCAGTCCTCCCCAGAGCACCACAGAGCACTGCTGGTAAGACTCCTCAAGAAATCTCCAGTTCCCAACATGTAATTCCTCAGGTGCAAACCCAGTGAATGGGAAGGTTTCCTCCTTCTCACTGGGCTCCTAAACCCTCTCTCATTTTTAAGGACTTTCTACACTTGAGACAGATGCTCAGTCAGTAGGCAGCCAAGGCACTGACCTTTCTTCCACCTGAGTTTATCTCTTTCTGCAGGCCTGCAAATTAGCATGGGATCAAAAGCCTAAATGTAGCCCTGATTAGTTGAGCTAATTAACATTGCTAATAAAAGCGCTGTCACCCTGGTTGGTCCACTCTGGTGATTCTTAAAAGGAATCAGGGCCTTTTCTGCAAACCTCTGCTAAAACCTGAGAGAGCCTTCCTTACTTAACCCCAAGCTCACAGCCCCCATGAAGGGATTCAAGCAGAACGGTTTCTTTTATTAGAAGCTGTCATTTCGCATCATGCTATGTCTAAATTTGCTCAAATGTTTTCACTAATTTTCAACAATTGGGTAAAAATGTTCTAGCAGAGAAAAGATAACGCAACGATCCCTAATGGAGGAACAGGCTCGTGTCCTACAGACTCTGTGCTTGACAAGGTCTTTGAGAGTTGAAAGTAAACAGATGTCTTCAAATTTCTGCAGTAGAAGAGAGTGATGCCAAAATAGCACACCGATGCAGAGCATGACACTAATTACCCAGCACAGGTATTTTGGGCCTCTCATTTACAAAGTCAAGATGGCTGAATCCATAGCTGTGGTACCTCAAGCCTCCGCTCTGCCAACCTGTGGGTAAGTGTCCCATCTGGCTTGTAACATGCTCACGGCAATGCACAGGTACCAAAGGATGCCTTCTGAAACTCACAGGTCAACAGTCCCAACAGGCAGTTTTAATGAGCTTCCCTTTTCTTTAACACAAGTTTCCAATGAACGCAGGCCCTCTCTATGAACCATGGGAAACCTCGTGGGTGTGACAAGAATGAACTGGGTTTATCAATCAAGTTCAAAGTGTATGCTCTTTTGCCACTTCTAACAACCACAAAGTCCTCTGCAGAACACTTCCCTGGTCATATATGTGATAGAGTTTACTGTTCCCTGTGGTATGAATGCCTTCCACGCAGGACTGAATCACCACTAGGACCAGGAGAAGGAGATAAAAGATGCCTACCTCCAGCTGGCACCCAGTGTATCTGAGTTATCAAGTTCAATACGGTTTCCATGTGATACAAAACAGAAACCAAAGTGAAAAATGCACCAGTAAATACAGAAATAAACGAATCAATTAAGCACTAAATACATCAACCAAGAAGCCTGGGCTGGATGGAGACACATACATACATTCCAACAGCGATGGTTAATAAGATCTGTTACAGTTTTATCCCCTAAGGGGCAAGAATGGCAACCACTCATCCAGCTGTGATATTCAATTTTCCTTGACTACCTGTCTGCCTTTTAGAATCACCCAGTGGATGACCATATGGGTGTGTTAGTGAGAGCATTCCAGAGAGGCTTAAGGGCCAGACGTGGTGGCTCGGGCCTTTAATCCCAGCACTTGGGAGGCAGAGGCAGGCGGATTTCTGTGTTTGAGTCCAGCCAGGTCTACAGAGTGAGTTCCAAGACAGCCAAGGTTACAGGGAGAAACCCAGTCTTGAAAAACAAAAAACAAAACAAAAACAGAGAGGCTTAAGGGAAGACCCACCCAGGCCAAATTAAAAAGATAAAGAAGGCAGTGTAAACTGTGAGCCAGATTAAAGTACTACCCTAGGAGTGGATTTGGGACCCTCCCTACCAGAAGGGGCTAACCTTATGCCCTCAAACTGGGAACCAACAGAAACGCTTGTTCTTAAAGTTCTGTGTATTTTATCACAGCAACTGGAAGGTAAATACTACCGCTTGCTCTGCCTGTCCTCATGGATAATGCCCTCAGTCCTACATGTCATTCACAACTCACAGAAAGTGCCTATGCAAACACTGAGTGCACCCTAACAGCCTTTGATGAAGCTGCAATTCCACAGAAGCAGTGTGATAGAGACAGCAAATGCTTGTGTGCCTCGACAGGCAGAAGAAACCCATGTGATTGCTGAAATCCAATTTCATGATTTGTAGGCCTATCTTTTCTGGCTTAGGTGAGTTCATACAAAACCTTCCAGCTGCTCTGATATTCTGTTTTGTTTCTTGTTTTCTGTTTAAGTACTTTCAATGACAGCTGGAGCCTAAAGTTTTTTTCAGGAAGAGTCAAAAAAATATATACTACAATTAAAGAGGTCCTGTACATTAAAGAGGCCCTGGTTCTGTGTTAGTCATGACACGTATTTGCTTGCAGGCCTGTCGTCATCTTAGGACTCAGGAAGCTGAGGCAGGAGCATGACCCACTATTTTGAAGGCAGGTCAGGCTAGATAGTAAATTTCAGGTCCCCACAAACCTGGTTCGCCCCAACGTTGTCCACAGCAGGTGCTGCAGTACTATATATAGGCCTGCAGGATGTATGTATAGGTCAGGCGAGTGAGTTTTCATTCATTCTCAGCAAAGCCTTCAAGGACTTATATGGCACCACCAGTGCTGTTAGAGCAGCCTGGGTAACAAGGGAGAAGCCAGCTGACTTGGATACCAGATCTTTGGAATCCCAAAACGATTGAATAAATAGCTTAAAAGATGTGCATTAATGTTAGACTGTGAGGCTATTTAAAACTAACACAAGCACACACACACACACATACAGAGCCAAATATTTCTTAAGATTGTGCTTTGAGTGGATGGAGAGAAGGCTCAGTTGTTAAGAGCACTTGCTGCTCTTGCAAAAAGGACTGGGGTTCAGTTTGCAGCACCCATGTGGGGGAAGTGGGGGTGGGGGTCTCAAACCTACTATAATTCTAGTTTCAGATGTTCTGCTTCCCTCTTCTGGCCACTGCAGGCACTGCATGTAAATGGTGCATATACATACAAGCAGGAGAAATACTCATTCATAAAAATAAAACAAGTGACTACTAAAACAAGAACACCATACTTTGACAAGGCAGAGACTGACGACTTTTCTAGCCTGTCCCTGGAGAAAGAACTCACACTCACACTTGAGCTCTCTGGTCCAATGGAAACAAAGGAGCTTCAGAGTGTGAAGAGGTTGCAGAGTTGTGCAGACTGAGAAAGGGACTTAAGTCTATAAGCATCTCCAGATGCTTACCAAACTCATGTGCTCCTGAGTGAGGTGAAGGATATGAACTAAACTACCTCAGTACTGAGAAGTAGGACACAGTCCAATTACGAGGTCACAATTATGTGAAAGTGGGGCATCAGCAGGACTCACCTGGGTGTGGGTTCCATGGAACATTCAGACTATGTCTCAGATGTTTGACTGTCATCACCAGAAGAAAGGTGATACGGGGATGATGCCTGTGATGTGTGTGATGGTGTCTGTGATGCATGGGATGACTCTTGCGTAGGCCCCTCCACAACAAGTAACTACCAAGTCCCAGAAGTCATTACCTCTCCGGCTGAGAATTCTGAACACAACTCCTGAAATGTTGTCCTCTCTGGAGCTCAAGTATGGCACAGCTGTTTAATAGCTACTGAATAGGGAAGAGCATCTTTCAGCATCCATGAAAGAAAGAAAACAGAGTAGGCGACAGTGCTAGAGAACAGGCTGTTACCTACTGTCCTGCAGGGGTAACAGAGAAGATGCTAGAGAAGAGGCTGCTACCTATTGTCCTGTGGGGAATTGCAGGCTGGTATCCAGTCGAGCTGAGGTCTGAACCCCGATGGTCATAATTTACCTTCATTCCCTCATGCCCATGGAACTCTGGCCCCTGCCTAAGTAACCACCTCCCACAGCCCCCACAAGAGAAGCATGGTCTGTAGTCACTTAGATGATGGCCCAAGCTTCTTCAGGCTAAACTCCTCCCCAGTTACCTAGCAACAGGTAAGACCATAAAAAGGAGTGTTCAGCCCCCACCTCGCTCTCTTACTCCTTTGTTCCTTTATCTCTCACTTCTCTTCCCTTTCTCTTTGTCTTCTTTCCACTCCTCTCTCCCTCTTTCTCTCTCCTTTTCTATCTTCTCTTTTCCCCTGCATTTCTATAATAAAGGTTCTTAAACCATAGAGAGTCTCTGCTCCATCTAGATCCGTGAACTCCTTCGCTCATCCCTCTCTCCTATAACCCAGGGGCAACAGGGTGTCACCTTGGGGGTCCCAGGTCGGAGGCTCCCCCTTCTCTATCCCCCCCCTCAAGAGGGTCAGAGGCTTAGATGCCCACCTGGGGTATTTGGAAAGCCCACCTGACAATCTCCCTGCATCTGCCTGCCCAGAGCACAGGAAGTCTGGCTGGACATGGCATGTTTATCCCCCCCCCCTTCCTCCCCAGGGCCCCCCTTTATTTTGTTCCCAACACCGTCCTGCAGAAACACAGTGCTAGAGAAGAGGCTGCTATCTACTGTCCTGCTGCTCATGATAGGTTGTTAGTCTGAAAAGCGAGTGTGGTGTCTTGACCATATCTACTAAACAGCATCTAGCCCATCTACTGTGACAGGAAGACCAGACCGCCCAATCACACTTCATTCAAAGACGCATATGAGAAGAGCAGAGCTCAAAATTTCCAAGCACATTATAATGAGGATATTGACATTATAGGACATGAATGGTCCCTCGCGTGAGAAACTCTGTGGTTCAGTGTGTGCTTTATCATAAAAGAGGCTTTACAACCATACAAGATAAGGTACAGTATTTACATCCTTACTACACTTATGTATTAGCATTTTTACATAGTAAGTTTACAATACAATGGAATACTTAAAGCCTCAGGCATGGATGACCGCAAATGCCAACCCCTACCCTAATTTCTATCATATTAAAAACAGCCATTTTCAATTTGTATTTAGGATATAGGAATTTTTATTTTTTTACAGCTAATACTGTAACACAAGAGGGAAACTAATGAGAAACAACAATGCCATTCACTTCCACCGTGGGACCATTCGTTGGCACAGCTGAGAGTACAATATTGCTAAGCAAAGGAACATTTAGACATGTGCACATCTGTATCTTCATGAAAGACAAGAACATGCACACACCAGCCCTTGGCCATCATATCAACAACTGATACCCCTGAGCCTTGAGATGCCAACTTGAGGAAATCTGACAACTTATTTCCAATTTTAACTCAGAGATGGGAAGAAAGTTTGTTCCAGGTTTTACATAAAAGCCACAATGCCAATCCCTAAATTGTTTTGTGTGGGTTTTTAAAAAAGAGTTAGCGGAGAAGTAATATTTTTATTTCAAAAGATTGAATAGACTTTCTGCACTGTAGTATTCTTACTGCAAAGGTAAGAATAACCAGTGGTTATCTAGGTATGACGGCTCACTACTTCTGGCTAAGGGCAATAGAGCAAGAGGCCAGCCACCATAAAAGAGAGCGACCATCTCAAAGAGCCAATCAGGCACTGAGCACCACCACTGGCTAATCCAGGGATCTGAGAACGGAACAGCAGCATTCACAGTTTTAATCATGAAGTGGGTAATGAGTGTTTGTTTGGCCTGAATCTGAGAGAGCAATAAAGTAAAACGGCAAATACCAGCTGATGCTGAACTTCCATGAGTGAACAGGGTCAGGGAAGGACTGGGTGCCTTGAGGTTAATTTTAATTTTCACTTATCTAGTAAGCGCATGAAGGAAATGTCTGCTCTGGCTTCTCATGGCTCTGCAGATGAGCAGTGTCACGTAGCAGATGGGAGGAGGGTGGAGAATACCACAGCAGGGCCACACCCAAAGCAAGGCCCACTCTGACTAGGATGGCTACTGCCATAAAGTCATGTTATAACCATTAAGGCAACAGAACAAAAGAATACATAACACAAAAACACATGCTTTTACACACTGTTTAGCATCGTAAAACATTCTTCTCAGGGGACTGGAGAGAGGGCTCAGTGGTTAAGAGCACTGACTGCTCTTCCAGAGGTCCTGTGTTCAATTCCTAGCATCTACATGGTGGCTCACAACCATCTGTAATGGGATTCTTCTGCTGTGTCTAAAGAGGACAGTGTGCTCACATACATAAAATAAATAAAACTTAAAAAAAAAAAAGAGGAATCCTTCTTAATGATATATAAAGCAACAGAGGACTCTCAATTCACTTAACTATTTATGTAATCAGGATGGTTAAGAACTCTTCTAGAAGGCTAATACACAGCTTAGTCCTGAGGAGCTCGCTGCTCTTCATAGGACTCAATTCTCAGCACATACATTAAGTGGCTTAAAACCACCTATAACTCCAGCTCCAGGGAGATCTGATGCCCTCTTCTGGCCTATAATGGCACTGTACTTTACACACACACACACACACCTAAAAATTAAAAGTAATAATAACAACAACAACAATAACAATTTTAAAAGACCAGAACGTCTTCTAAAAGGGTGATTTAAAGGAGGCTGGCTGGAGAAGAACTTTAAGGGGTGACCAAAAAGTCATATTTTATGGCAAACCATGAATCACAGAACTCTTATTGACTATTCAAAGTCCATGAGATGATCCCCTTCTAAGTCAGAGCTTCCAGACTCCAGGCTGAAAGGAAGCACGCATGCTAGCAGCTGTGGAGTCATCAGGAACTATCGTCTCTGATCTGCTGAACACATTTGAGAGGCAGACTTTTGTTTCTCATTTAGTTCATAAGGAAGAAAGATTGCAGCTATCATTTTGTTGAGACCACAATATCAATTTGTACAACTCCAATTATGGGACTCATTTCAGCAAACTACAATTAACCACCTGATAATAAGCACCAATTGAAAACTCAGGACTCCATTAAAACTGCACACAGTTTGGTAACTCTCCTAGAATAATATAAAATCCTACTGACAGACCAGAAGTAAAGGTCATCACAACATACACAGGAGCAGAGGCCAAATCAGAAACACCCAGAACAGAAAGCAGTGTCTGGAAAGACAAAGGACAGTGTCTTAAGACTTTCTTCTAGAATATTCACACAGTTCTGAAATCAGAAGTTCGAAGTCCACTGTTTCCTTTATGTCCTTTCCTCAGGCATGACCTTTGCAATTGGTGTGTTCTACTGATGAAATGCCTGGCTGTTAATCTAGTGTTTTTCCAGGAAGTGAGTATTCTTGTAACATTAAATGTGCACAGAGAAATTAAGGGATACCATTCCACCAAAGACAAGTCAGTGATGAAGCCGAAATACAAACTCAGCTTTCCACCAGCTCAGAAGATCTTGGGATTCTCTTTACTTTCTGTAGCTAACATGAGTAAACATCCACCAAGTGCATTATGGGCCAGAGTCAGCCAACCAAATCAGATATGCAGATCTAGGTTCTGATGGCTAAACCCTTAACCAAAGGACGGCCACTAGGTTTTCTATTTGGCTTGTCAACAGAGGTTACTATTTTTTTTTCTTGATAAAATTCAGCACATTATTGAACTCTTTGTAACACAAGAAATTAAAACCAACCTCCCAATCCACTTCCTGCATTAACATAAAAAGCCATAGCTCGTCACTTCAAGAGCAGAATTAGATTGTGTTCTTCAAAACATATGGCCTTAATTCTTCTGAATAGGTGGAACTCCCACAACTTTATAAAATCTTAGGCAGTTTCTCAGTATTTGCTAAGCACCTTCCTATAACAACAGACCACAGAGATTTCACTAACACTGCCTTCTGCACTGGCCTCCATCGCAGACAGCTGTTTACCAGCCTGACGAGTGTTTGTTCAATCTTGCTGTGCAAGCATCCTTTCTACGTTTAGCACTAAGGAGTTTGTCTGGAGCTTCTCTAGCAGACCTGTGATGTCAAGTTATCCCTCTGCGTTCCCTAAGTCCTCACAGAGAGGAAATACAGAACAGCTTTGGATCAAAAGACAGCATCTTAGCTTTTAAAGTTTCCTTCTTTAATATGTTCAAAACCTGCTCCACATACTGTGTAAGTGTGACCTCCAGTTTATTCTCATGAGCAGAGCATTCAGACAACCTCTAATGTGGAATGGAGGGGCAGCAGCTGCTGTAGCAAGGGTTGATATTCCAATTGTTTTAGCAATTTCTACATCCAAGCAAATGATAACGTGTTTAGCCTGCACTCTGGCAGGCCATGTAAGAACCATTTTCTCCCAAAGCAGAGATCGGAAAGTGATGAGAGACTAATGATAAAAATGTTGGGCAATGTAGATTCTCCTTTCTACTCCAGAACATATATGCACTGATCATTCCTACAGAAACGGACGCCTGTAAGAACTATACATTAAAGAACTCATTTACACGCAAAGCTCAGTTCTGTATAAGCAGGGAAGAGCCACAACAGCAAACACAGAGCAGGCTTCACACTAAAGGAAAAGGAAAACGAAACAAGAAATCCAGAAATAGGTAACAGCAGTTAGCAGACTCCTCTGAAAGGTTATCAGGAAAAACAAGGAACATAGGTAGAACCCTTACACTCTTCAAACAGTGACACTTATCACAGACTACCAATTACTAAGTCAATTCCACTCCTCTGATGTATTTCCAGACTCCTCAAGAACACCTACAGTAGAATTTGATTCACAATAAACACCCATTTACACAGAACTCCATAAACTAGATGAAGCATGCCCAAAGTCCTTTTCTAAACCCAAAACTTTCTCATTTGCTGGGCAAGGTGGTTCAACTGCTTCCTTAAAACCCATTTTTCAAGTTTAGGGCTGCATAGAAAACTTGATAAACCCAGCCACATCTGGGAAGCTTCATGGAGGTAAAAATAAATAAATAAATAAATAAATAAATAAATAAATAAAGGAAAAGGCAGAAAAAAAATGAAAAAAGAAGTAGAAATGTATAAAACACCAGTCACTCAGAATTGGTTAAGGACAGAGAAAAATTTAAATGCCAAAGGAGATTTTTTGGTTTTTCGAGACAGGGTTTCTCTGTATAGCCCTGGCTGTCCTGGAACTCACTTTGTAGACCAGGCTGGCCTCGAACTCAGAAATCCGCCTGCCTCTGCCTCCTGAGTGCTGGGATTAAAGGCGTGCGCCACCACGCCCCGCTGAGATTTTTTTTTTTTTAAAACCTTTCCTCAGATAAGACAGGTAGAGCTTCTGAGAAGTAGGAAACCTGACATCCAGAGAGAAAGTGCAGGAGGCACTAGAGTCAAATCTCTAATGAAGCCACCACTTTATCTTAAAATTAATTCACTGAGAAAGAGGCTGGAGAAAGGAAAGAGAAAAGAAAGAAATTCAAGATGGGAATGAGGAATTGTTTCTCCTTTTCATTTACAGCCTAAGAGCTTCCTGGCACCACCACTCAACTGTCAGAAAGGGTGAAAAATTGTGCTTAATAGATAATGTTAAGACTTTACTAAAAAGATGTTAATAAATACACCGGAGCCAGGCCTTGGAAACTGCACTAACAGTGCGACACGCAGTGTTCTCTCTCGCCGTCACCTGCTATAAACCTAAAGCTGTCATCACTCTGGCCCGCATGTTTCTTGCCTCTAAAATAAGCAGGAAGCTGTGAAAAATGTTTCCAAGTTTCCAGGCCTCCATCAAGACAGCAGGGAATGCAGGAAGCACGGTTGCCTCCGCGACAAGTTGGCATCCCAGTTTTAAAGGTTTGTGCTGGATAACTGCAGTCTGATCTGCTTTCACTCAAGGTTTCAAAAGAAGCTGCACAGACTCCAGATCAGGCCCCAAAACCTGGCTTTGTTGTCTAAGGGACTGCGACTGCTAAAGTTCAGGATTGGAACGGGCATAGCAAACGCCACAGAAGCTACTGAAGTTCAAAAGGATGGCCTGACTGTCCTAGCACCAGGACCTGGGTTACTGTGGGGGACCAGTGGTCCTCGCTTTAAAATGAAACAGCAGGAGAACCAACCAGGTCAGCACCTTCAGTCACTTCCTCTCGGATGGACTGACCAGAAAGCCTTGTAAAAATCAATTTAATACCTCCAAGGTGTTCATCTACCCGGCAAAATGTTTAGCCTCTGTGACTCTGCATCAACCTAGAGGGCTGAGCAATGGCATACTGCAAAAAAGATGCATCCCTCCCTACTTTAGGTCACAGCACTGGAGAGATGGCCACATCCCTACTTTAGGTCGCAGCACTGGAGAGATGGCTGCATCCCTACTTTAGGTCAGAGCACTGGAGAGATGGCTGAAAGAGATCTGTCTGCCTGTTCACTGAATTTGCAAACACACATTCCTGCTTTTCACCTTTTTTGGTTTGGTTGCTTTGTTTTGCTTTTCAGAGACAGGGCTTCCCTGTGTAGTCCTGGCCGTCCTGGAACTTGCTCTGTAGACCAGGCTAGCCTCCATCTCAGAGATCCTGCCTGAACCTGAGTGCTGGGATTAAAGGCATGCACGATCACACTTGGCTACCTTAAAAAAAACAAAACAAAACAAAACAACAAAAAAATAAAAACCAGGATTAAATCCAGGACAAGAGACAAGCACTGCACGCTGAGCTGTAGTCCCAGCTTACATTTCCTCAGTATTTCTGATACAAACTGGGGAGGCTGGTTTCCAAACCACTCTGAAGACCAAAGGTCATCTGGCAATTATCCTGACTTGGACCCCCAAGTTGCTAGGACAACAAGAATGGGCCAGGGTGCCTGAATCAAAAGTATCCATCTATTGACTGACCAACCTACCTATACTTACCTATCTGAGGCAGGGTCTTCGCTTACCTTGAGTAGGCCTGAAACCTAAATTACAGATGAGGGTGGAATTGAACCAACAAATGCTGTGATTACAATGTGTGGTCAGACTAAAATCGTTTCTTTTTTTTTTTCCTAAATGATGTTTCTTTAATGTTGTGTTCATTTCTTTCATTGAGTTTTGTGTGAGTGCTTTCATTGACTTGTAGAGAGTAGACGACAACTCCTGTGAGTGAATTCTGACCTTCCATTGTATGGGTTCAAGAGATCAAACTTAGGCCGTTAGACTTGGCAGCAAGTGTGATTTCTAAGGTTTCTGCGGTTTCTGTTTGCCTTTGGGTATGAGTAGGAGTGTTTGGGGATGGGAGTGGGGGCAGAGTCTCCTGTAACAAATGTTAGCTTCAAACATATATGGGGGTGGTCTTCAAATGTGAATGTAAAGCCCTGCCTTATCCAAGTGCTGGGGTCCTGGTGCAGGCCACCACATCTAGCTTAAAAAGCATTCCTTAAATGTGTGCCATTTGAGACTTAGGCCAATACCTCTTCCATGAGGACGGCTTCCATAAAGATGTACTTCACAGCCATTGTTTTTGATGAAGCTACTTCAAAAGGCATTTCTTCCTTCCCATTTTGTCTGGTCATTTGTAATTCATTCTTTAGCTATAAGTAACAGACAAATTTCATAACCAGAAGGTGAGTCTCTGAGATGTAATCCAGAATCTTCCACATTGCTGAAATGGGGAAAGCAATAGATTATTTCCTCCCCACAGTAAGTCCACTAGGTAAAGCAGAGGAAGCTTAAAGGTTCAGAGGACAATGGGAGTGTGTGTGTGTGTGTATGTGTGTGTGTGTGTGTGTGTGTGAGTATGAACATGCATGATCATATGAGTGCACATACATACATATGCACATGATCAGTACTGTTCCTATTTCAGGCTTTCATTTATTAAACATTTAATGTAGTCAGCTATGTCAACAGCTGAACTTCAAGGTCATGAATGCTGCTATTAGGGCAGAATGATTGCTCAAGGAGGATCAGCTCTGGAATGAGAGCACCTGGTACTGAATCTCATCTTGAAAAAAGAAAAAGGGATGAAGTGCCTCCATGTTCTGCAGAGGACATAAATGAGATCTGCTCAACACACATGTTAAATAATCATTAACTGCCAAGAGCAGTGCCCAGAACACGTGGAGGGTGTGGTAAAGGTGGTTGATATGAAACCAGTTCTAATATGTATACACTTAACTATTAAAAAAAAAAAAAAAACAAAAAAAACAAAACCTTTCCCTGGGTATGAGGCAATAATCGATTACGGAGAACGTTTACTTAAACCATTAAGAAACAGCAAGGGCCTCTGACAATGAGAACATGAAAATGTGAATTTAGAGGGAAAGAAAAGGATAAATAAAGGCCTGGGCAAAGAGATGAAGTTATTGATCCCAGCACGAGGCAGCTGGACCTGTGTGGGTTCAAAGCCTGCTTGGCTTACAGTGAATGTTTTGCCAAACCAGGCTACATAATAAGAGTCTTAGAAAAAACTGGTGGCTAGATCCGGTTGTGTGTGTGTGTGTGTGTGTGTGTGTGTGTGTGTGTATGTGTAAATATGAAACCCAGACCAGACACTAGCATGCTAAGAGGGCTCCAATCAAACCTAGATTCTGTACTTCTCAGGTGGGGCCCCTCCTACTTCCAAAGAAGGATCTGGCAAGTTTATTACTTCAAGTTTACTAGCTTGAACTATTCCATGTTTTCAGTGAGTCAGAAGATATAGCCAGGGATGTGTGAACGTCCCTATCTTGGCCCTTCTCTGTGACACTCAAATGAAGCTACAATCAAAAATTTCTGAAAGACAGGCCATCCATCAGACGCACAGCAGGCAGAGCGCCCTCCGTCCATCTGTTACGTGCAAAGCTGAGAAGCTAAGCCTGTTCTGAACATCACACTTGAAAGAGAAATGAGCAAACTGGAATGTGTTTGGAGGTGACAGACGAGGGTGGGGGAAGGACCCAAGTTTAGGAAAGACTAAGGCACTTAGAGGGACCACAGCTGCTGGGCCTGGGACGGGGAGGAAGAGGAGGAAGGGACATGGCCTCTGTCTGAAGACCAGGTAAAGCACATGGGAAATGGAGCGATAAGTGGTCTGTGAGCCCACAGGATGAAAAGAACAATGGAACAGAGGCAACATCAAGATCTTTCAGGAAAGCCACGCTCAGTCACAGGGAGAGGGACACCATCTCATTGCTTAAGCCACTCATTCGGGCATCCGGAACAAGAGACTCAATAGGACAAAAACAGTCAGGGAGAAGGGAGAATAGAACATTCCATTAACCCATCTGAGAAAAGTAACAGACATTCTGCCAGCGCTAATGGCCGCCAAGACTTAAGACTACATTTCCCAGACACACTTGCAGCAGTCTATGTACCTGTATGTAACAAAATTTTGAACAGCGACACAAGAATGAGAGGAGTATTAGAGCCTCTGGCTCCGCTGGAGCGAACAGAGGGGTGGGAACAGGGGCTGGCCTGAAGACCTGGAGACAACAGCATAACAAGATACTGGAGATTCCTGAAGCAGCAACTCTTGATTGCTTGAAACAGCCTACACCTACAAATGAAAGTTAGCAAGCCCAGGGGGAGTTGCACAACACCTTTAATCCCAGGCAGGTGGATCTCTAAAGAGTGAGTTCCAGGACGGCCAGACCCACACAGAGAAATCCTGTCTGGATACACACTAATGAATGAATGAATGGGCATCACACTGTTAAAGGCACCTGGTTTTCTTTTTTCTTTCTTTTTTTTTTTTTTAATTTAGTTTATGTCAGTACACCGTAGCTGTTTTCAGACACACCACAAGAGGGCATCTGATCCCATTATAGATGGTTGTGAGCCACCATGTGGTTGCTGCGAATTGAACTCAGGACCTCTGGAAGAGCAGTCTGTGCTCTTAACCTCTGAGCCACCTCTCCAGCCCCCGGCACCTGGTTTTCTTAAAGCAAACTGGATCCCAACACACATGCACAAAAGAGATTTTTATCTTGTGAATGAAAGCATCAATATTAATCAATATACAATCTGGGGCAAATAGAAGAATATATTCCACTTTGGATGTAATTTAAATATCCATCTACAGCTGAGGCATTCTGACATTCATTAAAGTCTGTAGCGTCACTGGCTCTAATACATTTACCACATATATAAACACACACACACACACACACACACACACACACACACACACACCACATTTCTACACACATGTCTGTACAGTGATATGATGGAGACTATTCCCAAAGCTGATATCTTTCTTCTCATTCTTGCTAGGTTGTAATTTACATACAAATCCTTCCAACCACTGAGAAGCCAAACATGCTAAATGCTGTCACAAAACAAACCCATAAAATATTTAGACACAAAAACACAGGTGCAGAAATGAAAGAGGAGGCCTGTATGACCCACATGTGGCTCTCTTGCAGGGAGCACATTAGTTTCCCCTGGCCTTGATGGCAAAGAAACCTACTGGGGTGAGTTTCTTCAGGAGAGACTATTTTCAAACTTGATGATTTACTGATTATATGTTTGATATGCATGTCCAAGAAAGGAAAGGATTGGCATCATTGAGGAGAGGAGAGAAGCAGTCAATTGCATGATCATGTCATTTTCTATGGTGAGATACAGATTCTACAATATTATCCAGAATATATAAAGACAAAATAGGCTTGATGAAGCAGAAGCTGGCTGGGGGTGGAGCTCAGTGTAGAGCACTTATCTAGACTGCACAAGGCTTTGGGTTACAGGGAGGGTGGAGAGAAGGAGGTAGGCATGGAGGGGGGAGGGGTGCCATAGGGAGCTGTTATTAATGTCAGTGGAATCAAGCTGATAATTTCAGAGGATCTTTTCTTTTCCAAGCATTTGTTGCTCCCAAGGAGAGTATATGGAACGGTATAGTAACAATCAATTAATGGAAACTATAACTAGCTTCACGTTTTTCTGCTATGACTTATGTGATGTTTAGAGTCATCTTATCCTCTGACCTGTGAATTGGACGAGTGGCCATTTTAGAGAAAGAACTGAGATTGACAGACAGATTGATTCTTTCATTTACTCACCTGATGTTATTTTTATATTTGGAGACAGGTTCTCATGAAGGCTGGACTGTACTCAAACTCCACGTGAAGCAGAATATGACCTTGACCTACTGACCTTCCGCTTCCTCCTTGCAGGTGCTGGGATTCATCCAAGCAACACCAAACCTATCAATTCTAACATACTTAATGAGTGTCTGTTTAGCTGAGAACTAGAACAATTACTTAAGATAAGGTCTCTGTCTTCAAAGACCTACATTCTAACTACAGAGGGTATCCTAGCAACATTATAACTAGTCACCAAGTTTACAGGACTTTGTTAGTATTGGTTTTTTTTTAACCTGACACTGAAGAAAGTATGTAGACCTTCCATATAGACCAAGGCACCACCACTGCCGTCTGTCTCACACCTCTCCTGGTTTACATATTTATAAGCTTCTAGGACCCCAATTATAGCATCACAGCAGAGGCTGTATTCAAAAACTTTTCCTTGTCTGACCACAAATTTTCAGCCATATGGGTTTCTTAATTGGTTGTCCCTCTCCAGACGGCCATTAGAGCCATTCTGGACTTTCCCATCATTAGCTAGAAGTAAAATTCCAAGTGCAGTGGGTGGATTCTTCTCTCCCTCCTCTTGGTCAAGAATAGCCTACTGATAGGTCTGAGGGACTACCTGATGCCAAAGACCTACAGAGACAGAAGGAAAAGAGCGGCCAACTATGCCCAAAAGGTCTGAAACAGAATACCAATGCAAAACCAAAGACCAGTGGCTACACATAGCAGCTACACATTTAATCCCCAGCACTGTGAAGAAGGGACAGAAAGATTCCTGGGGGTTGCCTGAAACTCAGGCTACTGGAGTTGGCAAGCCATGGAAGTCAAGAACCCTGTGTCAAAAAAATAAGGTAGAGAGAGACTGGCAAAGACAACTGGAGGTAAGCACTGGCCCCTTCTGTGCACATCATGTACTCTCCCCTGTTTATATCCAAATGCAATTAAAACCACTCCATCAGTGATACAGTAATAGTAGATAAGCAAAGCAGTTGGTGTCTTCGTTTCTTAATAAACAGTGAGGGTTGCTATACTTTCTTCTTATTTACTGTGGGTTTGCCTTAGTTAGGGTTTCTGTTGCTGTGAAAAAAAACAAAACAAAACGCATGATCAAAAACTTTAGGGAGGAAAGGGTTTATTTCATTTTACAGCGTAGAGTCCTTCACTCTGAGAAGTCAGGGCAGGATCTTGGAGGCAGGAGCTGATGCAGAGGCCATGCAAGCGTGATGCTCACTGGCTTGCTCCTCGTGGCTTGCTTTACCTGTTCTCTTTTAGTACCTGGGACCACCAGCTATGTAGGGGTGGCACATCCCACATCAGTTATCAACCACCAGTCAGGAAAATACAGGCTTTTCTGTAGATGAATCTGGTAGGGGCGTTTTCTCAATTGAAGTTCCCTCTTCTAAAATAACACCAGCTTGTGTCAACTGACATAAATCTAACTGGCACACTGTCCATGTTGGCCAAGCATTATGAACATCCATGTGTCCATTCTCTGTTAAGTAAGAACACTACATACACATTATAACGGTGGTTTCCAGGCTGGCTATGGTTAGCATAACTCACACAGTTAGAACTCTGCAATAGGCAGCACTAGATGCTTATATATTGGATTTTTTTAAAGGCTAGAGCAAAAGGTACTTGGTCAGCCCATGCAGGGAAGCTTATAATATATTTAAATATTCATATTCTCCTACATCTTCCTCTTAGCTAAGATGCCTGAGGCTGCCAGAAATAATCACACTATTTGTGATCCTATGTTTATGCAACAGAAATGAAATGGAATTTTATGGTCTGCTGTGTGCAACACCCATGCCCACAGAGTGATAACTGCAGGCAGTGCTACAGAACAGGAGTCTGTGCAATGCCTTATCCAGAGATGCTGCTTCCATTCTGGCCAGCACAGCATGAAACAGCAAGTAAGTTCCATTACAGGGGCCTCACCTTCAAGACCTTTAAGAATACCAACTGAAATCATCTCTATTTAAAAAAAATTTTTTTTAAAAGAAAGAAAGAAAAAGGAAAATATTTTAGTAAGAGGGAACAGGGTCACCAACTTCCTAGGTTTTAAACAAAAAAGAAAAAAAAATTAAAGTAATACTATAAGAGGCTGGAGAGATGGCTCCACAGTTAAGAACTCCAGATGCACCTCCAAAGGCGCCAGGCCAGGTTCAGTTCCAAGCACCTCATAGCTCACAACCATAGAAAACTCCAAATCTGACACCCATCTCTACGTCTATTGGCATTCAGCAAGTGAACAGCACAGCCAAGCAGAGGCGAGCCACCCATACTCACAAAGTGAAAATGAAAATACAAATGGCAGACAACTGGCATATTTGGGGACACATTAAGTATTGTTGAGTTTTAACAATGATAGAGGAGCTAAAAAAGAATCTTTATTCACACTGGTCTTCCATTGGAACGACGGTGAATGCCTGTTGTAGTACCTACTCTGCACCCCCCGTGGATTATCACAAAACAAGGGAAAGGTGGGGAGTTAGGGAGATGGCTTGTTGAGAAGGGTGCTTGCTCTGCAAACATGAGGACCCTGGTATCATATAAAAAGCCAAGATGGCTGCGGTGCGTCTGTTAACTCCAGCATTGCAGAGCAGAGACCATCAGATCCTGAGAGCTCTCTGACTGCAAACCCAATGGAAATAGCTTCAGATGCAGTGAGAGAAAGACTCTGGCTCAAAGAAGCTGTAGAGGAAGCCAGTCTCTGTGTGTGAATGAATGTGTGTACTCACATGGCTATATATACACACAGATACACAAAACAACCCAGGAAAATATGATCATCATTCCAATCATCCCAGACCAATGGCGATGTGGTATGGATCCTCTTCATAAACCACCAAGAAGTAAACAGCTTTCACTCTGGTCAGTCTCAGTCTCATTCTATTCACAGGGTGCTTACTGCACTCTGTGGCTGAGCAACAGCCAGCCTGGGCTTTCCCTGAGGTCTAGGGAATTTTGCTCACTTCTAGAAGAGGCAGGAAGGAAGCATGGCCTGTTTCCTTCCATTTAGCAAGCAGCAGTTCTAAAGAAACCATACGGTACCACTCCAAAGTCTAAAATGAAACAAACTCATTTAACTGTGCTGAAATAGTTTTAATTAATATCAGAGTTTGTTCTGTAAAAATTGAAGTCTATACCTTTCCAATGCTAAAATTACAATGACTTAAGTGATTGAGGATGAAAAAGGTATTCTTTCTCTCATTCAACTGATAGTCATTAGACACTGTTCAAGGTAAAGGGAGCCAAGAGCAGGAGGGCAAAGCAAGGCAAAGTGTCTCCTGTAGAACATTCAGATTCCAAAAGAGGGCTTGCAAATCAACTCCAATTCACTCATTTATGTGTGTGTGTGTGTGTGTGTGTGTGTGTGTGTGTGTCTTGCATACACATGTGGAGATCAGAGGTCAGCTTTTGGAATTGTTCTCCACGCACAGTTCACATTGTTTGAAACAAGATCTTTCACACTAAGCAAGTAGACTAGACTGGCTGGCCAATCAGCCTCAAGGAGCCAAGTATACTAGCCCCAAGACTGTGTTGACTGTTATCACTTGGCACTCCTAGGAACTGTTTTTGTTTTATTTTGTTCTTTTAAGACAGGATCTAGTTGGTTGGTTGAGAATATGTTATGTAGACCAGGCAGGCACTGGTCTACTCTGCCTCTCCAGTACTGGGATTAAAGGCATGTCCTGGACACACATGGCATTTTCATAGAATCCTGGATATCAAACTAAGGTCCTTAGACTTGAACAGCAAGTACTTGACCAACTGCCTGGAGGTGGTGGTGACCCACATTAAAAATGACCAACAAAAATCCAACTAATGAACAACAATAAAACAGTCTAAAATAAGTCTAAAGTTAGTAAGTATAGCCTGGAGGCAGGGATTGAACTCTTTGGGAGAAATGCTCTGCTTGAAAAGGAGCCCATAGATCAAGCACTTTCCAGAACCTACCACTCTCAAGAAGCTGAGGTAAAAGGAAGACAGGATCATGCAGAAATAGGGTGGAGGATGACTAATCTGAGGAGGCCAGCAAGGGACCACAATATGGTCCATGGGGTGAGAAAGACTGAAGCCCTGGAGGGTACAGAGTGATTCAGGCCAGATGGCTGGCTGCTTCTGGATGCTGTCTCTGGAAAGTTTGATGACACTATAGCTGGTATCATGTCTCACAGAATCCCCCTGGAAGGCGGGCCCACTAGCCTGTGGCTCCCTCACAAAGAACCACGGGCTGCTAGACACTTTCAGTTTTGAAGTCTTGAGATTTACACACAAAACCATCTCCTGTCCATTCTTGCTTCTAATGTGCCTCTGGCTGACTTGGCTGGCGAGGTCAATGGTCACTCATCGCAGTTCAAAAATAAGACCGGATGTGTATGAGTCTTCAGACACCCAAAACAAACTTGTCAGATCACCCCTCACAGCAGTCCTAAGAAGAAAGGGACCCCCAAATCCCACTCCGTCTCCAGAGAAACTACAGATACTCTTCTGATAGAACTTGCCAGGAATAGCTTTTCTTGGGTCACATAAAATACACAAAGTGATCTGTGCAAATACAAAGGCTCCGTTTTCAGATCTGAAAATCATGCACATTTGATACAGGCAAGATGGCTGTCACTGTCAGCTCTGTATGTAGAGTGTATTTATAGATGTCGTGTAGGTAGCTCCATCTCCACCACCCTCTATAAATACTTACACTTGCGATTGTCAACCAGATCGTGGAGAACTTAAAAGCAATTTGTAGGAGTTTTAAAAAAAGATAATATGCTCTTTGTTATTGTATTATTAATTATGTCAATATTCAAGAATACAGGTCAAGAGAGGATAATCCTTAGAACTTTAATTAAAATTTAGTATTTCATTACTGAGATTTCAGTGCTTTTTATTTAGTCTCAACAAGTATCTGGTACTGTATTCATGTATATTATAAAAGAGATGGAGAAAATGAAAATTAAGAATTTCAAACCATACACAGCTTTCCCAGGTTCCACTATGAAGAGTCCAGCGCTATCTCCCACTCTCTGCCACTCAGCCTATGGGGAGTCTCCATGCCTCTGGCACGTCTCCAGAAATTCCTTTAGGGAACAGGTACTCTGTCCTTCAATGAGTCCCAGTGAGAACAAGTTAGGGGATTTACTCCATCATCTTTTGGGCAATGATCAACAATGGGAAGCTAACATCCAAAGGACAATTCGGCTCAATCAATGGCCATCTCTCCAAGGAAGCACACAAACAGAAGCACATGGCCACAAAACAGCAATGCATTGTGCAATTAAATGTCAAGTTTCAGTGCTGGAAAGGAACCCTAGGGTTTAATACAGGGGCATTTGAAATAATAATAATAATAATAATAATAATTAATAATAATAATAATAATAATAATAATAAATCAGTAGATAATAAGAGAAGAAAAATTGGGTGAAAAGCAATTTTCTTTCTCCTTTTTTTTTGAAAATTTAATTTAATTCTTCAGTGAACAAGAATTTTAGAATATGAAATAATAATACAGGAAGGCTGCTGAGTACAGACAAAACTCCCTATTGCTCTGAGAGTTCTTAGGCACTTGAAAAAGTAAGGAGGCCAACAACAGCTTCTTCCTCGGGACACTGCCATGTTTCTTCAGGGTGCAAAGGAAAGAATACTGGCAATTAGTTGAGAACAGCAGTATCTCACCAACCAACTGCTTTACAGTGAGAAAGAAAAGTGTTCATTCCACCTCGATACTTCTGGGATCCTTAAATATCTTTTTATGGATACAGGAAAGGCCAGGAAAGAGAAAAGGCATCTCTAAATACCTTATTTGTAGTATTTTCTGAAACTAATGGAAGTAAAAGTGAAACAAAAACATTAACCTACCAGTGTCTCCATCATTTTAAACTTGTATGATTACAGGGTACCAAGGCATCCCATAATTCAAACACTCATAAACTTCAGCAACTTGTTCAAGAAAATGTTGACCCCCTCCCATGACAGATGAAGAAATCCTCTGCTCATGAAATCTGACAATTGCTATGATTTTTCTCTCAGTAAATTCATGTAATTTGATCTTCCAAGTAGAGGATAAAAAAGTGGCAAAATAACAAGTTTGATTTTGAAAATGGGATGGGGTTTCTTTTCATTCCCCATTCACTTGAGGCAGAAAATTGCTCACACTAAGAGCCAGGAGGCTAGCAGGCACTGAACCAGATCAGCAGGCAGAACATGGGAGCTCCTGTGGAAAAGTTGGGCACTGCCTTGTTCTAGAAACATGTTTAGAAAGGGATATTTTTCATGTCCTGAGTTTGTTCTACTTAGTTCTAGCTTCTAAGAAAGGGAAATGACGAGGCAGTTTGAGGCACATGAGCAGTGAACACCAGTGCTCAAAGGGGACAAGGGGCTTTAGACTCCATTGATGCTGTGCCTCGCCTGTCACCTGGCTAACGTATTTTCTCACAGTGGCATAGACTATTCTCACACAGGAGGGTGGCTATAAGACCAGACCTGTGCCATAGAGGGCTTCTGGATCCCTGTGCTGCCTCCCCAGCCCTCACCCGCCACCTTCCCCTGAGTGAAAGGCTCTCACCTCCCGAGGGGGGAGAAACAGACATGGTTTTGCTGAGGAGTTTCATCTCCACTTTCCAGTGAACATTAAGCAACTGCTCTGCCAAGGAAAAGATAAGCCAAATTGTAAACCAGAGGAACAACAGAACTCGAAAGGAGGCTCCAAATTCCTAACTCAGAAAATCTGCAGTGAGCTTTTAAACTTTCTACACAAGCACACAACTCAGCCCCGGGCTTATTCTGTCCTGGTCGTGCTTTTTAAAAAGGCATCGGTTTGTAGACTCAGAAGATTAGCAGCAGACCACAGCAAGTTCCTAAGTGAAGCCATGCACTTCTCACATCCCCGCCACATGAATGCGAAAGAGGGCTTCTGGCTGCCACGCACAGCCAAGTTCATCCCCTTTCCACAGCACAAGCTATAACCAGTCTCAAAGCAGCCAAATGGGAGACCTGCCCAGAAGGCAGGGAAACTCTTTAGTAGAATTTACCCCACATTTTCCTCTCAATGGCATACCTCTTAATGACATTCTAAGGGACAGCGGAGAGCTTAGCCTTCAAATGTCTCACAAAGCCCCCTCAGGGAGAGGTGTCACACTGGCCCAGAAGATAAACTGTGGGAGCTACCACATTCCCACTTAGCCAGCCTGCACTTCCAGGGAAGCCCTAGGGGTTTGTTTGAGCAGAATCAATGGCTGAGAAAACAAAAGTTCTCCATGCTTTGGAAGCTGATGCAACAAAGATGGAATGAACAGAAGAGAAAAGCAAAGCAGAACTCTGAAATGTAAGTTGCCTAATAGTGGAGTCACCTTTAGACAAAAATAGAATCCAGACACTTGACAGTGCTATGCACTCATGCAGTTGCATGGCAGGAGTGACACCCTCAAAATAAAATCCAGAAATGCTCCACCAGCCCTGTGGACAGGATAGAAAACTGTGTGCAGACGTGCTTGCCTCTTCATTTTGCTGTGTTTTCTTCCTGTCTTCCCCTTTCCTTCTGGCCTTACTTACCACCTCCCTCTCTTGTTGATATGTTTGTTTCTTTCCTTGTTTGACCTAATATGCCTTAAAATTTCCAACTACCTAACCCCATAAATACTGCTGGAGAAGGAAGATTGAAAAGATCCCTTTAAATACATAGGATCCATTCCATACCAACTACCACAAATGTGCTGAGTTTTTCATTAATTGTAAATACAAACCAGAATTTAAAAGGCATCACATGACCAAGTGGAGGTAGACTCTGAACCACACCACTGACTCTTTCTGTGATCCCACTTTACAGATCGGCAGAAAATGGACTTCCTTCAACACTCTGGGCTGCTGAAACTTTTAACTTGTTATACTGGGAGTTACACTGGATGTGACTCCCCAGGTGGGGGTTGGGGTCTAAGATTTGGATGACTAACAAGCTGTCAGGCAATGTTGACAGGCAGAGGATCACACACATCGTGAAAGCACTAAAAACACCCACCTCTCACAAGTGGTCCCAGCCATTCCTTTTCTTATTGCAGGGAAAACAAATAAACAAACAAACAAACACACAACCTGCGCTACTCAGCAACATGGTCAACCACAGAATGTGCTGGGTGGGAAAATCCCCAGTAGGGTCTGAATCTACTCTGTAACTTTCTGGCTTGGGAAGGGGACAGTGGTTCTGTGTTGGCCAGATCTTCATGTCATGAAAATGTTGTATTCCCATCCTCCTTTTTACATGCTTTGGACATGGACATGTGAGGTGGGGTTTTAATGAGGCTCAGGTAGCAATCTTGGAACTACAAAGATGAAAAACCATATAAATCAGGTGTGGTGGTGCATGACTTTAACGCAGCACTGGGTTGGCAGAGGCAGACAGATCTCTGAGTGTGAAGGCAGTCTGGCCCACAGAGTGTGTTTGAGGACATCCAGGGCTACACAAACCAGGAAGGAAGGAAGGAAGGAAGGAAGTAAGGAAGGAAGGAAGGAAGGAAGGAAGAAAGAAGATCACAGAGCTAAGGTAAAAACAGAGTCAAATGAAAGGTCAGCAAACTATGCTAAATCTACAGACTACCATGAAATCTGGGCTGCCAATTGTTCTTGCAAATAGGGTAGAATTTACTGGAGAAGAACTATGTCTATTTAAGGATGCTGTCTTAGAGAGCTGCTCTAACAAACACTACATCAGGTAGCTGAAGCAACAGATATTAAATTCTCACAGTTTTCAATGTGGATAAGTTTGAGATTACAGCATCAGTGTGTTTGGAGAAGTTCTATAAAGGCCTTTCATCCTGGTTCGCTGTTTTCTGGCAGGTTCCCATAAAGCAAAATCAAAGTTCTGGGTGAGCTAGGGTGATGGCTACATTCTTCCAGAGGAAATGTACCCAGGCGGGCAGCTTAGCAACTGCCTGCAAATCTATAGGACATTCTTCTGGTTCACACACACACACACACACACACACACACACACACACACTAAATACAAAGAAAAAAAATACCACCCCTCTACACCCAACTTATTTTTCTCCTGATGGCATTATTCCCATGTAAAGGCCAACCCTCATGACTTCATTACCTCCTATGGCCTCACCTTTAAATATCAACCCATCATCTTGAGGGCTGGGCTTAAACATATGAGTTTCAAGATACCAATGCTATTTGGTCACAGTGACTGCCACTAGTGGCCTCAGCTGAGTAGCAGACACACAGAAGATATGCATGTTGTAATTAGGTACCTACAGGTTTGCCAGGGTGTTTCCAAGCTTCCAGTCCCTTCTTTAGATCTTCCATTGAAGGCATTTACAATGTGCTAAAAACGATGGTTCTTAATATAGCCTTCTTTTAATAAAAACAAGTTGCTTTCATCCTCCAAAACTCCATTTCCTTCCTCCAGGGCCACTGGCAAGCAGAGAATGGAGTTTCCATATCCGGATTCACTACATCCAGAAGCAGTTGGCCCCGAGGACCTGGAAACATAGGTCAACATCTCCATGACCACAAGACCCCTTTTGGCATAGTCAGGATGGTCAGTTCCCTGTCCAGTCAACTGGAGCTCCCTGCATGGTGACAGCAAACAATAGCAGGCAACCTTTGTGAGCACCAGAGGAAACATATATTCTGAATAGGAAGAAAAAGACAAACGAGTATTAGACCCTGACAGAAAACACCTCAAGTTCCAACAGCAGCAGCAGCAGCAGCAGCAGCAGCTGGCAAAAATACCTACTAACACAAAATTGCCTTGGAGAAAAATGGCATAATGGAAGTGAATATTTACTAGTTATTTTTAAAGGAGCACAGCACTGGGAGAAAACCAGAGGAAGTTAATGAGAGAAGAATGTGGTGAGAGTGCTACCTCAACAGCATCAGTTTTCCAATCTATAGACTGGGTACAATTATAACCCACCCACCACCCTGGTTCTGTTTTCTGTTATTATAATACAGTACCCGAGACTGGGCAATTAAGTCCTAAAGGGACGAGGTCTGCTGTAGCTCATGGGTGTGGCAGCTGGTAAGTTCATGATAGGTGAGCTTGTCTAGTAGTGGCGGCCTTGTATAATTTTAACTCAGAGAAGAAAGCAGGGCAAGCAGGCGAGTGGGGAAAGAGCCCCCAAAAGGTCCCTACAACCTGCTTTTGCTGTGGCAGATCCAATCCCCAGAGAAGCAGAGCTCACTCCTGTGACCCAAAGACCACCCACAAAACCTTACTCTACAGCCGGGAACACTGAAAACTTAGGCTGTAATGTGTGTTCAGTGGCCAGTCTACAGCCTGATTGTACACTGTGATTGCTCACTGGACGACAGGAAGAAATCCCTTTTGTTCTCTCCCAAGTGGAGTACTGTTCCACCCCCAGCTCCCCTCTTTCCATCTTTTCTCTTCCCCTTGCTTTCTCTTTAATCTTCCTCCCCTAAAGTATTGAGATCTCCCAGAAAGGACTTCACAGGTAATCAGCAAGCTGATCATTAACATCCTATTGTACATAGACTCTGGGTATTCCTCTGACAGGGAACTTGATTAAGTACCTGCCAGCCTCAGTGGCATCCTTGGCTTCAGAAAGACCCTGACAGTTTCACACAAACAGTGAAGCAATGCCCAGGAGCAGGAAGCAGCAAGGATCTTTACAACCATTCTCAGAACCATCCCACTGCTATTACTTAGCAAATTGCCCAGGGCCTCTATCTATACACCCGCCAAACCTAGTTTTGGGATGTTTAGAGAAAACATATAAAAATAAGTTAAGAGATTCAAATTATGGTAATGATTGAGCTGATCTGTCAACATTTGTTAGACTAATAAATTTATATCAGTAGCTACCAAGCTCCAGGCAGAAGAGAAACAACAGTTTGTGAAGAGTTAAATTCTAACAAGGAATATGAGAGAACCAACACACAGTGGCCATTGGATAGTTTTACAGAAAATAAAAAAGAATAAGGAAAAATGAGAAGAGGATTAAAGAAATACAGCTTTATAGAGGTGTGCTCAACAGCTGCTCTGGAGAGACAAATTTAGAATACAGATTTAACCTAAGAAGGGAGGTAAAGAACAAGAAGGGAGGGAGGGAGGGAGGGAGGGAGGGAGGGAGGGAGGGAGGGAGACTCCAGATGAGAAGTACCACTAGCTCCAGTTCCTGTCCCAAAGCTTTCTCCTTTATGTGCACAGGAGCATATGCCTGCCTTCTTTCTCTGTGTTTGACTCCCTGGGTACCACAACATGATTGTCAGCCTTGCCACCCATCATCACTCCAGACTATGACCCTGCTAGATGCACAAAGCCTGAAGTCCAGCATGGAACATACATAAAATATGTGTTGAATGACAGAGACAACTTTTAAGATGTTTATGCAGAAATGGGATCTGGTTTTTTGTTTGTTTGTTTGTTTGTTTGTTTGTTTTTTAAAAAAGATGTTCTACAGGACTTTCTTGTATGCTACACATCATCTGATAATGGAAACATCTGGCTGAGGAGAGAGAGCATGCTGCTGTAGCCAGTCAGTCAGGGGCATCATGATGACCTGGGAACATGTGGCTCAGATAGAGTAAGGTGAGGTCCATAGCTTCTCCATGTTTGTAACTAAGCACAATATCTTAGCTTCCTTCCTGCCATGATATCCACACTAAATATAACAGCAACAACAAAGACAAATATGGATGCTTTACACTGTACTTTAAATACCCAGAGACCTCAGAATCTCAAATAAAGGGGCACACACAGATACTAGGATATACCTTAATTAACCCCAATACTCAGACTCTGCATTCTGCTTTCTATGACAAGGTTATAGGAGAAACAGTTTTCTGAGCTGTAGACACGGAACCCAGTAAATATACCTCCCAGCAAGGGCGAGGCAAACAACCCAGTGAGCTGTTTTCTGTTTCAACTCTTGCAGTTCTCCCAAGACTGCCAGCGTTTCCTTTGCCGCCATGTTTGTGTTGGGTAGCTCTGTCTGGAAATAAATCTGTACTACTCTCCTAATATTTTGAAGGAGGAAAAAAAAAGTCTCTTACAGCAGCACATAAAATAATTGCTTCTGTCCTGTGTCCTTAATTTGGTAACAAAGAAAAAAAACCACAAGAAGGCGTCAGGGAAGGAAGACAGAAAGGAGAGAAAATGAAATCCGGAAGAAACTGAAACAAATTGTCACCCTAAAGGGCTATAGTGTAGCATGGGTAAGATCCCTGTTCAGCCACAGCAACACAAACAATAAATAACAAACACACAATACAACTTATACTACCACCTTAAGTTTGAAGTCTGAAGCAACAAGCTTTTACTAGGGAAGGTTCATGGCTAAATAGGATAAGCCACAAGAAAGCAAGGCACAGCATCTCACCAAATCCAAGTCTCTCTCTATAGATAGGAAATTCACCATCACTAAAGGTGCATGAAAACGTTTAATGATTCGCCAATGAACTGCAAACTAATACTTACAAAAGCACATATGTTGAGAAGGTTACAGCATAAAGTTAGGTTTATGTCAAACATACCTAAAAATTGTTGAAAACCTAAACCTAAAAACATACTTACCTTACATTCAGAATTACCCATTATGAAGAGCTTAGCAGGAGTCTGTCCTCAGACAGCAATACTGACCTATCTGGGAGGAGCATACAAGTCAAACAGAAAGAGTACCTCTGGATTCCACCTCTGGATTCCACCCCTTGAGGTACAGAGTTGGAGCCACTCTGAAAGTACAGACAGTGGCTTGCTCTTGACACGGGGTGTGGGTGGTGGTGCAGGTATGAGTTACCTATGGAAAACATCTACTTATTCTCAGATCAGTTACACCTCCCTGGACCCGGTCTTCTTCTGGAGCAGACTCTAGCTTCACGCTCTGGGTATCCCCTGGTTATGTGTAATAACCAAGAGAATCAGCTTCTGTCTGAGATTCTTCAGGGCAACAACACCGAGTTTCTGAATACACAGACGACAATCACTGGTGATTGCCTTCAAGCAGAAAAGGAAAACAAAACAAAAACAAAAACCAAACCCCCTAAGGACAGACCTCATGACTGTCAAGAAAAGATAAAAAGAGGCGCCTAACATATTTTAGTCTGTTTCCAAAGTCATGCTGTGCAAAAGCACCATGGACTGGTAGTTTAAAGGGTATGAATGTTCACAGAACACATGTAAGAGACACACAAAATGAGTAACATCCATCCCATGACTAGATAACATCAGGTTTCTCAAGGGAACAGAACTGCCCTACTTGGAACCATTGCCGTTTACCTAGCTTCTTCCCTAGATGCAGGAGTTTTCCCTACTGTTGAACAGTGGCTGTGGGTAAGGCCTTTTTCCAGCACACGCCCACCAGCAAGCAGGAGACACAGCTTTGTGGGGAAGAGCCACAGCTGTTGAGATCCAGGTACCCTGCCTGAAGCAAAGATATGAGTACATCTCAGGGGACAACCTAGACAATGTCTGGATTTCTAATTGGATTTCTATTGTAGAACACGTGGAAACTAAACTTTGAACATTCTCTAAATATACCGAGAATTCTATCCCACCCTTCCATAGGGAAGTTGCCCTCCTACATATACCTCAAGCACTGCCTTACTGAACTGTGATGGTCCCACCATTTATCTGTACCTGGAAGCCATCCTTAGGACATCTGCAATAAAGCAGGAGAGGCGTGAATTTGAGATGTCTATTCTCCTCATAAAAACACTGCAGCTGGACCACCATGCTTCCCAGTACAACAGCAGTGGGCTGCAGCTCTCTCCCTTCATGCCTGAGCCATTATACCACCAATGTCCTGACCTTTGGGGGTCACGTGTCATGAGTATTCACATCCAAGACCAGCTCACCCACGGCTATTGTAAGGCAGGAGACAGCATAAGCTTCCTGGTCTATTCTTATAACTGCTGGAGAAGCCATTAGCAGCATTTACAGAAGAATAAAAAGGTATTTACAGAACTACACTTTCCTGGGAAATGAGGTAGCCTTTGTGATTCACTGTGTAAAATAAATCAATGAGGATCAGTTGGCCAGCAATATAAAATGTATCTTAAACAAAAAGGAAGGAGAGGTAGAGAGACTAGCCTAAATCAAAGCTCCATTCAATGGAGAGCAGAAGCATTCCCACCCCTCTCTGAGCCCATTCATGCCTTCTAATTCCAAGTCAGCTTTTTAAAATCTGACAAGAATTTAAAATTCTGGGAAGCATCTGCTGGGCAAATGACTTGGCCCTGTGCTCTTTAAGGTTATGGGGTTAAAACTATAGGAAATGAAATGTATGGATTTGACTGAACATAAATAGCTTTAACATGTTATTTCCTATACATCAATATGGGTGAATAAGGTGAATTTTCAATGAAGAATTAGAACAAGTCATTGAGGAAGGGGTGATACTTGTAGTCATATAACTAGGAAAGAACTGCACCTAATGTTGGTAATGCTAGTACCCGGTAGCATTTTCAGAGTACCAAAGGAGAATTAGAAACATATACATGTGCATATAAACAACATGTGTATTATCTACTGTACATTCCATTCAATAAATGCCATTTTCTCACTTCTGGGTAAAGTCTGATTGTATATATGTCTTGAGTTATGTATCAGTCATAGTTTATACCGGATAGTGATTTCTGAGTTCCTCTCCCACAATTTTTTCTCCTTACTCAGTGACCCCAGAGCGTCCATCCTGCTGGACTGGATAACCCAGAGCTTTCAGCTCAGCATGTTTCTTGGATGGTCTCTCTACTGATAATACGAGATCTCCATAAACTGATCTTACTGCCAAATTCCATACAACCCATTTCTAAAGCTCCATGGTCTATCATTACTAACCTACTAACCCTTTAACCATGTGTGCTTGGATCCTTGATTTCCACATGAAAAGCGACCTTCATGAAAAGCCCCTTTGTAGTAGGAAAAGTAACTATGATTTAAGAGCTATCTGTTTAACTTCAAGGAGCTTCCAGATACCTATGTCTGTATCTGGAGAAAGGTGTGTCACCAAACTTCATGCATGGCTCACACCGTGGAGGGTGTCATTTTAACAAGATGCAGAGAACCTGCAAGACAAGGAAGAGTTAGACAAGAAGCAACTGCCAGGCAATGTGGCATGTTCATCGCTTAAACACTCCATTTCATTCCAAGGTACCAAAACGATAATAGACTTTATTCTAATTGGATTGTCTGCAATGAGCCAATTTAAGTGCTAAATGCTGCGAATTATTCAGCTCGACATAGCAATGCACTGATGTGAGCCACTGCAGGGCAAGGGGGTTGTGGGAAGTGTGAGTTCCAAAGCATAATGAGGAGCCGAGAGCCTAACTTGGCAGACCTCCACCACACAGACTCATATTGTCTCAACAGCTGCAGGAGGCCCAGAAAGAACTGGCTGCCACCTTGACCCAAAATGCATCTGCCACCAGCTAGCCCAGCTGATCCCAGAGCATCCCGGCCCTCCATCACCAGGACAAAGACAGGTCGAAAGCTTCCCCAGAGAAGCTGAGAATTCAAGCAAAACCTGTCACGAAAAGGTGACTGCTGAACATCCGCTCAAGGCTTGTTGTCTTCTGACTTCTGCCAAGGAGACAGCTAGGCACGGTTTTATAAAGCAGTGGCTAAGAGCTTACAAGCACAGGGACCCAATCCTGGTTCCCAGACGCACATTAAAACACTCTGTGTTTGGTGGCACATATAATCCCAAAGCCAAGGACCTACTGATCCTAAGGATTGGGTGGCCCATCAGTCTACTCTACTTGGTGAGCTTGAGGCCAATGAGACCATGTCTCAAAGGAAGTGAACAGCCTTTCTGAAAATGACATTGGATGTTGTCTGTTGGTTTCCATGCTAGCATAAATGTGTGTGTGTGTGTGTGTGTGTGTGTGTGTGTGTATCACATGCATTAAAAAAAACTTCCTGTCCCTAATTAAATTCATGGCAGGTCATTAAAAAGGACATGAAGACAGAAAGGAAACTGAGAATAAGAGGTGCAGAGGGAGTGGACGGGGGACTGGGATATATACACGATCAAACTGCATTACACACACTAGGAAACTGTCCACAGACTAATAAAAAATGTCATTTAAAAAACCATTTTAAAAACCCACCTGAGATCTAGTGAAGAAAGCGATATGCCACACACCAGTTAACTAATACCAAGGCCTTGTATTTAACATTCCTGTGACTCACGCACTTCACTTTAAGTATGGTCATGGTGAGTGCCTGCATCTTATGGCTGGTAGGAGAATTGTGTTCATACAGTAGTTTTTCTCGGGCTCAGCTATGATTTCAACACTTTACTCCTCTGTGTCAAGTACACCTCAAAAACATTACATGGACATTCAAAAAGGAAACATACATTAGCAGAAGTTAAGTGCTATTTTGAGCAATAGAGTGAAGTCTCAACCTCATTCCATCTGCCCTCTTCTGCCACCACGTGAATCCTCCCTTCATCCAGTGACACTGTGATGTATATGCTGCCTATTAGTTCTTCAGTACACTCTAGGTTGTTACAATGTGGCAGTGCTTATATCTAAGCAGCCCTTAGATTTCTCAGTCATGATGCCAAAGTCCAAGACCAGAGCAGCTTTACTATAATTATACCAATATATTAACTTAGTAATGGTTATGGATGTTAATGACAGATTTGGAAGCACAGAAGAAATCACAGTGGTCAGGGAGTTCCATACTGTCTTCAAGTTCAGGCATTCTCTAGGTTGAAGGCTGACTACTATAAAGGGATTTATATAAGATTAGAAGTCAGGACACATTAGAAATTAAAAATAATGATCAGAATACAGAGTATGTGTAAGTAACATAAACACCAGTCTTAAGTCCCCCAAAGTTTTTAAAAGAAATAAAGCTGTCTCTGCCACCCAGCCTCAGTACATGGGGGAGAGAGAGGTTTCCAAACAGACTCATGAGTGCCAAGTCCTACTGAAATAATGATCTTCAAAGTTATCTGGTGGCTGTGATGAACTGGTTACTGAGGTAACCTTTAGGAGCACGGTCCTATTGGCTGACTCAATATTTCATCAGATACTTTATACACACAGTCAAAATGAGTTGAATCCTGTGAAAAATTCCATTTGCAAAGACAATCAAAGAAATACATATATCCAACTTTTCACATTTTTTCATGTCGCAAGAGAACCTTAGAACAGCTTCCTCACAAAAGTGTAAATTAGCCTTCCTCAGAGGCTAACAATGCTGATTCCATTTGGGCTGAGGGGTTAAATGGTCACAGTAGTTTAATATGACTTGACAATCCTCTGTATGCTTTCCCCTCCAAAGAAGCAACAGTTGATTGGCCTCCTCTACTACTCTCTCATGTCCTAAGTCACACAGGCCCTGGCTCATTACATAGGAACCAGCTACAGTTAGGTATGGAATTATAAACTGGAGCTTCAAATTGGATACAATATGGCCAAGAGTTATAGACACAATGCTAACTTTGTTTGTTTGTTTGTTTACAACAGGATCTCACCATGTAGTTCTAGCTGGCCTGGGACTGGCTATGTAGCCCAAGCTAGCCTTGAACTCACTGAGGCCCAGCTGCCTTTGCCTCTCAAGTGCCGGAATTGAAGGTGTGAGTCACTGTACCTGGCCAAGAGCATCTGATTCAAATCAATTGATATATGGTGCTTTCCAGTCTCCAACAAAACCCCTCCTACTGTGCTGTGCTCTTAGAGAATTGGTCTCCATTTATGTGAATATCTGAAAAATACAACCCACTTCCTTAGACCTCACTTGACCCTCCAAAGGAAGCAAGTCCCTGTAAGACCTCACTCTACCAAGCCTCCAAAGGCAGCTCCTGCAACAGCTCTGTAAATTTCACTGTGTTGTTCTCTAGAAACAGACCGGAGGAATAAGACAAGGAACAAACAAGATGCGCTTCACAGCTCTAATTGCAGAACAACGCCTGCCTCCAACTCCAAGGCCTCCAAGCTAAAAACAGTAAAGACACATGAACACTTGCAGGCTAATCAGGACCTCAGCTCCCTCCTCCGCCACTACCTCACTCATGCTAACAGAGGACAAGGGAGATCTGCATTCTGAGAGTGTCTGAAAAATTCAGAACTGGGAAAGTGGGCGAATGATATTAGGAACAGAGGATCCATAGATCTGGTTCTCTTAAAAAGATTTTCAAAACCCTGTCTACTTCAGAGTTCACATTGGAAAACCCAGCCAATGTGCAAATACTTGGGGGAAAGGGTAAATACACAGCCATCAATTCCCACATGGCCCTTTGTGCCTGCACCCAGCCTCCTGCTGAGGGGTAGGTCATTTATCCGCTTTCCATAGCCTTCCTGTCCTCTAAGATAAACTCGGACCTTCTCTCTATGATCCTGGTTTACTTCCTGGTCATAAACTAGGAAAGATTCACAGCTAAAGAAGCTGAGCAGACGTCTGATGCGAACAAAAGACAAAAACAAAAGTCATTTCAGAACATTCTTCTTCATAAAGACCACACTGACTAATTTATGAATAGTTTTCAGATGCTTAAACCTGGAACATGAAAACATGGAGCTTGGGCATCTATCTGCTGCCCACACTGCTGTATTCATAGCAGGAGAGAGAAAGAGGCACTGATGACTACCAGATGGGAAGGAGCTATCAAATCCAGCTGAGTCCCACAAGCATTTCTCTGAGAAAATGAGCAGGCAGCAGAAATGTAAAGTCTCCCAGGGAGACGCATTGGATATCGGTCTTGAAGTATGAAAGCCAGCCAGAGAACATCACTGAACTTCCTTATCTTACTCTGGCAACCAACGTGGAGTCAAAATGCAGATAGTCAATCAAGTCAAATGACTCCTTCCCAACAGGGGGAAAGTAGGTCAAAGGAAGTGAAAGGGCTGGAGCCCGGTGCAAACTTTATTCTGACCTTGATCTGATTTTGATGAAGATGTCAATTATAGGACCATGAGCCTGAAGTCGTATCCCATTTGAGCCATGAACTACTGAAGAGACATGGATAGAAACAATAGCAATTCTATGACCAAAGCTTTCAATTCAGATAGGAAATACGCTAGAGTCGTTGTGAGCTCATTCTGAAACACTCAATTAGGCTGAAAGAGGGCACCTTCTTCTCTTCTTCTTTGCTAAAGGAGAAACAAAAGAGGCTCTTTCACAAACTTGTACTGATCTCTGTGAGTGGAACTGTTCTTGAAAACCATACCTTTCCACTCACAGAATCTCCACTCACAGAGCTTTGTCAAACTAGACACATGGGCGAGAAGAAAGCTTCATGAAGAACTCAAAGCAGGAAGCTCTCTTTTTTAGAGTGGCAACAGGTGAGTAACTCACTTTAAGTTAATGAAGTTGAGTAACAGGTCAAGCCAAGAGTGTGTATTGCAAAGGAATATGCTATAAACTGGGGCACATCACAGGCTTTCAAATAACACTGAGAGAAAACCACAGAAGCAAAATAATAAATGAAAAAAAAGAAATTCACACAGAAATCTAATACCTGAAAAGCCATGAGAGACAGCTAAAATCACACCCATAGGATGGCTAAATGAAGCAGAGAAAGGTGGTCCTTGCTCACCAAAGCAGTGAGCAAGGGCACCCGTAGGTGTTGCTCTTCCACAGTGAAGACCTTGCCATATATATATATATATATATATATATAATATATACCCTTACATGGAAAAGTTCCCATTAATTATATATGTAAACAACTTCAAACCTAAAACATCAAGCTTTGACTTGATTCACACCCAGGCAGTCTATTGCATCCCAGCAAAGGAAAATACCCATATCAAACTCCTCTTGAAATGCTTCTAGGCTTTACATACTTTAAATGCTTCAGAAGAAACTCCTAACTGCACAGAGAATAAAGAAATACCAGCCTCCCAAACCTAGCTCCCAATTGACAAGAATAAGGGGAATTTAATATCAAAACTATGCAGATTACTCAAGTCTATCAAACAAAAAAGCAAGAGATCAAAAAACAGCCATGAAAGTTTTGGAAAAGATCGCCAGCCTTCTGCACACAGGAATCAATCATAATGACAAACTCTGATGGAACTTTTTTCTATCTTCCTTTCCTTTTTCTTCTTCCATTTACATTAAAGGGTAATCGAGTAAGGCTTAAGTGAAGCTCTGCCTTTTGAGTCGGCGAGCAAATGCTAAATGATTCTGCATAAATAAATTTTACACTTAAAGGGGAACCAAGAACACATACTCCCATGTGAAGAGGTGAGTGTTCGATGCAAAGCTCCTTAGACAATGGATGCCAGCCTTCACTTGGTTTTGCTCACACTACTGAGGCATGGGGAAAGTGAAGGGCCACATGGCCCTTGTAAAGAAGCAGGATATCCCAGGCTGACTCTTGACTGCCACACATTTTCTCAGAGAATCAAAGAATACTTTTAGAAGTGCCTTCTGTGAGGCTCCAAAAATACTCAAACAAGCCAAAGCTGGGCACGGCCAGGCTAGATTCTGGCTCCCTGCTCTCTGTAGCACTCACAGAACGACGATGTGGTTACCGGAGGAGGGCATCAAAGATGGCAGGCAGGGGCAAGAGAGGAAATCAAGGGTCGAAATCAGACTTTCTAGCAGCGAAAGACACACAAATAGGAAGAACTTTAAAGTTATACTTCAGGGCTATTAAGACACAATGAAATTATAAAACCCAATTCTGGCGGGAAACAAGATAAACAGGCATACACTGCCAGCCATGAACTCAGCTTCAATCTTCCTAAATGATCCTGCAGCCTTTAATAAGAACTGTTCAATAGCAGTAATTTCAAAGAAATAACCAGGAGGGGGGGGTGGTCATTTAGACCAAAAAAATATTACATTTCATTAAAAAATAATGAAATTGAAAACAACACTTCAACATACGGAAATAATTAGACAAACTATGACAAAGCACCGTAGTGCATAATAGCATTTTTGCTAAAGACATGCATTACATATCCCATTAAAAATACACTCGTAGGCAATTCTAACAGAAAGATACATATATTTAATAGACACATATATATTCAGCCCACAAGAAAATTGCAATGAATTTTATACTAACTGTAAAACACAAAATGAAAAGCAGGCTCGTTGGAATATGCTGGTCTAAATGTTACATGGGAAGCCAAAGTGCTAACATCAGTAGTTACCTCATAAACACTTTTATCCCTTGGGATATCTGTATGCTCTGGATATTTAATGGTTAATTTATTGATAGCTTGACAAGATCTCCAAATACCCATAGGACAATTGCCCTAGGCATGCCACTGAGGGACTGTCTAGATGTGGGCAACCTCTGGGCAGGCCAGCAGGGATTTCCTTGATTAGGTTAATGGAGATGGGCTGCCTCATCCTGAGTAGATAGTGCTTTTGTCATAGACTGCTACTTGCTTAAATTTTTTTTAATTTTATAATTATATATTCGTCATAAACTGTACAAAGGAGAAAGCCAGCAGAGAATAAGACTGTTTTTTCCTGTATTGTGAATACACTGTGACCAGATGCTTCAAGCTCCTGCTACCTTGAAATCCCTGCTGTGATGGACTGTATCCTCAAACCAAGTAATTGATCACAGAGAGAGGAGAAGTCACTGGTATGGAAGACGTTAGGAAGCAATAAAGGCACAGGACTCTAGCCTTCTGTAGTCTGCCAGAGACCTACCTCAGCTCTCCACTCCCTTTTTATCTTTAAACACATAATATATTAATTATTAGTTTACAGAAATGAAGTGTAGAAAAGAACATCAAAGGAGGTAGTGAAGATTGCTATGGGGGCACAGACAAGCCAAAGTTGAAGATTCATGGGAAATAGAAGTAGCAGTGGGGGAGTGGGTGCAAGGGTGGGGGCAGCCACACTCCAGAAAGCAGCTAAAACAGGAAGACCACAGGTCAAAGGTCATATCCTGTGGAAGAACCTGAGATTCCCCAAGATGTTCAGACCTGCTTCCAAGTGCCGCTGGAAGCCAATGGTAGTTCAAATTAGACCGTGATCCCACAGGGCTTGGGCAGTCTGTCCCTGGCTGCCTCTCAAGAATGCCAGGGCTGATATGAAGAAAGGAAGTGAGGAACAAGGCCAAGAACAAAGGCAAGACCCAGCCAAAAAGGTCAGATGCAGGGTGCTCTTACCGGGAACTTCATGGCTGCCAAGCCCACATTGAGCAGAGCAATGGTCTTCACCCACAACCAATTTGGTTGAGAAAATGCAAGTACAAAAAAGGCGATACTTAAACTAGAAATAAGAGGCTATAGCAAAAAATAATGCATCTATAATACCAAGCCGCCATAAGTCCAGAGAAGGAAAGGGGGAGCACTATTTGCCCATGATACATGTACTGGTTCTTCCACAGCCAGCTATGAAGCAAGGTGAATTGATAATGCAAAGGAAGACTGCTCAGTCATTCTAGGAAGCAGATATTGCTGGAACTCACCAGCTCATAATACAATTCAGTACATGTAAAATTCATTAATTCAACAAAAATTCAAGAAATGCACTTTTGGATAGATATATGGATATTTGGAGGTACATAAAAAAGTATATACACACTCACATACATGTGCATGTGTACTCACAATATATGCACACTCACACATATATAATGCACTCACATTCACAGACACTTATATAAATCACATATACACACTCCCACATACAAATACACACACACAGTCACATACAGATACATACAACTCTAATGATACCTTTTTATACACAAATCCAGGGGATATAAAGTATAAAGATGCTCATGTAATACTGTGATTAGAAGCAAAAGATGTAGACAACCAAGGGAACTCTTCACTGTGGGAAGAGTTAAACACAAGAGGAAAAGTGGACGAATATAGAGAACACTACACACTACTCAAAGATAATGAGCAAGAATGACGTAATTCAGTCAGACCTCAGAAGATGCTTCTGAATAAAATAAGAAACAAGACATCATGATCTAGTACACACAAAACACCACATAAAGCAACACATTAGCAGTGAGTATCTATGGGTAAAAGGGATCTAAGCAAAAAAGAAAAGTAAATCAAAGAAAACAATCCATGAGTTTATCTTTACACTCCAAGAGTCAACACACCATGAAAAATACACTGTCTAAGCCCTTTGAACTTGACACCTATACTTTGTGTTCCTGTTTGTGCTAGTGTGTGACCTCACATGGAAGTCAGAGGTCAACCTTAGACATTGCCTCCCCCTTGGTTTTTGAGGTAGCCTCTCACTGGGACCTGGGCGTGCTAATGAGACTAGACTAGCTGCCCAGGCACGGCTGCAGATCACCAGTGTCCCCAGCACAAAGTACCCAAGGCTTCTTCATGTGGGTGCTAGGGAGGAATCCTGAGTCCCTAGGGTTACATGCCAAGTGTGGAACTAACTGGGCTTCCTCAAATCTCTTTATTTTTCTTTGTGTAACATGGGGTCTCAATACATAGCACTGGCTGACCCAGAGCTCACTGTGTAGGCCTGGCTGGACTTGAATTTACAGTAATGCCCCTGTCTCAAGATTAAAGGCATGACCACACACCCAACTGTATAGTTTCTAAATAAAATGCCCCAGTGACCTGGAAACCAACTTTAATCCTTATCAGCAAGGAAAATCTCACTTGGTGTCTCAGGGTGCATGAACATCATAGCGACCATTCTGACTGTTCTCTTCCTCTTATGAAGTTAATGTATTTTCCAATCATGAGAGTCAGTATTGCTTTACTACTCTTTACATTTAAACCGCAGTCAGGGCTGAAACCCTGAGATGACAGCATTCTGTGGTGGTCAGCTGGGGAGGGTCCGAGCAGCTGGTGCACCGCTTTCTCCAGTGCCACCACATGTGTAACTCAACATTGCTTGGGATCTCAAACAGGAATTTCTCTCAGCTTGTGGCGGATCCTTTTCAAATCTTTCACACAGAAGAGCTCCATCTGAGCACGTGGGCTCTAATGTGCTCCAAAAATGATCTCAAAGTTGGCCAAAAACTGAATCAAGAAAAGGTTTTTCCATTAAGATAACTACCTGTTATTAAAGTGGGTAGAAAGACCCACTGTGTTTCTATTTGGGGAAAAGGTTAAGCCTCTTTAGAGTTTCTGGAAAACCCATCACTGTTTAGGGAAAGGGCGTGTCACTGAAAGCATTAGCAGGAAACTTCGATTGGGGGTGACAAGGGCAAGAACTCAAAACCTGTCTGGCGCCTCACACCATCAACTCGGTGTCCAGTCAGTCCAGGGGCTGGAGACTGAAGTGCAGCAGCAGCCAGGGCAGGAGGTAAACCCAGCAGTCACAGGAAGCTCACTGATGCCTGCTCTTCTTCAGGCTACTACGGCTAGGTTTGTTTAGGTCTGTAGTAGCAACTTTTACCTCACAACAGACACTGATCACGTCTACGTGCATGGAGTACAAATAACTCACGTTTGCTTGCTTTCCTTTCCTATTTCATTTCTATTTTATCTATCTATCTATCTATCTATCTATCTATCTATCTATCTATCTATCTATCATCTATCTATCTGGCAGGTTCTATGTAGCCCTGGCTGTCCTAGAACTTGTCTGCTACCTTGACAGTGCTGAGGACAAAAGGTATGGATGGACCTTTTGTTTGACTCATGTTTGGTTTCTTAACTCCTGTCCCAGAGAAATACAAAGGCAGAAGTTCCCAGGAGTTATTATTGTGCCAACTTACTAAATTATATCAGACTGAACTGCCAATCACACCCCAAGGTTTCACAGTTAGCACTCTGGCCTTTGAACTGCTGGTTCTAAGCCACTCAAAGTCTAACTACGCTCTCCAAGGCTCGTGTGCTGAACTGCGGCTGAAAGGTCAGTGACCGGACAGTTTTTACAACATGATTTCCATTTCTGAAATACCAGCTTGAAATGTCGATTCAGACCTGTACCTTGGTCTCTGCTCCAAAGTTAGATAGGAACCAGTTTCTAAGCACAACTTCAAGGGGGATGACCTGTCCGACAGAGTGGACACGTTTAGATGAAGTTAGAGCAGCTGCGTCCTCTCAGCTGTCTCTGACCCTGTAGACTCGTCACCCCAGGGTCCTCTGGCTCTACCTTGCTCTTGTTTCTGCTGAGTGTGGCCCTTATCTTCTTTACTAGAAATTTAGTCACTAAAAAAAGTTTCACCCAGATTCCCTTTGGAACAAGGTTGTGCCCTTAAGAGGGTCTTTGAAGAAAATGTTCTTATTCAAAGACAGAAATCAGTTTTTATCAATTACAACAGGGCTCAGAGGAAGCTTGCTGTGCAGCTGAGAAGAATTAGACACATCTGGGCTCTGCCAGCCAGACTGCCTGAGTGATTAGTGATGGCTTCCATGGTCATGGAGGCAGGCATGCCAATCCATAGTGAAAGCTTTTGGGGTACTGGAAATATTAGAAAGCATTTGGGGTATCTTCTAGTTCCAAACTGTATGCTCACAAAGCACACACCCAGTATAAGTCTGGCTAACAGCGGCTAACATTCTTACTAAGGAGTCAATTGTTTTTAAAAGGAGGAGGAGCATACAGTTGACCCCCACTCCCTGCCCCAATCATCCCAAATCATGCTTTTGAGAAATGATTTTTGAAATTCCAGATTTTGGATGTTTGAGAATGCTCAACTCAAATGAGCTTACTTTTTTGTTCAATTAATTCTGTTTTCTGTAAAGAAAGGAAACTAACTCTTTCCAAATAGAAATTTGAGACACATTTCTTCATGTTTCCTCCAGGACAACGGTAGGTTTGAGACAGATCTGAAAACTCAACTCACACGTGCCTTTTACCCCAGCACTCCATAAGCAGAAGCAGATGAACTTGAAGCTTCCTGGTCTACACAGTAAGCTTCACACTTGCTGGGCCACATATTAAAACCATGTCAAATGAATAACTATGAAAAAATTAAACAGAAACCTAACACAGACATGTTAGATTTCCACAACCTAACACATTCCATATGTAAAAACAACAACAACAACAACAACAACAAAACCAATAGATCAAAATACCTTTAAAAAGCATTAGCTCTCATATTTTCTCTAGATATAAACTTATGGCCAAAACAAACAAAATAAAACAATAAAATAAACTCTCCAAACTTACTTATGTTAAAATCAATTCTAGAACTAAATGAAATCCTAAAAAAAAAAAAAAAGTATGTGCTATGTCTTTTTAAGGAAAAAAAAATATATCTACGAGAATCTCTCATAACAATAGTTTCTTTGAAATCCAGGACACCTTTGAGATATACGGTATGAAGTAAATGTTCTGATATAACCCGTGTTCCCTTTCAAAGGAAAGTGTCAAGGGGACACAGACATAGAGGAAAGCTCCTCCAACGTTCCTGTAATTTCCAGTGACTGTGTTAAAGGTTTTCTAACAACTATGAGAGTCATGCATGTTGTTCAAAACCAAGAGTAAATACACAACAAACGGGGCAAACACCCGAACCTGAGGTTGACTTCCAGAAATTCTCTGAGATTTGTTTATCTTTTATTCAAAAAACACAGAAGGGGAGAGGGGAGAAAGGGGGAGACCAGGGAGAGGTGGAGAGGGCAGAAAGGAAGGGAAAGTTCTTTTACTTAAAATAGAAGATTCCTTCCTCCTCCGTAATATTTAACAACTTACTGTACTAGCATAAAACCCTAGGGTAAAAATTGCTCAGCCTTTTTTTTTTGGCAACTAAAGGAAAAAATATATAAAATGTGAAATGCTAACTGCTCATATAAATGCCTTTCAGGGCTTTTACAGACTGGACTGACATGTCTTTTGAACCACTCAATGAATAGTATTTTAGAAAGCCAACATTAAGGTTTGAGTAAAAATTTCAATGTAGTAAAAAGCCCAGCTGTATACTCAGGGATTATATAAGAAGCAGAAATCTGACCACAAAACCAGGTAGCTAGGAGCCTGAGGCCTCCAAGAACTGATAGGATGTTTTTGGATCCTATAAGAAGTACTGTATGCATGTAGGAGGACACGAGCGTGTCCTGCTCTCTCCCAGGGTCAGCATGCCCACATCAGGTTGGGCTGGTACATGTACAGTTACTAGATATCAAAGGCACTCCAGCAGAAACCACTGGTTCCTGCTGGACAGGCAAAGAACAAGCTGTCTGCACTCCCTTCTCTTGGCACACAGTTTTCCTTTTTCGTAAGACATTCACAGTCTCTTGAGTGCTAAGAAAAATTCAGCTTCTTCTTGAGAGAAAGAAGCAAGGCCCAGTTTCAAGTGGTGGGTACTGGCAAGCATAAGGCCAGGGAGGGCTCCCCAGTTGCTCCGGGCTACTGAAGCTGTACATACACAGAAGCAATGGAGGCAGGACAAGGTTATACCATGGAAGAGCAAGAAGTCCCAGAGCTGGACCTGTCTACTGTAGGGAAAATGATACCCAGTGTTCATGATTCCCTCAGCCCCAGCCAAGGAAACCCAACACCCAGATGTGAAGAAACTATTTACAGAAGCAACTTTTCCTGCCAGTGTCTGAATGACATTCATGCTGCTGGCTGACATGCTCATCAGTCTAGAAATATGATAAAAGGAGCAGGCACATATAAAAAGGAGAACAGAGTGAAGGGCAGTGGCATTTGAGTCCTTGTTTCATATTAATAAAATCAGAAAACCACAGGGCAGGTATAGACCGACACATAACCAGACGATAAGGTCCAGGATCCACCCTTTATCCATGCCTTTGCTTTCTTCTTCATTTCTTTTTGAGACAGGGTTCCTGGATATCCTGGAACTTACTCTGTAGACCAGGTTCCCCTTGAACACATTCACAGAGATCCACCTGCCTCCGCCTCCTGAGTGCTCGGATTAGAGACGTGCATCACCACCACTTGGCTGTCCTTTGCTTTCTACAGTTTGCTAACTTCTATCAACCATGGTCTGAAACTATTAATGGAAAAATTCCAGAAATTAAGAAGTTATCAGCTAAAACTCACATTCCATTCTAAACAGCATCTTGCTTTGTCCCACCTTGGATGTGAACCAACACTCTATCCAACACATTCATGGTATCCTACTCACATGCATCCTGACTTTGGGCCCCAGAGCACTAGAGCAGGGTATTTTAAACACGCTTGTGAATTCATGAAACGGGAATTCTTGGCCTACAATTATTGTTCACTAGGCCTTCTTATGAGATTATTATCCATGTGGCTGCAACTTTGAGCATGCGCTGAAGGAGAAGCAGAGGGAGCATGCCATGGCGAAGGTTGAAGAAGCAAAGTGCATCGCAGTGGGAGCACCGTGAAAGGCAGCAGGGAAGGGGCAGCTTCCACAGGAACAGCATCTCCAGACTCTAAAAAGGTCTGGAGATGGGGCAGGGCAGGGTCCTCTGCAGCAAGGTCTGTCTTCAGCTTACCCAGAGTCTAAGGTACAACAGAGAGCACCCCTGAGTGATGAGACTGAACACCGTGCAAGACCTTCCCTGTGGACCAATCATTGCCAACATACCAGCAAAAGGACACAGGAAGCAGCACCTCCCTGGAGGAGGAAGAGCCAAGCTGAGGGGAGACTGCTAGCCCACAGGGGAAGGGATGTCTATCATCACTGCCTACTGAGGATCAGAGGTGAGTAAAGCTCTGCAGGATATTATCTCTTCCATGCAGTGTAAAGATTCGCCAAGTCAAAGCAAAAGCCACTGGGGAAGGAGCAGAGACAAAGTAAACAATCCAGAACGTTGGGTTAAAGGAGTAGTCACCCACAAGTTCGTGTGTGTGTGTGTGTGTGTGTGTGTGTGTGTGTGTGTGTATCTACCTATCTATCCATTCATTTATGGTTTTTAGAGGCAAAGTCTCACTATGTAGCTATAGCTGTCCTGGAACACACTATGTAGAACAGGCTGGCCAGAAATTCACAAAGGCCTGCCTACCTCTCACTCCCCACCACTGGGATTAAAAGCATGTACCACTATGCCCTGCTTGAGTCAATTTATAAAGCAATGGATCTTCTACAAGTTACATCTATCTTGAATTGGGATAGATACTATAATGATACCATAAAGCTTAAATAAAAATAAGTTTTCTTCTTAGTGTGAATAAAATGATAGTTCCTACCATCAGTGTATTCTTGAATTTGATGATACACTTGGGATGTAGAGACAAGAGGATCAGGGATTAAAAGCTAGCCTTTGCTACACAGCACAGGAATTCAAGGTTAGCCTAGACTGCTTGACTCTGTCTCAAACAAAGTCTCCAAACATATATGACAGAAACTAAGGCTCAGTGAATTACATTAGTTCCCTGGAGCCCCATAAGAATCTGATTTCCAAGTTCCTGTGTTACAGCCAGCAACATTGCTATGAGCTAGAACCACACCACACAAACACACTTAGTATCTTTCCATCTAGTCCTCTTTCTCTGATAGATGTGCAGAAAATAGTTTCAATTAGCCTGGAAGACAGAAAAAACATCACAGGGCTAGTCCAGGTGTGAGGCCTTTCCTTCTCTTGATACCACAGTAGTAGTTCTCATTCCTATGTGTCCATCCTTATGTGAGCATGCAGGGCTCCACTCAACTTTGAGCTTACCTACTTGATACACTGATTGGCCAGAGACATCTTTTAAGACTCCATTTTATTTTATTTTTCATCAGTTTTCATTATATAAAACAAACCTTCATGGGGTGGGGTGAAAGACTTTAAAATGTGTTTTCAGCAAAAATTTATTGCTTCAGTTGTTAAAACTTTTGCATCTCTTGGAGCTCTCAGAGACTAATCCACCAACCGAAGAGCAAACACGGGCTGGGCCTAGCCTCCCTGAATATATGTAGCAGATGTGCAGCTTGATTTTCATGTGCGACCTGAACAACTGGGGCAAGGACTATCCCAAAAACTGGTCCTATACTTGGGATACATTCTTCTAGCTGGGTTGCCTTGTTTGGCCTCAGTGGGAGAAGATATAGGCAGCCTATAAGTGAATAAAATATATATATATATATATATATATATATATATATATATATATATATATATATATATGGTCTCTGGCAATAATATCAATGGCTCAAAACAGAAGAAAAGGAAGAGTCAATCTATAAGCTGTGGTCTTGAATTTCTTTTCAACAGAACTTCTCAGACCCTAGGAAGAAGAGCCCATTCTTGGTGAGCACTTGGCCAATTGGTTAATCTCAGAAACCGTGTGAAAAGGCCTGGGGCTTGGTGCTGTCAAGGCCTGGGATACTAGCCATACTCAGCCACCTCTCCATGAACATAAGGCAACCAAACACTGTTCTAACATTCCTCACCCTGTTTCTTTCTGTACATGTTCCTGTAGCTGTGAACAGGAGCCTGGTGGTGAGAGGTAGCTCACACTATGTATTATCTGCATATGTGCACTTTCCTACTTTACTTATGTAAGGGAAATTCATATTCACGTGATAATTTTCAAAGTGCCTAGAATGTCACACCCAGGGCTTCTGGAATCATATTTCCAATTGTAACCTGACCCCAATGTATTATTACACAGAATGAACATTTTCTCAACCGAAGCTATCAACAAGGATAGTAATTAGATGCAGAAAGTCTTCAGATAACTTTTATATACCAAAACTCAAAACCCAGAAAGAAGGCTTTGCCTGCAACCCAACTGTCAAACTTTTGTTAAAAGGTGTCCCACTGTTGAAAAGTGCCAGCTGAATGTGTGCATAAGTACGGTAACAAAATATGGCTTAAGGGGAAATGAGGCAAAAGGAAAGCCATATATAACAAAATTAAGTCCTAGGGTAGCAGGCCTAAAAAAGATGAAAACTATTCCAACCTCTGGAATCCATATAAGACATCTGGCTTTCCTCCTCTCTTTCAAGAGCACCCAAGTTTTAGCTAGCAGACTACTTAGTTCTGTGAGGTCAGCATCTGAAAGAATACTTTTCTCAACTTTATGTCTGTGTGCTTGTGTGGTATATGGACATGGTCCTGTGGCTGTGTGCACATGTGCACGGAGGCCAGAGGTTGACTGCATTCCTTGATCATTATCCTCACTTTTTGGCATATGTCTTCTCTCTGGTACACATGCATCTATGAGAAAGGGGAGAGAGAGAGAGAGAGAGAGAGAGACAGAGACAGAGACAGAGACAGAGACAGAGACAGAGACAGAATGAAAGCTAGATCAAGAGGGAGGGAGACAGAGACTTTCAACTGAACCAAGAACTCTGACACAAGGGAGTCTAGCTAGCCAGCTTGATGAAGGTGTCTCTGGCCCCTCCCCGCTTTCCAAGCCCTAGTGTTGCAGGGAGGTTGTCAAGCCTATCTGGCATTGATGCAAGCTACAAGGAACCTCAACCAGGCCTACACTATTGGTTGGCAAATACTGTACCCACTTAGCCAGTATTCTGCCTTTGTTTTGTTTTTGTTTTTATAGGGCCTCTCACTGCACATGAAACTCACCTATTAGCTGGAATGGCTAGACTATAGCCTATAAGAATTAGCTAGAATGGCTGGCCTATTAGCCTATAAGCCTATAAGAATTAGCTAGAATGGCTGGCCTATTAGCCTATAGCCTATAAGAATTAGCTAGAATGGCTGGCCTATAAGTGCCCAGGATGCTCCCATTTCTGCCTCCCTGGGGCTAAGAATACAGAACATGGGTATTGAGGATGCCATGACACTGCACCACTGAGCCATCTTATCAGTTCCTATGTTATCTTCTTCGTCACAAGACAGCATATGACAAGACCCCAGGGTAACATGTCTTGAATTACCATAGACTCTCCTGACTGTCAAGTCTGCAACTGGACCACCTCAACAAATGTCATTAAAAGTTTGGAGTAGAAAACGAGCCCCCAATATGTAAATCCATTGGTACCAATATGCCTCGCATGGCCTTAGCCTTGTGGGGGGTATGTAGGTGTTTCCCTCTGAGCTGCTTCAGGCAGCACTCAGGGGTAAGTGGAGGACAGAATACACTTGTGTCAGAGGAAAGGCTCCAAAGGTGTTTTTGCCAACTCTACAGATGTACATCAATTTGTAGACTACCTAGCGATCCACAGATCTATCAGGGATAAGAGGAGCAAACCTTTAACTGAAAGGCTATGGTGGGGAGAATTAGCAACAAAATAGCATTGGAAGAAGCCATTTATTTTTCTAATTAAATTCTCAAATTGGTGGGAGTAGCCTATTAAAAATACAAACCCAAACAAACTATGGATGTTGAGGTCAGCATCGGTGTTATTTTTAACGAGGATAAAGATAAAAGGAGACTTTACAACCTCATACTCTTTCCCCCGATTGCTTCCAACTTGAGGGACTTAAAAGGGGAGAGAAGAAGAAAGTAGGAGTTCTGGCCATCACACCATGTCATTTGATACTTGTAATTTGAGCTGATACACTCAACGAGACTATTTGTGTTTAAAGCTGTGTTACAAAATTACATTTTTTTTAAAACGGCATTTATAGAGCAATTTCTATTTGTAAAGTGCTTTGCAGTCATTTTTTAAAGCAATTCCTAACAACAACCATGTAAAGTAGGTCAGAGTTATTACGCCTGATGCTGCCTCTCTCAAAAGGCTGAATCAAGGAAGGTGCACAAAGGTTAACTGATTTCCTGGGGTTGCAGGCAAAGCAGGCAACAGAACTGAAGATGTTATAACAGCTGCCAGATCCCAGATGCTGATGTCATCCTGATGCCCCCTCCCTCAATCCCGCACCTAGTGAATCAGAGTACAGGAACTGGTTCTGACACCTCAGTAGCAGGTGAGAGCTGGCTGGGCCGCCATTGCTAGCAGGCCTTCAGGAAGGTACATGCTTCACCAGGGAAAGACAGCAATGTTATAACCAAGGCTGAACCCTTGCCAAAGCTGGAACTGACAATACTCTTCCTCCCTCGGGATGGCGCTTTAAAAACAAAAACAGCTAGAAATTACTTCCAGTTCACAGGTCTTCCATATGTTCAAACACAGCTGTCAGGTTGTTTGCTTGTTTTCCTTAAACAATTTCCCCGGGTTTCTTCTCTGTTTAAAAAAATTAGCCATTCCATCTCTATAGTATCACCTTCTAAATTCTCATTCTGCTTCCATAGTAGAATATTCCTTACACAGCCCAGGAAAATGAGCAGATCTAGCTATGGTCTGTGGAGTATGTGGAAGATATTTAGGCACTATAGGTCACCTGCATTATTTCTATTAGTCCAAACTGAAATTAAAGTACAGAATAAAATATTTAGGAAGATTTAGAAAAAGGCTGTCCAGGGACACAACAGGACAAGTACCTAGAATCAAGATTCAGGCCAGACTAATCAACCTCAGAGTCAATATAATGACATCTACTTCTCATTAGACTCTTCCTCCTCTTCTTTTATTCCTCTGTATCTGTCCACCATGGCTGCCAAGCCCTTCAAAAAGAAAATTCCTCTCCACTGGCTTTGGTCAATGAATCAAGATAATCCATTGAAAAGGAGGAACAATAATTTCTGGATAAAAGAAAAGCACCATGATGTATTTCACATTCTGCTCTCAAGTAAGAAAAGTCAGAGGTAGATGAGAACGCATATGGCTCATCTGGGACACGTAACAGCCCTTGCTTACACTTGTGCTGTGGACTGTTTGTTTGTATCTTACTTAATCCAAACAAGTCTAGAAAGGAGAAACGAAGAGGAGAAGGAAGAGGAAGAGGAGAAAAAGAAGGAGCTAGACAAAGAAGAAAAGTGTGGACCAACAACAAGGCAGAGGCCACACAGTGCCTGTAAAGAATGGAGGTCAACATACTCTTATTAGAAAAAAAAATTATAAATACCTATGAGATGGTTTTGCCAGTAAAGGCACCGGCTTCTAATCCTGATGATCAAGTTCCATGCCTTATACACACTCACATAAGGTAACAAACGTGAAACAGGTCCTTAAGAGCACAGAGGCCCAGAATGAGAAAGATTATAGGGTATCCGCTGATAGACAAAACACATTTGACAAAGCCAATCTCCATTCATAAAACTGGCAGGCCTCTAGGAAACAGAGGAATGAATAAATCCAATTTGACAAAGAGGTCCCCACAAAATCCCTACATGTGACATTGCATTTAAATTTTAAAGACAGAACACATTTGACTACAATGACCATTCTCGTTAACCTGACTCATCCCAGCACTCAAAGCTCTAGCTACTAATATGGAAGGTATTAACAGTATACAAGAGTATTTTTATATATTACAGAAACAATATACAAAAGCAAGTTGCCTACTGCAGAAGATCATAAGCATTGCGGGTTCAGCACAGCAACAGAAGATCAACCTGAATAATCCACCACATTCCTATATATTAACAATGTATAAATGGAAATATTACATAGCATAGCATCCTGCTATGTAATTATCCTAAAGTCAAGGAAGCACTTAGGTATATACTAAAGAAAACATAAAAGAGACAGGGAGGCTGAAAGCCATAAGATAGTGAATGAAATCCAGGCAGACCCTGCTGCTGGACTGTATGAGTGAACACAGTAAAACTGTCAGTTCTTCATGCACTGATCTATACATCAATGCAGTTCATCCAAAATGTCCACAGTGTTTTTACAGACATCAAGATTATAAAATTCATATGGGAAGCACAGGTCCAAGAACAGCTGAGAGCAATCAGAGAATAAAAACAAAGCCATGCCCCCATTCTTTGTGGTACTGAGACTATGCAAGGCTGCATCAATGAAGACAGGATGACAGTGGTTCAAAGACAGGCACGAATCAGTACGACAGAAGCCGTTACCCAGAAACAGGCCCCACAAGTATGCTCAGCTGCCTTCACGCTTCAGATTTAAAATTAATGATGGAAGCACAGCACCCTGGGCAGATGGTGCTGAAGGAACTCAGCAGAAACCTTAAAACAACAAATGGAGCACGGACCTAAACCCCACACCTCAGAAAACATCAATCTAAATTGACTTTTAAAACCTAAAACCAAAAGTTGCAGAAAGACACTCGAAGGAGTCTTCAGAATGTTAGGCCTAAGCAAATGGCTCTTGTACATGACACCAATACTGTGATCAATTGGGGGAAACTGTGAAAGACAGGGCTAAAACACACACACACACACACACACACACACTGTATGTGCATGCATATATACATGCTGCATGCAGGTACATTTGGAGCCCAGAGGTTGAGTTCACTGTCTTTCCTCATGACTCGACACCTTTTATTTTTGAGCCAAGGTCTCTCACTGGGCCTGGAACTCACTGGTTGATTAGACTGGCTGGCCAGTGATTTGCCTATCCCCATCCCATCTCATCCTGCAGGTTACATCCTAGGGTTACAGATGTGTGCAGCCATGCCTGGTTTCTAAATCAGTGCAGTAGATCAGATCTTAGGCTTCATATTTACACAGCAGGCACTTTAAGCAACACAGCCACCTGTTCAGCTGCTGAAATGTAAATAATTTGCTCTAAGAAAATTCATGAAGACATATTCACTAAGAATAGAAAAAAGCAGAAAAGAAAAGCAACAAGCAAGTCATTAATTCAACGAAGGACTAGGTTTTAGAACAAAGAAAGAATAGTCAAAATTCAGCAGTAAAAGAAAATGAGAGAAAGACACTGACAAGACACTTTAGGGAAAGAGACAAAGCCAAAAATTACACAGGCTGAGGCACAAGGTGATGACCCAGGAGTGAGAAAACTTAGAGCCACAACACCTGTAGGAGACAGGGATAATGCCAGTCTTAAAAGCTGTCAAAGATACAGAAAAACTGGGTTCCTCATAGGTGCTATAGGGAAATACAATAGTATTCCCCAGCACTCCAAAACATGTGTAACTTTGTAAGTTAAAATATATATACAGTGGCTGGAGAGGTGGCTCAGCAACTGGAGCTCTTACTGCTCTTCCACAGGACTCAAGTGTGGATCCTAGCACCCGTAGCTTCATTACCTGTAACTCCAGCTACACCCATACAGCACTGTCTTTTGGTTTATTTTGACAACACCACACATATGTACACACACGTGTGCAGGCATGTGCACGTGACACAGAGGCCTTACCCAGAAACAGACCCCCACAAGCATGCTCAGCTGCCTTCACACTTCACGGACGGAATCAAGGACGGAAGAACAGCATCCTCGGCAGATGGTGCTGATGCTTTGGGCCACACTGCATGCCCATAGGCAGAAATCTTAATGCCCACTCACACCCACGTGCATGTGTACACACACACACACACATACACACACACACATGCAATCAAACAGCTCTTTTCTTGAGCCTTCATCCCCCCACCCCCAATACAAACTACTGTGCATGGCGTCTTGATCTTTCATAATTGGTTATTATTACACTTATCCTCATCAGTCCAGCTGTCCTTCAAAGGTAAAAGGTCAAACTATAACACAATGCCTGGGAATATTACTGAGCTATGAAAAGGAACCAGCTATTCACATACATAAAGCTTTTGATTATATCCAAGTAACAACTCTGACTGAAAGAAAGCTAATCTCCAATATTTTATAATTTGATGTTTATGTCGCATTTTTATTTTGAAGTGACTAAAGTTTTAGAGATGGAAACAAACTAGTGGTTTTCAGAAATGAAGAAAGATGAGTGGAGATGAGGTATTTCCAGGAGGGAACAATGAGAGACTCTTAACATAAAGGGATAGTTCAATCCTGAATCATGTCTCCCTTCCTGAATACCACATGGTGATGAGTTCTCTCAGAACTCAAGGATGAGGTTGTGTAAGGTCAGGGGTACAAACCCCATCACACAATATACACTAAAAATTATATAGACACTGGGGCTGGAGAGATGGCTTGTAAAAGTACCAGCTGCTCTTCCAAAGGACCTGAGTTCCATTTCTACATGAACATGGTGGCTCACAACCATCAGTAACTCTAGTTCCAGGAGATCTGAGGGCACTGTATGCACATGGCATGCAAGCAGAAACAACAAAAATTTGTAAAAATAATTTTACAAGTTATACAGAACTTAACCTACACACATAAGAATTGAACTCAGAAATCTGAATAAGAACAGGGATTGTATTGATGTTAATAAACTCTTTTGATCTTTAATAAACTCTATTGATGTTAATACAACCCCCTCTTGTTTTGTAAAATGCAACCTTTGGGGAAACTGAGCCAAAGTATGTTATAAGATTGTTCCATATCATCAATGTCGTCGTCATCATTGTCGTCGTCCTCCTCCTTCATATTATTATTATTACCTCTGTGTTACTTTCTACAACTGCACATGAGGCTATAGCAACAAGAATTAAGATCAGACAGAAAGAAGTAGGCTGATAAACAAGACAGATATTGAATGGTGCAGGAAGCTGAACTCTAAATGGTTTCACTTTCAGATTTGTCAAAACCAATCCCAAAGCTGGGCTTGGGAAACAAAGAACTCATTAGAAGAATCACCTGCTAATACAATGCCTTCTAAACTGAGATCTGGCTACAGCCCCTGGGAAGCTGGCAGGACTTACCCACAGAGCAGGCCTTGGCTTATTTTCAGCAGCAGGAGGCATGTGCCACATAAAAACTAAATCCTGTCACAGAATCCTAAATTTCATCCATAGCAATTGTTTCAGCTCCTGTTTGAGGCTGATTCTCTCCTTGAACTGTTACCATCCAGTCCAATAAACAGGTATTTAGACACACACACAAAAAAATCTGACTTCTACAAATAAGATGCCCTCTGAGTGATATCTGAAAGTCAAACAGTGGCTGTGTCTTAAGACATCTAGATAATTGCTCCTCGGTTTATAAGGTCAAAATCCCACACATTTATATTCACAGTGTGTGATTTTACAAGATGGGAATCTTGGAGCACATCCTTAGCTCAACTGTAAACCCAACCTCTGCAAGACAGGCTGATCTAAGAGATGAGAATCAGGGCCTGAAAAACCTAGGACCTCACATGTGCTGGGAATGTGCCTCTTCAATGCACTATAACCTAGCCCAAGAGCTGGCTTCTGTGGAAAGCCACATAGGAGCACCAGGAAAAGAACCATTTTTGCAGAGACTGGTTGCCTGATTAGAACATCAAGACCATGGAGAGACTGTAATGTTGTAGGTCCAATGGCTAACTACTTTATTGTGGGCTAGTATAAGCTGTCGTTCCACGCCCATCTCTGTGTCTGAACTAACATCCTTTACTAACAGTTAAAAACAAAAACAAAAAACCTTTGGAATCTATTACGTCAGCAGACCCATGGGCTTCCATCAACCCCAAAGCTAAAAACGCTGTCAGAGAGATTCTTAAGCCTACAGAAAAGCTTCACCAATCCTGCTGTGACCACTTCTCTTTTAGTACCCACCCATGTGTTTTAAACTTGCCTAAATTTAGGACTTGCTATGTTCTATAAAACTATAAAACTGCTTCCACATTGGAAGATGGAATTTTGGAATAACCTAAGTCTATGTTCTGGGGGCAGGAACACTCAAAATAGCTACAGAATAAAATCTCTCTGATTCCCTTTGAGATAGGATTTTTCATGGCTCTAGGCTCCTCATAGCTTCCTCTTCCGGCAGTACTGGCCAGAAAGTATAGCCCAAGAGGTACCCTACCCCTACCTGTAATCTCACAGAAGCTGTGGTTCCTCTTCAAAAGTCCAACAACCATAGTAACGCTTGGGTAGAAGCACCATGGCTAGCTATCAAGTGACTGTTCTCCACAGGAGGATGGAGAACACACCTGTTTATGATTCATCGTCTTCCCAACACAAAGTAATGCTTCATCAACACAGGACAACTCCTCCCAAGCTGACACTTAGCAAGAATCGCAGTCTTGGAAATCTCAGGCAGAGGGGCCAGAGATCCTGCTAACTGTCTTCTTGGAGCAGCCCCTGGGGCGGTGAAACATCGTGCATCGAATGTTAACTTAGCCAAAGGTGAAAATCCCTAACATGGAGAGCTGTTTGCAGAGGGTTCAACAGGAGAAATTCTAACAGGATTAAACATGAAGCTCAGGAGAGGACCCCAGCTAATGGTATGACTTCATACTGGAACCACTAGGGTCATGGGCGAGGAGGGATATGTCAGGTCAGGTCACTGGACCTGAGCATGGAGAGGACACTGGAACCATAGCAACGCCCCACTCCACCACCTACTCTTCTTTCTGGTTTTTGGCAACCATGAGACAAAAACCTATTTCTGTCCTAAGGTTCTGCCATAACAGACTGCCACCAGAGGCCTACACATTGGAGCTAATGGCCACAGCTATACACCTCTAAAACCATGAGCCCATATAAAGTGTCTGTTCTTACCTGTAAATACTTGGTGCTTTTTCCAATTCAAATAGGACGCGTTCAGCAATTATAGCTATTGAGTAGAGCTGGCTATCTACAGACACCTTCACTCCTTCACGTGTTTAGCTTCAATTCAGCCAGATTTTCCCTGACACCCTCAGTGCCTTTGAGAGTATCAGTTCTAGGGACAAAGATTGCTCAGTGGGTAAAAGAGCTTGTTGTGAAGGCCAGAGGACCTGACTTCAAATCTCCAGCCCTCAACAAAAAGCCTGACATGGCCACACATGCCTAGATACCAGCTTGTGAGGCAGAAACGGGTCTATTTGTGGAGTGTGCAGACAAGCGGGCCCTAGCCAAGGTGGCAGGCTTCTGGTTAGGTGTGAGAACTTGCATTAGAAGAGTAAGACAGAGAACTAAAAGACGACCTCCTCTAGCACATAAACCACAAACCATATACCGACCCCACCCTGGAGAGAGGTGTTGCAGACTGAGTGTGGGGAGCCTGCACAGGGTACTGCAGTCATAAAACCCTATGAGAGCTCGAATTCTGAAGCATCTAGGTGACATTAAACAAGGCAATTACCTTTATCAAATCTCAGCTTATTATCTGTAAAGGGGGATTAATAATTGTCTTCCATGTAAGAGCTGTTGGAAGAATGAAAATAAATAAGGTATGATCATCAAAGACTGGAGTGAAGGTTCAGAAAATAGCTACATGTTGTTCTGATTAATGTGCTGTCTCTCACCTCCACCAGAGCCCTAGGCACCTTGCTGCCAGAAGCCTAAGCTTTGGGCATCTTTTTCAGACTACAAGGTTGTTGTTTTAACTAGTTTCTGGTGCCAGAGAAGAGTCATCCCTACTTAGTTAGCTTGTAAACATGGTGCCACTTGTTTCCTGGTGGGTAATGCTACTCAGAGTGGCTCTTAGCCACTGAATCCACTAATGCCTCAACTCAAAGATAACTCCAAGAAGGCAGAAATTCACCCAAATTTCTGACATCGTATTCCATAAGAAATATTTGTGTGAATAAAGTGTTTGCTTGGAACTCTAACCACAACAATGTAAATGCTGAAGCTCAAAATGAAGTCGCCTTGACTAACGGCTAATATAGAGAGTCTACCTGGCAGCGAAGCACAGAACCACGGGTAGTATGGAGAAGGCACACATAGGGTTTCTACCCACCACAAAGTGATGATTACAAGTTTTGTGCCCTTAAAAAGATTATAAAATGCGAAGTACATGCTACCCAATCTTCACATAGCAAGAGCCCCTGAAAGCAGACGGAGCTGGACTATGGTGGTTACCAGCACAGACACTAAAGCCTGCTCTCATCCATATAACCTAGCCAGCCACCCAAGGCCTGAGTTTCCTCTGAATATATAAAAGGGATATTAGCAGAATCCACCTCATGCGGTTCTTAGGGAAATCAAATTAGTTACTGCATTTAATGCAGTCAAACTGTCTGGTGCTCCATAGATAGTGACTCTTTTTATCCTTATTGGCAAAGGAATAGCAATTTTCGAACCTGGCAGCTTGGAGTTCTCCAGTCTTCAATGAAAGCACCAGGACACCTTTCAGTAGCTTGCAGGCACATTTACTCTCTTGGATCTGTTACCCACTAAAGTCCTGACCGATTGATTCTTCAGGTTTCCACACTCAGAGCACTTCAATCAGAACCATCTTGCCTACCACACAGGGTTCACAGCCACATTCATCTCTATGTCATTAGCAGACGTCAATAATGTCATGCCACCCATCACTATAACAACATAAGAGCAACTGTTATACACCACTATTACATGCTGGTGATCGGAGTTTCCAGCACACTGCTTGATCCAACTTCTTCTCTTTGGAGAGTCCCTACCTAAAACCCCTAAGGGGGTCATACAAAAAAACGCAATGGACATGAAATGATACTCATGCAAAAACACAACTATAGAGAGCTGTCATATTCTAAGGATGGGTTGGATGGATTTACTATGATAACTAGTCGAATGGCTTGACAAAAATCAACAAATTATCTGAGATAAATCTGTAAACTGAAGAGACACAGGGACTATGAAGTGAAGAGTCTGTCTCATGATAGGACTGTATGATCAGCAAGTAGCAAATCTGGACTAGAGATTTCAGTGTCTAATAAGCATTTTGTGTCAAGAGCAAAACATTAAAAAATGGTTATCAGTTTACTTTAACGGAACAGTAAAATGCCACAAATATTTTTCAAGAAATAAATTGACAGTAATGATGAGCCTCTTACATATGATACATGTATTAAGTTAAAAACTTTATCTTGACAGCAATCTAGAGGAGCAAGAACCTGGTGTGGAATGGCTCAGGATGCACACCAGCCTCTCTGTGAGAATCCGAGTTACTTTACTGCCTTCAATACCTGCATGTACTTCCCAGAAGGTAGGCTCATACATACAAAGCCCTTGACCTTGGACTTAGTTGGAGGAAACTTCAATTCCATGTCTCTCTGTTCATCATCTAGGTTACTGCCAAGAAGACTTAGCCTGAACCCCTCAAAGAGCCAGAAGTTTCTAGTGTCAGATAAATTAAATCAAAACCTCCCTGTAGGGTGACACCTTTCTGGAAACTCGGAAAAAACCTGATTCACAGGCAGGTTAGAATAGAGAACAGAAAAGTCAAAGATCCAATGAGAAGAATTTAATGAGCTCAGACATATGAAATCAACAGCTCTTATCACACACCCCATCCCTCCTGTTTTTAAGAACTACATGTGATGGTAAAGTCATCAAATTTTCTAAAAATGCATGTTAATTATAAACAAAACTTTCTTCATATTGATGAAATGTTTCTCATTATCACATTAATATGAACTGTGCTTCCTGTGAGAGAGATAGTAGATACAAACTGACTGCCTGCCTGTTCTCACAGGGCAAACATTACAGTACATTTGAAATGCTGAACAAAGACCACAGGTAGGCTTAGACCCTTTCAACAGGTCTCTTTTGGCCTGGGATATAGCTCAAGAGTATTTGCCAGCACTTGTAAGGTACAGGCTCAATCCCTAGCACGTCAGAGACAAGGTGCTAGGCACACACCTGTGACCCCACCCCAGAGAATAGAGGCAGGAGAATCAAGGACACTTTCAGCTACTCAGTACATGTGGATTCAGCCTGGAATTCATGAGACTTTATAGCAAACTCAGATAATAAAAGCAGGAAATGAGGTCTACTTTTGGATTGAAGATCCAGTTTCAAATTTGGCAATTCAAGATGGACTCCTACATTTGGTAATTTAGAAGCTTTCCAAGTTTAGAATAAAAAAGCTAAAAGAGATTAAGATAATGACTTCAAAGTATGTCTGTAAAGTTTCTTGGTGACAAAGCGTAGTTAACTCAGATGAGCCTTATAGAGTTAGGAACTGAAAAGAGAAAGGAGAAGCTTTACTATGAAAACAACAAAAACAAACACCCCGTGCTGGGCCGGGTGTGGTGGTGCACGCCTTTAATCCCAGCACTCAGAGGCAGAGGTAGGCGGATTTCTGAGTTCGAGGCCAGCCTGGTCTACAGAGTGAGTTCCAGGACAGCCAGGGCTATACAGAGAAACCCTTTCTCGAAAAAACAAACAAACAAACAACAACAACAACAACAACAACAAAAAACCCACCAAGGTGACCATCATCACATTGCATTAAAATAAATAAATAAAGGACAGAAGAACCAAGGAATAAAAATGACCGTGTCTTCCCTGAAGTGTTCCCAAAGCTAAATCCAGAATCCTAACACTTCAAGCTATGGATTATTTTCCATTCAAAAAATACAGAAGGGTAATTATTGTGTTTCAAAGCTGGTCTTTAGATTTCAAAATGAATCATATGCTGTCACTAAAATAACCACAACAGTTGTCCCCATAAACCCTGCAGAAAAGCTTAAGTAGAAAAAAACTGACAGTATTTTTTTTAAAGTATGATAATACTTGTATTCAATAAAATTCTCTTAAGTTAGCATCAACTTAACAAAAGATTTGTGGAAAGAACCCCAAGTGATTCAGAAACTACCCCCTTACTGGGTCTAGTGTTTTTAAAATTTTTCAGGGATGCCTTTTCAATAAACATATACACACATACACAGTTATCTATCTATCTATCTATCTATCATCTATCTAACCTATCGATATCTATCTCTATCATCTTTCTGTCTATCTACCTATCATCTATCCATCCATTCAGTTTATGATTATGGTAACATTTAACTTCCAGACTCAAGTCAGTATATCAGGAACATAACCAAACGACAAATGTATTAGCTTCCAGGATTCTTGATAACCAGGTCTTAGACACTGTATCTGAACACCAAAATAGCAACAACTGTAGATAATAAGCCACTGCAGAAAGCAAGCAGGTGAGTCCAATAAGAAAGCCAAATCATAAGTAAAAAAATTTAAAAAGAAAAATTCTCCTTGAATAGAAACCCAATGAGTGTAGAGTCATGCAGGCGGAGGAAGTGCAGACAGAGACAGAAAGCAGTGGTAGAGCAACCTCAGCAGTAGCAAAATTACCAGTGAGTAAGAGTGAGGAGAGCCAGATCTAAAATAGCAGGCAACAAACCAGTCTATTCAAAATAACTGTGGGGGCTGGAGAGACAGCTCAGAGTCGAACAGAGCTCGGTACTCTTGCACAGGACCCTGGTTTGCTTCCCAGCACCTGTATGGTGGAAAGAATTATCTGCAACTCCAGCTCAAAGGATTCCAAGGCTCTCTTCTGGCTTCTGCATGGACACTGCATGCATGTGGTGCATACATACATGCAACCACTCATACACATAAAAGAATAAAATCTTTACTTGCTATGGATTTGGTCTAATGCTTGTGTTAGGTTAATTGGGTCCCCAAAATTGCAGGAGAATCTGCAAGGAAGAGTCCCTGCCCCCAGTTGGTTTTGACTGACAAATAAAGGTGCTGGAGGCCAATGGCTGGGCAGGGAGATAGAGGAAGAACTCTTAGGATTCCTGGGCAAGGGACTGAGGAGGATGGAGGAGAGGCACCATGCTGGGAAAGGAGTAGCTAGCTGTCAGGCCTAAGAGATGCCCTACTACAGAGAACACAACTACAGTGTAGGTCCTGGGGAATTCAGTCCAAGATGGCTATAGGTATGGGTCCAGGGCAGCCAAGATGGAATTTAGATTTTAGTTAAGTAATAACTCAGAAATTGTGAAGGGGAGTGTGTTAGCCATGTGGAGGTTTGGAAGTGGCCCAACAATTGAGCTGTTTAAGACATATTATAATATAAAGCTGCATGTGTGTGTCTTTCATTTGGGAACCCAGAACATTGGGGTGGATAGTGAGGAACTCGCTGACGTCACAGGGTCAATCTGAGCAGCATTAATTGGTAGCTGCTACAGATGGCGATCAATTGGCTACTATAACACTTAATAACAATAATAAATTTGAAAAACTGCAGCTTTACAATACCTGAGAAATACTGTGAGCAGAGAATGTTATGAAAATCTACATCAGAAAAGAATTACCAACAAGATTCCTATATGTTTAGATGTCCCATACTGAGAAAAGCAAAATGTTATCTGAAGTCATTTCCATATGCTCTCCATCTAGTCATAAAGGAACACTGTTGAAACCTAACTGAAGGTTCTTTTCATGGGTAACTGCAACCTGCTCTTTAAAATGTCAGTTTCAAAATTTCAAGAGTCAGGAAGTACTCCAAATTCAAGCATCTAAAAAAGCCACAGTGCCTACGTGTGACATACAATCCTGCAGTAGGGCTGAGGGCAGAGAGACAAACTGTGCAGTGTGACACAGAACATGGATTTTGACAATGGTGCCTGTCTCAGTTACTATTCTACTGCTGTAAAGAGATACGATGACCGGAACAACTTATACACGGAAGCACTTAATTGGGGACTGGCAGCAGGTCCATTCCATGGCAGCAAGCACACACTGGAGCAGTATCTATAACCTTATATGTGACACACAAGCACTGGTCCAATTCAACTCTCACTAAAAATCTCAGACTTAGAAAAACAATCATCCTAAAATTCATACGGAAACAATCCCAACCCCTAAATATTGAAAGCAATTAAAAGGTAAGAGCCCAAGGATGGACCTATCACAGAACCCGGCCACAAACTACCTCACAGAGGTACAGGTACTGAACCCAGTGTGTGTGTGTGTGTGTGTGTGTGTGTGTGTGTGTGTGCGTGCGTGTGTAATAGAAGCCCATATAGCCCATACCAAATATTTGATGAAAGGGTGAAGTTAAAAATACACATTGGAGAGAAGCCCTTTTGAAGAAATGGTAAAGGGAGCCCAGTTTCCATGCAAAAGAACAAAGCAAGAGCCTTCTCTCTAGGCCTTCCCACCCCTGCACATCCAGGGGCAGAAATCAATTCAAACTGTCCCAAGAGTTTATTCAAGATTCCAACTTGGAAACTGCCAAATAAAAACATGGAGAAAACTCAGAATACAGGTAGTCACCACGGTACCATAGGACACCAGGAATAAAGCAAGAACGGGCAAGTGACAATGACAGAGAGGGAAACATTTGAACAGGGCCAAGAAGAACGACAGAGTGTGTAAAATGCGTCCCCATGTTTCACTGCTCATTACAGATAAATGCTTGTTCTCTGAAGATATGATTTATTAATCTCAGAAAGAAAACAATTTCTAGAACTTTAGAAATAAACACATAAACTACAATACAATAGAAAATTAACTATTAAAACTTGTGATTCTGGGTTTAAAAGTATGCAGGTTTTAACACTATTCATTCACCTATCCTAGAAGTCTAAAATTGTATAAACATATCAAGAATCAGAAACATTTCAAGAGTGTAGGAAAAAAAAACATCTGTAATGCACTGTCATCCAATACCACTGAGTGATTTCCATAAGTCCACTCTTCAGATTTTTTTTCCTTAACCCTACCACTCATGGTAACTTAATCCATTTTTGTGTTCTCTGCAATTCTTCAATTGACTCTATTGTGTTTCTTTCAAACATGAAAGTATGAATATTGTTCTTTGTCACTGTTACATTTACAGCAGAATTTAGAGAAGTGTATTGTCCTCGGTTTAAAAGAAAAGATACTTTGAAATCCTCTTATTTTGCCCCAAATCAAGTATAGAGTATTTAACCATCAGCTCTTGCGTTAACTTCCCACAGGGACCATCCTTAATGATCACCTAAAAACACAGGACATAGAATGTGTAAAGCAGTAGTTGTAAACTCACTAATGTTGCTACTGCTCAAAGCTAACACAGTGAACAGGGGATTAAAAGGAAGCTCAGATCAAAAGTCAAGGGATTCACTAACTGACAGAATGTCCCCATCTGGGATGTGTGGGACTGTTGTGTGGTTTTCCTGTTACTCCATTAGTTGGCTCCCTAGCATTAAGAAATCTAAATCTATTTCAAGAGGACCGACACATCTGTAAATACTGAATCGGAAAAAAAAAATAAAATCAACCAATCCCGTCCTCTCTTCTTTCAGGTCCTAGTGGGAATTGAACCTGTGTCTTAGCCTATACTGAGGGAGTGTACATTGGCACCAAACTCAATCTAACCTCATAGAATAGATAGAGAATCTTTCAATTTAAATGAGGCCCACATTTGTGGCATACTTTGTCCCAGCATCTAGAAGGTCCTATTAAGCTTGTTGTAACAGCTCTTGGTCAGAAATACAGCTGAGGTGAGGGGGGTGTTGCCACTAGAATTCTCAGTACACTCTCATCGTGTAGACCCCCAACCCAAACCTGCCTTCCTCTGTGAGACCACAGCCTGAATTTGTATTACCGGGCAGAAATGAGGATTTAATAGTGGCCCTTAGGAATAAGATGATACAGCTGTGCTTTAAAAATAGTATTTATGGGTAATGTTACAGTGGCAAACAATCAGACATGTTTTCCTCTTATTAAGCTGGGTCACACAGGATGCTTCATTGGCTTGCTTGATCGTCCATGAACACTGTGCACAGTTTGACTTCTTCCCTAATCAAAACTTCACTTAAAAAAAAAAAAAAAAAAGTCCATTCCCCTTCTGATCAATTTCCCAACAGCAGAAAAATGTCACAATACAGGGAGCTGGTGAAGCAAACATATAATCAATTGTTTACACTCAATTAAGCAGAA
>LR749965.1:164491-279984 GCA_902729485.2 Mus minutoides
AATTTGAGCTGATACACTCAACGAGACTATTTGTGTTTAAAGCTGTGTTACAAAATTACATTTTTTTTAAAACGGCATTTATAGAGCAATTTCTATTTGTAAAGTGCTTTGCAGTCATTTTTTAAAGCAATTCCTAACAACAACCATGTAAAGTAGGTCAGAGTTATTACGCCTGATGCTGCCTCTCTCAAAAGGCTGAGTCAAGGAAGGTGCACAAAGGTTAACTGATTTCCTGGGGTTGCAGGCAAAGCAGGCAACAGAACTGAAGATGTTATAACAGCTGCCAGATCCCAGATGCTGATGTCATCCTGATGCCCCCTCCCTCAATCCCGCACCTAGTGAATCAGAGTACAGGAACTGGTTCTGACACCTCAGTAGCAGGTGAGAGCTGGCTGGGCCGCCATTGCTAGCAGGCCTTCAGGAAGGTACATGCTTCACCAGGGAAAGACAGCAATGTTATAACCAAGGCTGAACCCTTGCCAAAGCTGGAACTGACAATACTCTTCCTCCCTCGGGATGGCGCTTTAAAAACAAAAACAGCTAGAAATTACTTCCAGTTCACAGGTCTTCCATATGTTCAAACACAGCTGTCAGGTTGTTTGCTTGTTTTCCTTAAACAATTTCCCCGGGTTTCTTCTCTGTTAAAAAAAATTAGCCATTCCATCTCTATAGTATCACCTTCTAAATTCTCATTCTGCTTCCATAGTAGAATATTCCTTACACAGCCCAGGAAAATGAGCAGATCTAGCTATGGCCTGTGGAGTATGTGGAAGATATTTAGGCACTATAGGTCACCTGCATTATTTCTATTAGTCCAAACTGAAATTAAAGTACAGAATAAAATATTTAGGAAGATTTAGAAAAAGGCTGTCCAGGGACACAACAGGACAAGTACCTAGAATCAAGATTCAGGCCAGACTAATCAACCTCAGAGTCAATATAATGACATCTACTTCTCATTAGACTCTTCCTCCTCTTCTTTTATTCCTCTGTATCTGTCCACCATGGCTGCCAAGCCCTTCAAAAGAAAATTCCTCTCCACTGGCTTTGGTCAATGAATCAAGATAATCCATTGAAAAGGAGGAACAATAATTTCTGGATAAAAGAAAAGCACCATGATGTATTTCACATTCTGCTCTCAAGTAAGAAAAGTCAGAGGTAGATGAGAACGCATATGGCTCATCTGGGACACGTAACAGCCCTTGCTTACACTTGTGCTGTGGACTGTTTGTTTGTATCTTACTTAATCCAAACAAGTCTAGACAGGAGAAACGAAGAGGAGAAGGAAGAGGAAGAGGAGAAAAAGAAGGAGCTAGACAAAGAAGAAAAGTGTGGACCAACAACAAGGCAGAGGCCACACAGTGCCTGTAAAGAATGGAGGTCAACATACTCTTATTAGAAAAAAAAATTATAAATACCTATGAGATGGTTTTGCCAGTAAAGGCACTGGCTTCTAATCCTGATGAACAAGTTCCATGCCTTATACACACTCACATAAGGTAACAAACGTGAAACAGGTCCTTAAGAGCACAGAGGCCCAGAATGAGAAAGATTATAGGGTATCCGCTGATAGACAAAACACATTTGACAAAGCCAATCTCCATTCATAAAACTGGCAGGCCTCTAGGAAACAGAGGAATGAATAAATCCAATTTGACAAAGAGGTCCCCACAAAATCCCTACATGTGACATTGCATTTAAATTTTAAAGACAGAACACATTTGACTACAATGACCATTCTCGTTAACCTGACTCATCCCAGCACTCAAAGCTCTAGCTACTAATATGGAAGGTATTAACAGTATACAAGAGTATTTTTATATATTACAGTAACAATATACAAAAGCAAGCTGCCTACTGCAGAAGATCATAAGCATTGCAGGTTCAGCACAGCAACAGAAGATCAACCTGAATAATCCACCACATTCCTATATATTAACAATGTATAAATGGAAATATTACATAGCATAGCATCCTGCTATGTAATTATTCCTAAAGTCAAGGAAGCACTTAGGTATATACTAAAGAAAACATAAAAGAGACAGGGAGGCTGAAAGCCATAAGATAGTGAATGAAATCCAGGCAGACCCTGCTGCTGGACTGTATGAGTGAACACAGTAAAACTGTCAGTTCTTCATGCACTGATCTATACATCAATGCAGTTCATCCAAAATGTCCACAGTGTTTTTAGAGACATCAAGATTATAAAATTCATATGGGAAGCACAGGTCCAAGAACAGCTGAGAGCAATCAGAGAATAAAAACAAAGCCATTCCCCCATTCTTTGTGGTACTGAGACTATGCAAGGCTGCATCAATGAAGACAGGATGACAGTGGTTCAAAGACAGGCACGAATCAGTACGACAGAAGCCGTTACCCAGAAACAGGCCCCACAAGTATGCTCAGCTGCCTTCACGCTTCAGATTTAAAATTAATGATGGAAGCACAGCACCCTGGGCAGATGGTGCTGAAGGAACTCAGCAGAAACCTTAAAACAACACATGGAGCACTGACCTAAACCCCACACCTCAGAAAACATCAATCTAAAGTGACTTTTTAAACCTAAACCCAAAAGTTGCAGAAAGACACTCGAAGGAGTCTTCAGAATGTTAGGCCTAAGCAAATGGCTCTTGTACATGACACCAATACTGTGATCAATTGGAGGAAACTGTGAAAGACAGGGCTAAAACACACACACACACACACACACACACACTGTATGTGCATGCATATATACATGCTGCATGCAGGTACATTTGGAGCCCAGAGGTTGAGTTCACTGTCTTTCCTCATGACTCTCCACCTTTTATTTTTGAGCCAAGGTCTCTCACTGGGCCTGGAGCTCACTGGTTGATTAGACTGGCTGGCCAGTGATTTGCCTATCTCCATCCCATCTCATCCTGCAGGTTACATCCTAGGGTTACAGATGTGTGCAGCCATGCCTGGTTTCTAAATCAGTGCAGTGGATCAGATCTTAGGCTTCATATTTACACAGCAGGCACTTTAAGCAACACAGCCACCTGTTCAGTTGCTGAAATGTAAATAATTTGCTCTAAGAAAATTCATGAAGACATATTCACTAAGAATAGAAAAAAGCAGAAAAGAAAAGCAACAAGCAAGTCATTAATTCAACAAAGGACTAGGTTTTAGAACAAAGAAAGAATAGTCAAAATTCAGCAGTAAAAGAAAATGAGAGAAAGACACTGACAAGACACTTTAGGGAAAGTGACAAAGCCAAAAATTACACAGGCTGAGGCACAAGGTGATGACCCAGGAGTGAGAAAACTTAGAGCCACAACACCTGTAGGAGACAGGGATAATGCCAGTCTTAAAAGCTGTCAAAGATACAGAAAAACTGGGTTCCTCATAGGTGCTATAGGGAAATACAATAGTATTCCCCAGCACTCCAAAACATGTGTAACTTTGTAAGTTAAAATATATATACAGTGGCTGGAGAGGTGGCTCAGCAACTGGAGCTCTTACTGCTCTTCCACAGGACTCAAGTGTGGATCCTAGCACCCGTAGCTTCATTACCTGTAACTCCAGCTACACCCATACAGCACTGTCTTTTGGTTTATTTTGACAACACCACACATATGTACACACACGTGTGCAGGCATGTGCACGTGACACAGAGGCCTTACCCAGAAACAGACCCCCACAAGCATGCTCAGCTGCCTTCACACTTCACGGACGGAATCAAGGACGGAAGAACAGCATCCTCGGCAGATGGTGCTGATGCTTTGGGCCACACTGCATGCCCATAGGCAGAAATCTTAATGCCCACTCACACCCACGTGCATGTGTACACACACACACACACATACACACACACACATGCAATCAAACAGCTCTTTTCTTGAGCCTTCATCCCTCCACCCCCAATACAAACTACTGTGCATGGCGTCTTGATCTTTCATAATTGGTTATTATTACACTTATCCTCATCAGTCCAGCTGTCCTCCAAAGGTAAAAGGTCAAACTATAACACAATGCCTGGGAATATTACTGAGCTATGAAAAGGAACCAGCTATTCATATACATAAAGCTTTTGATTATATCCAAGTAACAACTCTGACTGAAAGAAAGCTAATCTCCAATATTTTATAATTTGATGTTTATGTCGCATTTTTATTTTGAAGTGACTAAAGTTTTAGAGATGGAAACAAACTAGTGGTTTTCAGAAATGAAGAAAGATGAGTGGAGATGAGGTATTTCCAGGAGGGAACAATGAGGGACTCTTAACATAAAGGGATAGTTCAATCCTGAATCATGTCTCCCTTCCTGAATACCACATGGTGATGAGTTCTCTCAGAACTCAAGGATGAGGTTGTGTAAGGTCAGGGGTACAAACCCCATCACACAATATACACTAAAAATTATATAGACACTGGGGCTGGAGAGATGGCTTTGTTGTAAAAGTACCAGCTGCTCTTCCAAAGGACCTGAGTCCCATTTCTACATGAACATGGTGGCTCACAACCATCAGTAACTCTAGTTCCAGGAGATCTGAGGGCACTGTATGCACATGGCATGCAAGCAGAAACAACAAAAATTTATAAAAATAATTTTACAAGTTATACAGAACTTAACCTACACACATAAGAATTGAACTCAGAAATCTGAATAAGAACAGGGATTGTATTGATGTTAATAAACTCTTTTGATCTTTAATAAACTCTATTGATGTTAATACAACCCCCTCTTGTTTTGTAAAATGCAACCTTTGGGGAAACTGAGCCAAAGTATGTTATAAGATTGTTCCATATCATCAATGTCGTCGTCATCATTGTCGTCGTCCTCCTCCTTCATATTATTATTATTACCTCTGTGTTACTTTCTACAACTGCACATGAGGCTATAGCAACAAGAATTAAGATCAGACAGAAAGAAATAGGCTGATAAACAAGACAGATATTGAATGGTGCAGGAAGCTGAACTCTAAATGGTTTCACTTTCAGATTTGTCAAAACCAATCCCAAAGCTGGGCTTGGGAAACAAAGAACTCATTAGAAGAATCACCTGCTAATACAATGCCTTCTAAACTGAGATCTGGCTACAGCCCCTGGGAAGCTGGCAGGACTTACCCACAGAGCAGGCCTTGGCTTATTTTCAGCAGCAGGAGGCATGTGCCACATAAAAACTAAATCCTGTCACAGAATCCTAAATTTCATCCACAGCAATTGTGTCAGCTCCTGTTTGAGGCTGATTCTCTCCTTGAACTGTTACCATCCAGTCCAATAAACAGGTATTTAGACACACACACAAAAAAATCTGACTTCTACAAATAAGATGCCCTCTGAGTGATATTTGAAAGTCAAACAGTGGCTGTGTCTTAAGACATCTAGATAATTGCTCCTCGGTTTATAAGGTCAAAATCCCACACATTTATATTCACAGTGTGTGATTTTACAAGATGGGAATCTTGGAGCACATCCTTAGCTCAACTGTAAACCCAACCTCTGCAAGACAGGCTGATCTAAGAGATGAGAATCAGGGCCTGAAAAACCTAGGACCTCACATGTGCTGGGAATGTGCCTCTTCAATGCACTATAACCTAGCCCAAGAGCTGGCTTCTGTGGAAAGCCACATAGGAGCACCAGGAAAAGAACCATTTTTGCAGAGACTGGTTGCCTGATTAGAACATCAAGACCATGGAGAGACTGTAATGTTGTAGGTCCAATGGCTAACTACTTTATTGTGGGCTAGTATAAGCTGTCGTTCCACGCCCATCTCTGTGTCTGAACTAACATCCTTTACTAACAGTTAAAAACAAAAACAAAAACCTTTGGAATCTATTACATCAGCAGACCCATGGGCTTCCATCAACCCCAAAGCTAAAAACGCTGTCAGAGAGTATCTTAAGCCTACAGAAAAGCTTCACCAATCCTGCTGTGACCACTTCTCTTTTAGTACCCACCCATGTGTTTTAAACTTGCCTAAATTTAGGACTTGCTATGTTCTATAAAACTATAAAACTGCTTCCACATTGGAAGATGGAATTTTGGAATAACCTAAGTCTATGTTCTGGGGGCAGGAACACTCAAAATAGCTACAGAATAAAATCTCTCTGATTCCCTTTGAGATAGGATTTTTCATGGCTCTAGGCTCCTCATAGCTTCCTCTTCCGGCAGTACTGGCCAGAAAGTATAGCCCAAGAGGTACCCTACCCCTACCTGTAATCTCACAGAAGCTGTGGTTCCTCTTCAAAAGTCCAACAGCCATAGTAACGCTTGGGTAGAAGCCCCATGGCTAGCTATCAAGTGACTGTTCTCCACAGGAGGATGGAGAACACACCTGTTTATGATTCATCGTCTTCCCAACACAAAGTAATGCTTCATCAACACAGGACAACTCCTTCCAAGCTGACACTTAGCAAGAATCGCAGTCTTGGAAATCTCAGGCAGAGGGGCCAGAGATCCTGCTAACTGTCTTCTTGGAGCAGCCCCTGGGGCGGTGAAACATCGTGCATCGAATGTTAACTTAGCCAAAGGTGAAAATCCCTAACACGGAGAGCTGTTTGCAGAGGGTTCAACAGGAGAAATTCTAACAGGATTAAACATGAAGCTCAGGAGAGGACCCCAGCTAATGGTATGACTTCATACTGGAACCACTAGGGTCATGGGCGAGGAGGGATATGTCAGGTCAGGTCACTGGACCTGAGCATGGAGAGGACACTGGAACCATAGCAACGCCCCACTCCACCACCTACTCTTCTTTCTGGTTTTTGGCAACCATGAGACAAAAGCCTATCTCTGTCCTAAGGTTCTGCCATAACAGACTGCCACCAGAGGCCTACACATTGGAGCTAATGGCCACAGCTATACACCTCTAAAACCATGAGCACAAATAAAGTGTCTGTTCTTACCTGTAAATACTTGGTGCTTTTTCCAATTCAAATAGGACGCGTTCAGCAATTATAGCTATTGAGTAGAGCTGGCTATCTACAGACACCTTTACTCCTTTACGTGTTTAGCTTCAATTCAGCCAGATTTTCCCTGACACCCTCAGTGCCTTTGAGAGTATCAGTTCTAGGGACAAAGATTGCTCAGTGGGTAAAAGAGCTTGTTGTGAAGGCCAGAGGACCTGACTTCAAATCTCCAGCCCTCAACAAAAAGCCTGACATGGCCACACATGCCTAGATACCAGCTTGTGAGGCAGAAACGGGTCTATTTGTGGAGTGTGCAGACAAGCGGGCCCTAGCCAAGGTGGCAGGCTTCTGGTTAGGTGTGAGAACTTGCATTTGAAGAGTAAGACAGAGAACTAAAAGACTCCAGATGACCTCCTCTAGCACATACACCACAAACCATATACCAGACCCCACCCCGGAGAGAGGTGCTGCAGACTGAGGGTGTGGGGAGCCTGCACAGGGTACTGCAGTCATAAAACCCTATGAGAGCTCGAATTCTGAAGCATCTAGGTGACATTAAACAAGGCAATTACCTTTATCAAATCTCAGCTTATTATCTGTAAAGAGGGATTAATAATTGTCTTCCATGTAAGAGCTGTTGGAAGAATGAAAATAAATAAGGTATGATCATCAAAGACTGGAGTGAAGGTTCGGAAAATAGCTACATGTTGTCCTGATTAATGTGCTGTCTCTCACCTCCACCAGAGCCCTAGGCACCTTGCTGCCAGAAGCCTAAGCTTTGGGCATCTTTTTCAGACTACAAGGTTGTTGTTTTAACTAGTTTCTGGTGCCAGAGAAGAGTCATCCCTACTTAGTTAGCTTGTAAACATAGTGCCACTTGTTTCCTGGTGGGTAATGCTACTCAGAGTGGCTCTTAGCCACTGAATCCACTAATGCCTCAACTCAAAGATAACTCCAAGAAGGCAGAAATTCACCCAAATTTCTGACATCATATTCCATAAGAAATATTTGTGTGAATAAAGTGTTTGCTTGGAACTCTAACCACAACAATGTAAATGCTGAAGCTCAAAATGAAGTCCCCTTGACTAACGGCTAATATAGAGAGTCTACCTGGCAGCGAAGCACAGAACCACGGGTAGTATGGAGAAGCCACACATAGGGTTTCTACCCACCACAAAGTGATGATTACAAGTTTTGTGCCCTTAAAAAGATTATAAAATGCGAAGTAGATGCTACCTAATCTTCACATAGCAAGAGCCCCTGAAAGCAGACGGAGCTGGACTATGGTGGTTACCAGCACAGACACTAAAGCCTGCTCTCATCCATATAACCTAGCCAGCCACCCAAGGCCTGATTTCCTCTGAATGTATAAAAGGGATATTAGCAGAACCCACCTCATGCGGTTCTTAGGGAAATCAAATTAGTTACTGCATTTAATGCAGTCCAACTGTCTGGTGCTCCATAGATAGTGACTCTTTTTATCCTTATTGGCAAAGGAATAGCAATTTTCGAACCTGGCAGCTTGGAGTTCTCCAGTCTTCAATGAAAGCACCAGGACACCTTTCAGTAGCTTGCAGGCACATTTACTCTCTTGGATCTGTTACCCACTAAAGTCCTGACCGATTGATTCTTCAGGTTTCCACACTCAGAGTACTTCAATCAGAACCATCTTGCCTACCACACAGGGTTCACAGCCACATTCATCTCTATGTCATTAGCAAACGTCAATAATGTCATGCCACCCATCACTATAACAACATAAGAGCAACTGTTATACACCACTATTACATGCTGGTGATCGGAGTTTCCAGCACACTGCTTGATCCAACTTCTTCTCTTTGGAGAGTCCCTACCTAAAACCCCTAAGGGGGTCATACAAAAAAACCCAATGGACATGAAATGATACTCATGCAAAAACACAACTATAGGGAGCTGTCATATTCTAAGGATGGGTTGGATGGATTTACTATGATAACTAGTCGAATGGCTTGACAAAAATCAACAAATTATCTGAGATAAATCTGTAAACTGAAGAGACACAGGGACTATGAAGTGAAGAGTCTGTCTCATGATAGGACTGTATGATCAGCAAGTAGCAAATCTGGACTAGAGATTTCAGTGTCTAATAAGCATTTTGTGTCAAGAGCAAAACATTAAAAAATGGTTATCAGTTTACTTTAACGGAACAGTAAAATGCCACAAATATTTTTCAAGAAATAAATTGACAGTAATGATGAGCCTCTTACATATGATACATGTATTAAGTTAAAAACTTTATCTTGACAGCAATCTAGAGGAGCAAGAACCTGGTGTGGAATGGCTCAGGATGCACACCAGCCTCTCTGTGAGAATCCGAGTTACTTTACTGCCTTCAATACCTGCATGTACTTCCCAGAAGGTAGGCTCATACATACAAAGCCCTTGACCTTGGACTTAGTTGGAGGAAACTTCAATTCCATGTCTCTCTGTTCATCATCTAGGTTACTGCCAAGAAGACTTAGCCTGAACCCCTCAAAGAGCCAGAAGTTTCTAGTGTCAGAAAAATTAAATCAAAACCTCCCTGTAGGGTGACACCTTTCTGGAAACTCGGAAAAAACCTGATTCACAGGCAGGTTAGAATAGAGAACAGAAAAGTCAAAGATCCAATGAGAAGAATTTAATGAGCTCAGACATATGAAATCAACAGCTCTTATCACACACCCCTCCCCTCCTGTTTTTAAGAACTACATGTGATGGTAAAGTCATCAAATTTTCTAAAAATGCATGTTAATTATAAACAAAACTTTCTTCATATTGATGTAATGTTTCTCATTATCACATTAATATGAACTGTGCTTCCTGTGAGAGAGATAGTAGATACAAACTGACTGCCTGCCTGCTCTCACAGGGCAAACATTACAGTACATTTGAAATGCTGAACAAAGACCACAGGTGGGCTTAGACCCTTTCAACAGGTCTCTTTTGGCCAGGGATATAGCTCAAGAGTATTTGCCAGCATTTGTAAGGCTAGAGGCTCAATCCCTAGCACGTCAGAGACAAGGTGCTAGGCACACACCTGTGACCCCACCCCAGAGAACAGAGGCAGGAGAATCAAGGACACTTTCAGCTACTCAGTACATGTGGATTCAGCCTGGAATTCATGAGACTTTATAGCAAACTCAGATAATAAAAGCAGGAAATGAGGTCTACTTTTGGACTGAAGATCCAGTTTCAAATTTGGCAATTCAAGATGGACTCCTACATTTGGTAATTTCGAAGCTTTCCAAGTTTAGAATAAAAAGCTAAAAGAGATTAAGATAATGACTTCAAAGTATGTCTGTAAAGTTTCTTGGTGACAAAGCATAGTTAACTCAGATGAGCCTTATAGAGTTAGGAACTGAAAAGAGAAAGGAGAAGCTTTACTATGAAAACAACAAAAACAAACACCCCATGATGGGCCGGGTGTGGTGGTGCACGCCTTTAATCCCAGCACTCAGAGGCAGAGGTAGGCGGATTTCTGAGTTCGAGGCCAGCCTGGTCTACAGAGTGAGTTCCAGGACAGCCAGGGCTATACAGAGAAACCCTGTCTCGAAAAAACAAATAAACAAAACAAACAAACAACAACAACAAAAAAACCCCACCAAGGTGACCATCATCACATTGCATTAAAATAAATAAATAAAGGACAGAAGAACCAAGGAATAAAACTGACCGTGTCTTCCCTGAAGTATTCCCAAAGCTAAATCCAGAATCCTAACACTTCAAGCTATGGATTATTTTCCATTCAAAAAATACAGAAGGGTAATTATTGTGTTTCAAAGCTGGTCTTTAGATTTCAAAATGAATCATATGCTGTCACTAAAATAACCACAACAGTTGTCCCCATAAACCCTGCAGAAAAGCTTAAGTAGAAAAAAACTGACAGTATTTTTTTTAAAGTATGATAATACTTGTATTCAATAAAATTCTCTTAAGTTAGCATCAACTTAACAAAAGATTTGTGGAAAGAACCCCAAGTGATTCAGAAACTACCCCCTTACTGGGTCTAGTGTTTTTAAAATTTTTCAGGGATGCCTTTTCAATAAACATATACACACATACACAGTTATCTATCTATCTATCTATCTATCTATCTATCTATCATCTATCTAACCTATCGATATCTATCTCTATCATCTTTCTGTCTATCTACCTATCATCTATCCATCCATTCAGTTTATGATTATGGTAACATTTAACTTCCAGACTCAAATCAGTATATCAGGAACATAACCAAACGACAAATGTATTAGCTTCCAGGATTCTTGATAACCAGGTCTTAGACACTGTATCTGAACACCAAAATAGCAACAACTGTAGATAATAAGCCACTGCAAAAAGCAAGCAGGTGAGTCCAATAAGAAAGCCAAATCATAAGTAAAAAAATTTAAAAAGAAAAATTCTCCTTGAATAGAAACCCAATGAGTGTAGAGTCATGCAGGCGGAGGAAGTGCAGACAGAGACAGAAAGCAGTGGTAGAGCAACCTCAGCAGTAGCAAAATTACCAGTGAGTAAGAGTGAGGAGAGCCAGATCTAAAATAGCAGGCAACAAACCAGTCTATTCAAAATAACTGTGGGGGCTGGAGAGACAGCTCAGAGTCTAACAGAACTTGGTACTCTTGCAGAGGACCCTGGTTTGCTTCCCAGCACCTATATGGTGGAAAGAATTATCTGCAACTCCAGCTCAAAGGATTCCAAGGCTCTCTTCTGGCTTCTGCATGGACACTGCATGCATGTGGTGCATACATACATGCAACCACTCATACACATAAAAGAATAAAATCTTTACTTGCTATGGATTTGGTCTAATGCTTGTGTTAGGTTAATTGGGTCCCCAAAATTGCAGGAGAATCTGCAAGGAAGAGTCCCTGCCCCCAGTTGGTTTTGACTGGCAAATAAAGGTGCTGGAGGCCAATGGCTGGGCAGGGAGATAGAGGAAGAACTCTTAGGATTCCTGGGCAAGGGACTGAGGAGGATGGAGGAGAGGCACCATGCTGGGAAAGGAGTAGCTGTCAGGCCTAAGAGATGCCCTACTACAGAGAACACAACTACAGTGTAGGTCCTGGGGAATTCAGTCCAAGATGGCTATAGGTATGGGTCCAGGGCAGCCAAGATGGAATTTAGATTTTAGTTAAGTAATAACTCAGAAATTGTGAAGGGGAGTGTGTTAGCCATGTGGAGGTTTGGAAGTGGCCCAACAATTGAGCTGTTTAAGACATATTATAATATAAAGCTGCATGTGTGTGTCTTTCATTTGGGAACCCAGAACATTGGGGTGGATAGTGAGGAACTCGCTGACGTCACAGGGTCAATCTGAGCAGCATTAATTGGTAGCTGCTACAGATGGCGATCAATTGGCTACTATAACACTTAATAACAATAATAACTTTGAAAAACTGCAGCTTTACAATACCTGAGAAATACTGTGAGCAGAGAATGTTATGAAAATCTACATCAGAAAAGAATTACCAACAAGATTCCTATATGTTTAGATGTCCCATACTGAGAAAAGCAAAATGTTATCTGAAGTCATTTCCATATGCTCTCCATCTAGTCATAAAGGAACACTGTGGAAACCTAACTGAAGGTTCTTTTCATGGGTAACTGCAACCTGCTCTTTAAAATGTCAGTTTCAAAATTTCAAGAGTCAGGAAGTACTCCAAATTCAAGCATCTAAAAAAGCCACAGTGCCTACGTGTGACATACAATCCTGCAGTAGGGCTGAGGGCAGAGGGACAAACTGTGCAGTGTGACACAGAACATGGATTTTGACAATGGTGCCTGTCTCAGTTACTATTCTACTGCTGTAAAGAGATACCATGACCGGAACAACTTATACACGGAAGCACTTAATTGGGGACTGGCAGCAGGTCCATTCCATGGCAGCAAGCACACACTGGAGCAGTATCTATAACCTTATATGTGACACACAAGCACTGGTCCAATTCAACTCTCACTAAAAATCTCAGACTTAGAAAAACAATCATCCTAAAATTCATACGGAAACAATCCCAACCCCTAAATATTGAAAGCAATTAAAAGGTAAGAGCCCAAGGATGGACCTATCACAGAACCCAGCCACAAACTACTTCACAGAGGTACAGGTACTGAACCCAGTGTGTGTGTGTGTGTGTGTGTGTGTGTGTGTGTGTGTGTGTGTGTGCGTGTAATAGAAGCCCATATAGCCCATACCAAATATTTGATGAAAGGGTGAAATTAAAAATACACATTGGAGAGAAGCCCTTTTGAAGAAATGGTAAAGGGAGCCCAGTTTCCATGCAAAAGAACAAAGCAAGAGCCTTCTCTCTAGGCCTTCCCACCCCTGCACATCCAGGGGCAGAAATCAATTCAAACTGTCCCAAGAGTTTATTCAAGATTCCAACTTGGAAACTGCCAAATAAAAACATGGAGAAAACTCAGAATACAGGTAGTCACCACGGTACCATAGGACACCAGGAATAAAGCAAGAACGGGCAAGTGACAACGACAGAGAGGGAAACATTTGAACAGGGCCAAGAAGAATGACAGAGTGTGTAAAATGCGTCCCCATGTTTCACTGCTCATTACAGATAAATGCTTGTTCTCTGAAGATATGATTTATTAATCTCAGAAAGAAAACAATTTCTAGAACTTTAGAAATAAACACATAACCTACAATACAATAGAAAATTAACTATTAAAACTTGTGATTCTGGGTTTAAAAGTATGCAGGTTTTAACACTATTCATTCACCTATCCTAGAAGTCTAAAATTGTATAAAAATATCAAGAATCAGAAACATTTCAAGAGTGTAGGAAAAAAACATCTGTAATGCACTGTCATCCAATACCACTGAGTGATTTCCATAAGTCCACTCTTCAGATTTTTTTTCCTTAACCCTACCACTCATGGTAACTTAATCCATTTTTGTGTTCTCTGCAATTCTTCAATTGACTCTATTGTGTTTCTTTCAAACATGAAAGTATGAATATTGTTCTTTGTCACTGTTACATTTACAGCAGAATTTAGAGAAGTGTATTGTCCTCGGTTTAAAAGAAAAGATACTTTGAAATCCTCTTATTTTGCCCCAAATCAAGTATAGAGTATTTAACCATCAGCTCTTGCGTTAACTTCCCACAGGGACCATCCTTAATGATCACCTAATAACACAGGACATAGAATGTGTAAAGCAGTAGTTGTAAACTCACTAATGTTGCTACTGCTCAAAGCTAACACAGTGAACAGGGGATTAAAAGGAAGCTCAGATCAAAAGTCAAGGGATTCACTAACTGACAGAATGTCCCCATCTGGGATGTGTGGGACTGTTGAGTGGTTTTCCTGTTACTCCATTAGTTGGCTCCCTAGCATTAAGAAATCTAAATCCATTTCAAGAGGACCGACACATCTGTAAATACTGAATCGAAAAAAAAAAAAAAATCAACCAATCCCGTCCTCTCTTCTTTCAGGTCCTAGTGGGAATTGAACCTGTGTCTTAGCCTATACTGAGGGAGTGTACATTGGCACCAAACTCAATCTAACCTCATAGAATAGATAGAGAATCTTTCAATTTAAATGAAGCCCACATTTGTGGCATACTTTGTCCCAGCATCTAGAAGGTCCTATTAAGCTTGTTGTAACAGCTCTTGGTCAGAAATACAGCTGAGGTGAGGGGGTTGTTGCCACTATAATTCTCAGTACACTCTCATCGTGTAGATCCCCAACCCAAACCTGCCTTCCTCTGTGAGACCACAGCCTGAATTTGTATTACCGGGCAGAAATGAGGATTTAATAGTGGCCCTTAGGAATAAGATGATACAGCTGTGCTTTAAAAATAGTATTTATGGGTAATGTTACAGTGGCAAACAATCAGACATGTTTTCCTCTTATTAAGCTGGGGCACACACGATGCTTCATTGGCTTGCTTGATCGTCCATGAACACTGTGCACAGTTTGACTTCTTCCCTAATCAAAACTTCACTTAAAAAAAAAAAAAAGTCCATTCCCCTTCTGATCAATTTCCCAACAGCAGAAAAATGTCACAATACAGGGAGCTGGTGAAGCAAACATATAATCAATTGTTTACACTCAATTAAGCAGAAAATAAAACCCTTCTATTTGGAAGATTATCTATAAAACACACGTCTGAAAAGACAGAGCAAATGGAAGGGCTAGTTAATGTGGCTCACAATAGCTGGAGTCTTAACTAGAGAGTTTACCCTGTCACATGACCCTCCAGGCAACCTGTCAGTTACCTAAAGTTCTCCTCTCCATACTTGACTTTGGGGATCTGAACAGCAGAAGGTGGATTGTAGCTGACGTGAAGGATTAAATGAGGACTACAGCATTGATAGCCTTCAACACTACCCAACTATTCAGGGTTCCTGACCTTAGCAACGATTTTCCTATGACCTCGATTCCAAACAGCCAATGAAACAAAACCAGCACCTACAAAATACATAAAGACAGATGACTACACGGCCCACTAGAAAGCCATGTACTGTGGTATAGAGCCTGGAAAAGTCAATGTAGAAAGGCTTATATTATATGCACCCTCAGTGGCAGAAAATGACAGTTTACTATCCATTCCTGCATGAGGGTGGTAAGAAATTTCCATCTTAATTTTTCCCCATCTTTCTCCAGGGGGGGGGGGTGACTTTTCTGAACTGAAACTCCAAATGGGGAACTAACATGTACCCAGAATTATGTTTCTGATTCAGAAACCTGAACTTGTATAAATTCTCTGTCCCCATGTAACATGTGCATACTCCAATTTTCCTGGACAGCATCCATGACTGTACAAACACATGCATACTACATCTACCTGTGTGTGTGTGTGTGTGTGTGTGTGTGTGTGTGTGTGTGTGCGTATTTGAGAGAGAGAAAAATGCCAGAGAGTAGCTCACTGATGATCACCCCTAAATTCCAATTTTTTAAAGAGAAATTTATTCTTCACAAAAAGGTAAAAAAAAAAAAAAAAAAAAAAGGAAGGAGGACAGGACAGGACAGGACAGGACAGGAAAGGAAAGCCAACTATGAGCAAAGCTGTGTGGACAACAGCATTACCATTAATAAAATGGCTAGTTTCATCTTTATCTGACACCTCATATTTATCTCAGTTGTGAGGGCTTCCTGGAATAAGACTCAGGGGATAAGACAAAAAATAATAAAAATGCATGAGTTCCCACACAGATTAATACAAATGTGTGTGCGTGCACACATGCGCGTGGGGGGGGTGCACCCCACAGACCAACAATAGCTGGCAAGGGCAGGTTGGTGGTAGTAGAAGTCTAGCTGATCACTTTAGTGCTTCAGGCTTCACCATATTGTCCACAATTTCTATAGTACTATAAAGAAGTTCACAATGGTTCCCCCTTCCTTTCTCCCCCCACTCTGACTGAAATACCAGAAAAGCGCCCTGCAGCAGAACTCAGTCACGTTTTTACCCAGCATTCTCTGTTTCTCAGCCACACCATCACAATTCACCCTATTATATGATCTATGAAATTTACAAATTGGTTGAAAAGGCAGCAAAACCCCCTCTACATTGCATCTACATGTATTTTCGTGGTTGTAAAATTGGTGAAGAGAAATAAATGATATTTTGCTAGGGTCGACAACGAAAGCGCACACTGCACGTTGCCCATTTCCTGACTGCGCGTGGGAGTGAGGACAGATCTGGCCATGGCTCTGGGCTGGGAGCAGACTCTCACTGAGCCCGGGGCATCCCACTTTGTGAAGCTTTACCTTTGTTTTTCCTCTGAGGTTTTCTTTCGCTATGGGTACTTGAAACCTACCAGGAATCCAACTCTCTCTGAGAGTTTCGGAAATGGGGCAGGTGGAAAGCGTGGAGCATGAAGAAGCTCCCTGGAAATACCCTATTTGTTAAACCAGAAAAGAGCTGAGAGCTTTCAAAGACAAGTGAAGTTCATGCCTTGAAGCAGAATTTCAATTTTCACAAGTAAAGCTGTTAACAACTTGACTGTTCTTCTGATTGCCTGGACATTCCCAAACCTCTTCAAACCTATCAACTCACTCCCTGGAACATATGTGTACATGCTCACACCGATGTGAATACGTGTTCACACTAGTGAGTGTATGCATCCTATGCCTTTACTCCTCAGGAGAGCTTAAATGCAACCTTGAGGCTCTAACCTCAAGGTAGAGCAAGGCCCCCAGATTTTCTTCTCTCTTAAAGACTTTCTGGGACTTACAATCCTCTACTGCATGTGATCCTACTAGCCCCTTGTTGCCTGTTTTATGGTGAATCTTCTTTTAAAATTGTATTTATTTATTTTATGTATAGGAGTGCAATGCTGATGTCTTCAGACACACCAGAAGAGGGCATCAGATCCCATTACAAATGGTTGTGAGCCACCATGTGGTTGCAGGGAATTGAACTGAGAATCTCTGGAAGAGCAGCCAGCATTCTTGATACCTGTGCCATCTCTCCAGTCCCACAATGCATAAGGAGTTGCATTTTAGTTGCTGGTGGGAGAGCTGAAAGAAGCTGTAGAAGTTAAGGCTGGTCAGAATGAAGTTGGGTTATGCTACTCCTGAAGGAAAGAGATCCTAAGGTGCTGGTCTCTTCATCATCCCACCACTTCCTGCCCACTCCCTCTTCTCACTTCTTCTCCAAGTTCAAAACAACAGCGGCACACAAAAATAAGAACCCATTTCAGACCTTATGACAATTTTTATATTGATCATTTCTCTCTCAATATTCTAACTCTGAAATATACCTTTAAACGAAACTCCTGTTGACTTTTGCATATTCTCATAAGCAATTTTATACCCTTTCCAGAAATGAGGGGAATTTTGAATTTCCAAAAGGCCATCTCAGCTGAGAGACTCATTTGCTTGAACAATTACTACAGGAAGGGATTCCAGGGGACAGTAGTTGGAGAGTTGGCAGGAATCTCGGAACGGGCCGTGGTTACTCAGTTAGAAAACCACAGGGGAAAAAAATCATACAGAAATAGTAAACACAGGGTCTCAAGAAGAGCCAGAGGAAAGAACCAGATAAAGTGGGGACTCAGGAGGAGGGTTCATCAGAAGCCAATACATCCTTCAGTACACAAGCTTTGCTCCTTTGCCCCTCTCACTGTGTGCTCTCATGGAAGCTAGCAATAGATGTAGCTGCCTTTCTACACTGACCTCCGACTTCTCCTTGGAGGCAGTGTCTCTCTCTCACTGGATCTAGCGCTCCCTGATTAGACTGGCTGTCTTGTGAGCTTCTCAGTTCTAATCCTCCATCTGACTCTGCCCCTCCAGCACTGGGGTAGCAGACACTTGCAGCCACACCTGACCCTTTGCACTGGGTCCTGGGAATGCCAACTCATGCTTTGATGCTTAAGCAGCAGGTACTTTATCCATAGAGCTCTCTCTCTGACTTAGAATTGACCTTTTGAAATCATTGTTCTTTTCAAAGTGGACCTGATTTGAAAACTTTGTCTGTGTTTTTGTTTGTTTGTTTGGTTGGTTGGTTGGTTTTGGTTTTTTTCCAGATAGGATTTCTCTGTGTAGCCCTGGCTGTCCTGGAACTCACTCTGTAGACCAGGCTGGCCTCGAACTCAGAAATCTGCCTGCCTCTGCCTCCCAAGTGCTGAGATTAAAGGCATGTGTCACTACTGCCCAGCTCTTGTCTGTGTTAATAGTCAGGATTTGCAAAGGCTGGTAAGGACAGTGGCCATGACCTTGAGCATCCTGAACATGGGAGTTGAAGTGGACTGGGTGAGCAAGACTGGTACTCGAACAACCGTCTGGCATCACTAAATCCCCTTAGTGGCTGAGTAGGCAGCAGAGGAGACAAAGAATACTAGCCAAGGAATAAAGAAGCAGAACAGAGAAGACCAGGGAACCGCTTCAGTCATCAAACCCATTTTATGTGCCTTGAACCAGATACAACTACTTGGGCCACAAAAGTCAACAGACAAGTTTACAAAGGAGAGTCACAGGGGCTCTGATAGAGCCAAACCCAGACTGTACTGTATCCAAACTGCACGAATTAAAATGGTAATGAGCATGGGGTGCAACCTGTTATGATTCAAAACTTAAGACGCTACTTCTGACATTTGTGAAAATACGTTTGACTTTTTTCATGAAAATACAGATGCATAATGTGGCACACAGCTTCAAAAGCTTTAACTTTCCCGCACCAACTGTGCCACCAAGACCAAACCAAACCAGATCCTCATCTCCAAGATTAAGGCTCATCCACCTCAAGTCATTACATATAAATCCACAGTTAAGGGCATTGATGGAATTTCAAAGTAAGTCATATCAGAACCATCCAGATTCTAGGACATTCGGCCTTCTGGAAATAGACCATGAACCAAGTTAACAAAGCCAGCTTTGGACAGCAACTCCACCTGAGCAGGGCGATCAGCTGAGTGAGGAAAGGCCCTCCAGCTAGTCACTGGCATCGTATGGACAGCACACACAGTCAACTGACCCCCAATTTATGAGCTACCCAGATGCTTTTTAACAATGACTCAAACTGCCTTTTGGAAACGGCTCCCAGATTATGCTCCCAGGAAATGAAGGGTTTGGCATGCCCTTCCTTTAGCAGAGGAAACTCCTTCCACGCTGATGCCTTCTGAGCACTAGTCAGATGTGGAGCACCTGCCCACATGCTTTGGCTCCCTTCATAAGGCTTCAGAGAGGGCAGCAACTCAGTCCCATGTATGAGTGAGGAGTGAGCAGCGCTAGGCACCGTTCTGCTTTGACTGGAGGGGAGATGGTGGCCACTGACTCACATCCTGAAATAAACCAGTGTTTAAAAAAAAACAACTTCTAAAATGTCTGAAACACAAAAATTCCTGAAAGAAACGCAAACAACCACTAACTATAGTATTTACACTGCACCTTAAATTCTATATGGCTGTGTGCTACGCCTTACTTTATCTTCATGAGTCTTAAGAGAAATGATTTAACTAACATCTATTTTACAAATAATTTTAGGAGCCAGATGCACCCTTGCCAAGGCCTATGCTTTATCATTCAAAACTGGTATCTACTCTTAGACACTTAGAGCTGAAAAGAAATTAACAAATTCCTAATGTAGCCCTATAATTCTGTATGACTGACAGGCACATATCCTTCCACGAGGCTCTTGGAAACACCTGTGACACTTTCAAGTATGACTGGTGTTGGCATCTGGTGGGTACAGACATCCTTGAAGGGCACTTCTGCATCCCGGAGGAGGCACACAACAGTGTAGGGTGAGCCTGGCTGAGAAGGCTGCTGTGCACATGAAAATGAATGTCGTCATGGCCAGCCAGCACTGGCACCGCTTTTATAACCCCACACTTGCCGATGACAATTCGAAATACAGTCTATAAAACCACCACGTTCTTTCTCATGAGCCAATTCAATGCTAAGATATGATGTGAGATTGGCTGAGGGGTAGGAACGGAACCAAGGACAGGGCACGAGAGATGTCTGTACTAACAAAGCACCATTCCTGCACAAAAATGTCTCAATAAAACCTACTGTTAGTGGGGCGTGGTGGCGCATGCCTTTAATCCCAGCACTTGGGAGGCAGAGGCAGGCGGATTTCTGAGTTCGAGGCCTACAGAGTGAGTTCCAGGACAGCCAGGGGTATACAGAGAAATCCTGTCTCGAAAAGAACAAAAACAAAAACAAACAAACAAAAAACAACAACAATAACAAAACCCTACTGTTTCATGCTAACCTACTGTTTTTTTTTTTGTTTTTTTTTGTTTTTTTTTGTTACAAAGGCCTATTTTGGGATCACTCTGAATGTGGCTGTATCCTAAGGGCAAATATTTGCAACCTCCGAAACTTATTCTCTCAATATTTTCTCTGATGTGCCAAGACTCTTGTTTAAATTCTATGTAACATTCCTATTCTATACCTTCGGATCTTCTCCCAAGACCCAAAGCACATTTACAGATATCTTTTAAAATAAGATTCCTGGAAAAGGATGGAGATAAACATTCTAAACAAGTTTTACATTTATCAACTTAATTGCTATTTTGCTTGTAGCAAATAGGCTGTTTCTTCTTACTTATTTCTTTAAAATATGAATTATGCTTGGATTCAGTGAAGAATAAATGAATGAAAATACCCTTATTAGTTTGCCTGATATGACAGCTCTATTAATGGAGCCAGAGGCAGGCAGGTTTGCTGTTGTTTGTTTTAAGCTGTCATACAGTGAAGGTGCATAGCAGAACTAACAACAGAAGCGGCCCTTACAACACACACTCCATGTAAGAAAGGGGACGCAGGAACAGCCGTTCAGAGAGCTTTCTGTGCATGTATCAACTGACTTTTAATTTGCTTACTCCTGTGTCTTACAAAACCACCTAAGATCATATATGCACACAGCCTACATGATTCCTGAACAGTGGAAGAAAACATACCCTAAAATATATTAGAAGACAAAGATGTCTAGTGTACCCACATCCTCTAGCGCTGTGCCGTATGTGTTTCATCAAGGGTGATTAGGCAATATAAATGATCCAGAATAGGAAGGCAAAAGTTAAGTGATATGGAGTTGCAGAAGACAGAACACATTCACAAAACACTAAGGGACCCACAGAAGCAAGGTGTTGTGAAATGACTAAATTTCCACGTCACGGGATCAATCTGTGAACCTCAAATAAAACTTAGAAAACAATTCTATTTAAGGAATGTCAAAGCGGTAAAAGGAGATCTGAGAGTAAAGATCACAGGTGGAGCACCAACTGTAAAAGTCAGAGGCGGAACACTAGCTATACATGGGTGAAAGCCTGGTTCGATTCCCAGTAACAACAATAACAAAACAAAGACACAAAGAAACAAATTTTTTTAAAAAAGGAATAAATGTAAGAAAAACAACAAAGGCCATAAAAATATATGTTCAAAAGCCAGAAGATATATTAGGAAAAATTTTACTTGCCAAAGAACTCTAGAAAGACACCCATGTCTATCTACCAGAAGACTTAACATTGCCCCAACAAGCAGAAAGCTCCCCTTTAGTGAGTCTGTGCCCTCCATCTGTGAGTCAAGCCTCGAGGTTTCTCTCTGCTACACAAAGGGAACAACATGGCAGATCTAACACTTAAAACTTCCTAGTAATTTTTGAAGTTATTTTGAGGATTTTGATTCATTGTCTATCAAAAGAGAGGAAGAGGTTAATTATACAGAATTGATCACTGACGAGCTTACGTTGGATACTGACCAGTAATTATAGTTTTCTGTATCCTTGATTAGATTTTCTACTCCTACGTGGATAAGATGTACCAGTCAAACCACAATGTCTAATGTTTCTAAAAGCTGATGTAGTTAGTTAAAACACCCCCCAAACAGACCCCAAACTTGTAGGAGGATTGTGCTTTACAAACATGGGGAAAAGTCAAGCTATAATCAAATTAGAAATGGTAACAAGGGAGAGTTTGCACTTTTACCTTGCTTGCTGCGACTCAGCAATCAACAAGTAACAAGAACATATAATATCAGATGAACTAAATCCTACTGGCTGTCCTCTACCGTGACTGCCAGATTAAAGATGCTCTTCAGAGAAAATAGACACATCACTCAATAGGTTTCTCCAGCCTCTTGAAAGCAATGTCTTGTGTCCACAGGATATGGGTCTACCATAGAACCCAAAACGTTAAGTGTGCAGTGAGTCTGGGAGATAGATGGCAGAGTATGAGCAACAATTGTCCACAACTAGTGAAAACAACTTCACAAAATACAAAAGTCCCCAGGTTAACCACAGACACCCCAGGAAGCAACACTCTCTCTAAAGACTCCTGACAGCATTTCAGACTGTACACCCTATTGTACAAGGAACTAATTATATTCAGGGTAAACCCAAAGAATCAGGAGGATATCTACTGTATTTTGAGTGATTATGTGAGCCTTTTGCTCAAGAATATGTCTTATATTTTATTTTGAAAGGAACAGTATCTACCCTGTGGATTCTATAGCCTTCACAGCCTCTGGAATGTATACACTGGAGACACAACAAGATAGTTTTGCCCATAGTTATCCGCTGCTTTATATTTTCTCTTCTTCATTATCATTATTTTCATAACTTTAATCCTCAAGAGCCCTGCATCGTAAGTTTCTATATAAAAACACAGCATCATCCAATGAGCTTGTAATGACTTTTGTATCAAAGTGCATGCAAAATCAAGATAATTTATTGTTTAATGTATGCAGTTTAACCAAGCTAGCATGATGCATTTCAGTCAACTCTTTGGTCACCTGCCCCAGCCACCCTTTCTAGCCTAAAGATAAAGGACAAGCACTAGCAGGCACCTTTGTGGTTTCTCCAATGACTTACCTATTAGCCCCCCGCTGGGACCCTAACATCTGGATTAGAGTTTAAAAACACAAAATTAGCTTCTGACAATGGGGCCAGAACATGGGCATAGCTCTCCACTGCAGTGCAACGGCCATGCTGCCAACACAGTAACGTGAAGACAGGCTTCCACTCCCCGTGTGCGAAGTACCAACTCAGAAATAAAGAAGAAAAAAAAGCCACAGAATTTAAATACAGGTTGTCCTACTTGGAGACTTCAATCTGTATGTCCTTATGGTTAGACTCAGATAGCTAATCTGGGAAGCTGTACTTCAGGGGGTGAGAATAAAAGGCAGTATAAAGGGTAAAGCTCTCTCAGAGTCCTGGATATGAAAATCAGCTACAAAGCTGCTTAGGGAATTGAAGGCCCGAGAGAGGAGGAGGAAGCCCAGAGAAAGCAATGCAAATGTTCATCATGGAAGCCCTCAGGGATCAATGACTGGTGAGGAGGAGGCTACATCAACTTTAAAGACAGAATGTTTTAGGCAGAAAATTATATTAGGTAGAATGTCTGCATAACTAAAATCAGACTAGGGTAGAACAGGGTAAGATATGCAAAGCCAAACACAATATGATACTATTCTATTCACTACATAGTATGTATAGCCACACATGTAAACTAAAGCCCTCATACCCCCCTTCTACCCAAACACTGCAAAGGAGTAAGAGAAAATAAGGGAAGAAAGCATAACTCAATAGGAAAATTCTCTATTTTATATTATTTAAAACTTCTTAATATATCTACTACTTTTATAGTTTTAATAGGTCAAGTATTAATTTCAAAAAAGTTTCTTAGTATATCATTTTAACTTTTAGAAATTTGTGTTTGTGTGGGGGTGTTGACAGTGTATGTACTGTTTGGGGTGTATATGTATATACGTGTATAAGGAGAGAAAAGGTTGACACTGGACTTCTTCCCCAAGTGATCTCCACTTACTTTCTTTCTTTCTTTCTTTCTTTCTTTCTTTCTTTCTTTCTTTCTCTCTTTCTTTCTTTCTTTCTTTCTTTCTTTCTTTGTGTTTTTCGAGACAGGGTTTCTCTGTGTAGCCCTGGCTGTCCTGGAACTCACTCTGTAGCAACAAACTCAGAAATCCTCCTGCCTCTGCCTCCCAAGTGCTGGTATTAAAGGCGTGCTCGCGCCACTACGCCCGGTTCCACTTTATTTTTTAAGACAGGCTTTCTCCTTCCATTTGGAGCCTTCCCAGTGGCTAGAAGTGCTGGCTGTTGAGCCCCTGTATTCACTTGTCTCTGTTTGAACCACTGGCATTGAAATTACACATGTGTAGCACAGTGCCTGGTTTTCACATGTGTCCTTGAGACCCAAGCTCAGGTCCTTACCTTGTGTGGCAAGCACTTATTGAATGAGCCATCTCTGCAGCAACTATCTTGCCAAGTTGGCTATGTAAAGTGTGAAGTGCAGAAGCATAAGGCAATGTACCAGTGGTATATCACAGTTTCTTTCTCCCACAGTAACCATTAACTGCCCATAGACCCTCAGGGAGGAGTACAGGTGAGCCCCCCCCCAAGCAGAAATTATGCATATTCTTGAAGACTACTATAGAAGTAAAGTTTGCTTATTTGTTAATGCAGTTTTTATTTGTTAAACTCTTCTCATTGACAAATACAGGTCTATCAAAGACTCATATATCAAATCCTTTATTTATAATTCTGTGCATTGTTTTATTAACAACAAAAAGCTACTCACAGTCAATCATAATTAAAACTATTCAAAGTCAGGGCTGACAGTGATGGCAGCACGTGCCTGCAATTTTGGAACAAGGTGGATGCTGGAGGATCTTGAGATCCAGGCTACACAGAATGACTCTGTCTGAAAGCAAAGCAAATACAAGGTTGGACTGTAGCTCAATAAGGGTGTGGTCTGCTGACATAAGCCCCTAAGCTTCTGAAACATCAAGTAGGACAAAAGTAAATGGGATAAAAGTTATTTCTAGATAAAAGTTATAAGTTGAAGAAGTAGAAGAAAGGGGGAAGGAGGAAGGGAGGGGGAGACACACACACACACACAGAGAGAGAGAGAGAGAGAGAGAGAGAGAGAGAGTCTTTGCCTCCTGAGAGAGAGAGAGAGAGAGAGAGAGTCTTTGAGAGAGAGAGAGAGAGAGAGAGAGAGAGAGAGAGAGAGAGTTTTTGCCTCCTAATTAGAACTTGTGAGAAGAAAAGGCAGTTAAAATAACAGGGAGAGCTCGTCAAAGGCATGAAGGCAGATGGTATAATCACATGTGCCCACACACCCACCAGGTGCACAATTACAGCTCACCTCCCAGTGGGCAGTATTCCACCTGATAGACACCTGAATCAGTAGCCCAAGTCTCAAACACAAGCAAGGCTTCTTCCTCGTCTAGGTGGCCTTCCTATGGAAGCACAAGCACGTCCTAGTTTCCCTGATACATGGCTAAAGGACTTTCTGGATTTCTAGAGTCACCCACATAATGTAACAGGGAAACATATAACATATAGTGTTAATTAAACACTAAAACAAAAACACCAGTCCTCCAGTGGAGCAGCCCCTCTTCCAAAGCATTCTCCCGTGCAGGCGGAAGCAAGTGCCTCTGACACAGTCACAGACACTGCTGGATGAAAAGTAGGTTGTTCTCAACTGGCTCCCCCTCCTCCAGAGCCAGCTATGGAGCCAGAACACAGAATACAGGCTGTGGCTACACTTGGTCTTAACACCCTCTGTTCTCTTAACACCTCTGTGATTGACACGCCATTTCTACGCACTGAAAGGAGACACCAGAAAGGGATAGCAACATCAAAGCTCCAGATTCTTGAGATCTTTATCTCTGAATCATCTCTTTCCAACAATTATTAGATGGGGAGAAGATAAGGGAAGAAGGGAACTGACGCTTTTAAAAGTAGCTGGTTACTGAACCGAAGGAGGACCCTATAAGGTAAGCCTTTGACGACTTATTTCACTCTATCCTAACCTGCTTTGTTGTACAAGTCCACAGAAAAGGTTTGATGCCCAGAATATTCCACAATGAGAGGCTACCAATAGGATGTGGTCTCATCTCAGAACTTCAGTTAGGTGTTCTAGTCTGTTACTCCACTGTTAGCCTCTGACTAGGCAACTTACTTTAGCACATGAACACTTTGGATTAGAACAGATCATTTTTTTATCTTATTGTTACAGTAAAACCAACTATATCAGGAAAAATGCTAGGGTAAAAACTACTAAATCCTTCTGTCAATCAGGGCCCTACAGCTGGGTCTGAGACAGCCAAGCTGAGCTGAGAAAAGGATCCGGGTGTGATGCAAACTGCCCTGGATCCTGGACAGAAAGGGGTGTGTTTGGCTTGGTCTTGCTGTGGGTGGTAGAAATGGGGCACAATATTCTCTGTTTATGGCATAAACGGCTTGGGTGCTCTAACATCCACCTCACAAATATTTATTCAACATAAAAATCCTAAATTCATAAAAGAATTTAGAATGATAGGATCCACTAGGTTGCTCCTCGCATTGAGGAATAGGTGCCTGTGCTGTGCACAGAGAGGATGATATTGCATTCTTGTCACCATCGCTTACATATAAATTGTGCTCCCTAAAGGACCCAAATTCCAACAATCAAGTTGATCTTCAAACTTTGCCCAACATCTAAGTGGGGAGTGTGGTGGTCTGAAGACAATTGGTCCCTGGGAAGTTGTACTATTAGGAGGAGTAGCCTTTTAGAGGAAGTTTGTCACTCTGAAGATGGGCTTATAGGTCCCATATATATGTTCAAGCCAGTGTGGTCCAGACCCTACTCCTAGTGGACTTTGGAAGAGAGTTTCCTCTTGGCTGCCTTGGGATAAAGATGCAGAATTCTGGGCTCATCTATCTGCAGAAAGCCGTGCTTCCCACCATGATAATAACGGACTGAACTTCTGAAACTGTAAAACAGTCCCAATTAAATATTGTCTTTTATAAGAGTTACCTTGATCATGGTGTCTCTTCAGAGCAATAAAACCCAAACAAAGACAGGGAGCTAAACCACTGCTTGTTGACTGTCATATGCTGTCCTAGACTTTACACATATAGGGTGGGTGAGCAAATGAATCTGTGTATAGAGAAAGGCAAAGGAAAAGGGGGAGGATGGTGCTGGTGAGATGGCTCAGCAGGTAAGAGCATCCGACTGCTCTTCCGAAGGTGATGAGTTCAAATCCCAGCAACCACATGGTGGCTTACAACCATCCTTAATGAGATCTGATGCCCTCTTCTGGTGCATCTGAAGACAGCTACAGTGTACTTAGATATAATAATAAATAAATCTTTAAAAAAAGGGGGGGGAGGATGGAGATTGAGAAAGAGAGGAAGGGGGTGGGAAGGAAGAAGAGAGGGCTAAAGGAAGAGATGAGGGAAGGATTGAGGAAATGAGTTTGATTAAATGCATTTAAACAAAAAAGGAGCTATTATTTGTCTGAGTACAAATGTAATTCATATCAGAAGCCTAAGTTTAAAATGCCCTCTTGCTCTGTAAACCCCATACATCAGCTTCAACAAACACATCTGCATTATCTAGTTGTAACACATTCGGTAAGAGTAGAAGGTTTCCAAGGGGATGGAGAGATTCCTTGAAATATGAAGGTGTTGCATGCGTTGCACAGCAAACCAGAACTGCAGAGCCAGGTGAGGTCCAAGGACATCACATCATGTGTTGCTAAGGGATCCAGGTACTTGCAGCCAGGACATTCTGCTTCAAGGCTCTCCTAGTGGGATACTAACTACAACTGCATTCCAGACTACCATTTTCCCTTTATCGACCTAATGATTGAAATCAACTAACTTGTATTCTGGACCACACACTGTCTCTGTCTACTTTTTGAATCCTCAGAAAACAATCCAGCCTGAAGGTACTCCTCTGTCGGATAGCTTCACGCAGAAAGCTGCAACACTAGAGGTTGAATCTGATTTTAAGAATATTGAAACTGATACACACACTGATAGCAGGCTGCTAGTATCAATGGCATGGAATGAGAGAAGGCTAGCCACCACCCCTACTCACAACATACCCAAGCCATTCAAAGCATTTCATTGGGTGACAAAACAGGAAATGCCCAGTGCAACCCATCACCCCTCTAGTCGTATTTTTCTTCTAGTCCATGAGCAACTTAGAGCCAAACTCCTTTCAAATATCCAGAAACAATGTAACTAGCAGCTACATGATCATTATCAGGATTTGACAAAATGTAAGTCTTCAGCACACTAACTTGCCATCTGTGGTAATATTTGATATGTGAAACTGGGCCAAAAAAAATGCATCTCCACGACTTCAGCTTCATTGTTATTCATTTTAGTGGTTACAGTTTGCTAAGTGTGTGTGTGTGTGTGTGTGTGTGTGTGTGTGTGTGTGTGTGTTGGACCACAAACAAAAACAACAACCCCCCACCAGCTTTACCTGTTACCTGTGACAGCTATTCCAGGTGCAGCTGGTTTCCACCTATACCAAGATTCTCCTATAAATCATAAATGTTTGTACACATATCATCTCAGCTATAGGAATCAAAATTTTTTTCTAAGTGACAAATGAGCTCCCTGATTGTGAAGCACACGGGTTTTCAGGGTTCCTGAGTTACTGTGTAGCTCATTCGTGCTTTATATCATTCAGTCCTACTCCTCAGCACTTCACAAACAAATACGAAAGAGAGATTTTACAACTCTTTAGGTCATACATTGACAAATGTTCATCTTTCCTGCTGATGGATGGGGGGTCTGATCCACAATCCTTCCGTGCTCTCTAAAGGTGACTTAAGGTGGGATGTAATTATAAGAAAAACGTCTGTGTAAAGCAGTGACTTCTTAACCTGGACACTTCACATCTGCTAAGACTTCTGGGTTAGCCAGCAAATGTGTGGACCAGATATGTAAAGAAGGTACATATCAGAATCAGCCTGAAATTGAATTGGTGTTCATGAAGAACACCCTGGTACAGCTCATGGCTAAATGGCTTGGAAAAATCACCGAGAAAAGAGAACCTCTTTCTATCGGTATGAAAACATACCCCACAGGGAATCCTCAGAACTGACTGTCTCTGCGTGGCCATGGCCTTGGGATCCAGCAACAACAGCATGGCCTGTGAATCTTTCTATACCATCAGACTGGGGATCTTTCTCTACCATCAGACGGGATCCTAGGCTCATCCTCTTGCCCCCCATCACAAGACTAGAGAAACACAGAGCCAAGTACTAGAACCAATTCAGCACATTCTTACCTAGTGTATCTAGCTGCACTAGAAGGCTGCTTTGGTATAAGTGCATGCTTCCTTCTACAGTAAATATACTTACTTGATCCAATCCTTCCCAGAACAAGATGTTTTGAAAAATGATTCCCTTGTGGAGGTTTCAACAGTCCAAGGAGGATATGAGAAAATCCCCATTATCCTAGAAGGCCAGCACTGACGCACTGAGTACAGCCAAGGGATCTTGGCTGTCAGGGGCTTTGCTTCTCAAAGCTTTCCGGGCTAGGCTTCAGTAATGCTGGGTGAGAACACTCAGCTCTGACACACAGATCCTGGCATCCCTAATGCCCCTAGCCCTTAAAGCTAAACAGCCTTTCTGAGAAACGAAACAGAAGAGCAGAGGGAGCAAGCAGTCTCCCTCACAAGTGAAGACAAACAGGCAGCATATTTCAGAAGATGAGATTCTAAAAGGCCTCAGAGGCTACTGGATGACGCTACCCCCTATCAATGGAAGCCAAGCACAAGGTGAACTCCAAAGCCTGACAGCAGAGACACAAATTCTCAATGTCAACAGGACCTTCCTCTGCTGAGAAGTTGCACCACATCTGCTAAATAGCATCAACAGGATCCAGCAGAGCCAGGGGACCTGAGGAGATAGCAGGGGAGCCTGGCAAGGTAAAACAGAGGAAGGAGCCACAAGATGCTCCAGTATCAACTCTGGAGTCAGAGACTTGCAGGCCGGCACACAGCAGAACAGCCCAGACTCAGCTCCACGACCTCCTCTCAACCTTGTGTGCAGCTCTATCCCACTGCTGGTTCCAAACAGCAATTTAAAGAGAAAAGCCCCAGTGGCATTTGCTGAGATTTTTGTGAGACCTAATTTAAACCCTAAACACATACCTAATACAACCCAGGTATTAATATTATTGCTATTATTGTACCTATTTTTTAACTAGCATTTCAGTATCACTTCAAGGTTCAACCACAACACTTTCTCAGGCTTTACAGAACCCTGTGGTGTACAAAACCAACAGGTAAGAATTATTTTTCAATATTCTAATGAACAATACAGCATCAGCATTATATGTATCAGTGTATGTGTGTGTGTTTGTGTGCGTGCGCACAAGCGTGTTAATTAGACATATACAGTTTCAACCAAAGGAAGAAAGCAGTAATACTATACAACAGCAACTATAAACATATTTGTGGGGGGCTGGTGAGATGGCTCGGCGGGTAAGAGCACCCGACTGCTCTTCCGAAGGTGATAAGTTCAAATCCCAGCAACCACATGGTGGCTCACAACCATCCATAACGAGATCTGGCTCCCTCTTCTGGAGTGTCTGAGGACAGCTACAGTGTACTTACATATAATAAAATTAAAAAATAAATCTAAAAAAAAAAACCATTTTAAACATATTTGTGATGAGACCAGAGAACTAATGCTGGATATTTTATACTAATATGTTCCTAATATGTGCATCCACCCAAAACTCATGCTGAATATTGACTCCAAGGAGAGGGCATTGTAGAGTAGGCAATAAGCCATATGACAGTTTGATTGAACAGTAATGGAAACTTGGAAAGGGTTGGCCGAAAAGGGGGAGGGAGGGAGGGAGGGAGGGAGGGAGGGAGAGAGGGAGGAGGGAAAGGGACAAGGAGGAGGGTCTGGGAGGCAGTAGCAGTAGTGACAAGGCAGAGGCCATGGTCATGTGCAGACAGGGAAAGAAGGGAAAAAGACCTGTCTAAGTACAAGCCTAACACGTTCAAAAAGCCACTGGATTTATCCAAGACACACGTAAGCACTCAAGTGGTAGGCAAATAAGCATTTCCGTCGCCACATTTTCTTAGTCATGTGGTCACAGTACTGAATCATGAGTGTCTTTCTCACAAAGACCTGTCCATAGATGGAGCACAAGACAGACTTTCACTCTGTGCTGCTTATAGAGTGCCATACCCCAGCAGCGCGTACAAAGATACCCTTTGGTCAAAAGCAGCTCACTCCTGCATTTGACAGAAAGACTTCAGAGAAAACAACAGGGAGTCCTCCGGAGCAGTGGTTCTCAAACTTCTTTAATATAATATAATTCTTCATGATGTGGCGAGCCCAGCCATGAATTTATGTTTCCTGCTACTTCACAACTGTAATTTTGCTACTGTTATGAATCATAATGTAAATACCTGATACGCAATCCCTTAAAAGGATGGTTAACTTCCAAAGGGGTTTCAACCCACAGGTTGAAAGCCACCATTTTAAAGAGACCTGGATGCTGGGCAGCATCCTTGCAGGGAGGGAAGGATAACATCTTCTCTGCCAATAGGAGGTGGGCAGTAGGAAGGCCACAGTGACCTCAGGGGAATCTCACCCCTTATGCAAAGCAAACGTGGAAAGTAAGCTTGTCTGACCAAATATGTTTGTGGGGGTGACCAACCTAAGAGCCGAATGATCCCATGATTCTGCTAAGATCTTTCAAAGAATTCTGTAGAAGGCTTCAAATCAAACCTGTTATAAATGTGTGTTGAATTAAATATGAGGCTATTTCAGGTACAAAGGCTGATGCTCAAAGGATTTCAAAATATTAGAGACCTTGAGCACAAGGAGAAACCATATTTGACCTCAGCACTGGAAGGCTTGCTTTATCGCCTCCCCAAACCAAGCGCGCGCGCACGTGCGCGCGCGCGCGTTTGTGTGTGTGTGTGTGTGTGTGTGTGTGTGTGTGTGTGTGTGTCCCAGCACATGCATTTTGTCTCATATGCACAGTCTTTTCCAAACAATTTTCTGCAACAAATTGGCCTCAAGGCAATTTGATAAGCCCAAGGTGTTCACTTTGCCCAAATAAAACTTTCTAAAGCAAACTCACAGNAAAAAAAAAAAAAAAAAAAAAAAAAGGAAAGAAAGAAAAAGAAAAAGAAAATGAAAATGAAAGGGGAAAAGAAAGACCAACACATGGATACTTCATTCCTCCCTATAATAGGGAATAAAATATCCATGGAAGGAGTTGCAGAGACAAAGTTTGGAGCTAAGATGAAAGGATGGACTATCCAGAGACTGCCCCACCTGGGGGTCCATCCCATAATCAGCCACCATACGCAGACACTACTGCATATGCCAGCAAGATTTTGCTGAAGGGACCCTGATATAGCTGTCTCCTGTGAGGCTTTGCCAGTGCCTGGCAAATACAGAAGTGGATGCTCACAGTCATCTATAGGATGGAACACAGGGCCCGCAATGGAGAAGCTAGAGAAAGCACCAAAGGAGCTGAAGGGGTCTGCAACTCTATAGGTGGAACAACAATATGAACTAATCAGTTCCCCCGGAGCTCGTGTCTCTAGCTGCTTATATAGCAGAAGATGGCCTAGTCGGCCATTATTGGGAAGAGAGGTCCCTTGGTCTAGCAAACTTTATATGCCCCAGAACAGGGGAATGCCAGGGCAAAGAAGTGGGAGTGAGTGAGTGGGTAAGGGAACAGGGCAAGGGGAGGGTATAGGGGACTTTTGGGATAGCATTTGAAATGTAAATGAAGAAAATATCAAAAAGAAAGAAAGAAAGAAAGAAAGAAAGAAAGAAAGAAAGAAAGAAAGAAAGAAAGAAAGGAAGGAAGGAAGGAAGGAAGGAAGGAAGGAAGGAAGGAAGGAAGGGAGGGGAGATGACCAGGGGAGTCAGGAAGCCAGGGTGCTTCCAGTATGCAATGATCTGAGACTTATCTTGAAAGTTTAAAAAGGAACTGTGTGTAGGAAGGGGCAGAGCAGTGGCCTTAAGCACTACGATCTCTGTGGTTTTCCTAAATAAAAAGCTTTAAATAGACCTGCTGTATGTGAATGAAGGCGGGAGCATGGTGAGGCTTCCTCAGGGGTGTGCTTGTCTAGCAAGCAGGAGCCCCAGGGTTTGAGCCCCAGCACTGCATTAAGACCAGCTGTGCAGCACATGCCTGTAATCCTATCATTCAGCAGGTAGAGGCAGGAGGATCAGTGGAGCTGGAGAGATGGCTAAGTGGTGAGGAACTCCGGCTGCCCTTTCACAGTTTGGTTGCCAGCACCCACATGGTGGCCGACAAACATCTGTAACTCTAGTCCCAAGAGACCTGACACCCTCTTCTGGAATCTAAGGGCACTGCACACACATACTGTGTAGACATACACGCAAGCAAAAATACCCAGGTGTGTGTGTGTGTGTGTGTGTGTGTGTGTATAATAAATTTTGAAAAAAAAATAGTAAATTATTTTTCAAAAAGAGGGTCAAGAATTCAGCAACTGAGCAAGTTTGAGGCCAGCCTAGACTATAGGAAACCTCCCTGTCTCAGTAAATAAACCAGTGGGTGAGGAAGATGATAGTAAAATGTTTAATGTTGTTAAAAGCATAGCTCAACACTCAGTCAAAAACATGCCCCTCTCTTGACCTGCATAATGTTCACCTGATAAGGGGAACTCCTGGGATGTGGCTAACCTTAAAACGGGCCACCATTTGTGCTGTACCTGCCACTCCAGATGCCCAGGAAAGGCTCAGAGTGTGTAGCCTCCCTGGGAGAGAGTAGCCACTGCACACAAACTTCCAGAGCTCACATCATGGGCTCAGCAGGAACCTGGCAAAGCCACCAGGAAGGTCTAAGTTGTTCTAGAAGTACTTGGTTAGTTCCTTATCTGACCTTGGAATTCCTTAAAACAAGTCATCAGACCTGCTCTAAGACTAGTTTCTCCCAGTTATCAAACTCACTCTCTCTCTCTCCACTGAACTCTCAACTCCTCCAAATTTAATATCATAATCAGTCATGAAAGGATGGTAGAAATATTAAGATTTAGAAAGCTTAGGGTATGGTTCATAAAAAAAAAAAAAAAAAAGACAAATTATTAAGCAGTTATTTTAGCCAAAAAAGGGGGGGGGGGGACAATGCCCCCTGAAAACTCTATCAGCTGCAGCTACTCAGGCAAGCCCCTCGAAACAGCAGTTACCCAGCAGGCAGAGACTTCCCTTGGCTTTCTGCTTCCATCAATTACCCATTTAACCATTCTTACTTCAGGCAACCAAGTCGGCTCAGCATGGCCTGCTGGTGTGCCCCATGGCCATGAAGGAAGGCTGAGAGCTCTGGAGAGCAGGGGGTAAGTAGCCATGCCTGGCAACCAAAGGGGCTGCCATCAAAATATGCTGCTAATGGAGCATGGTAACACAAAACCCTGCTCGTCTCCAGAAGGAACCTTTCAGGCCAGGCGGGCATCTGGTCCAGATCTCTTTCCAAACATAAGCAGCATGGTGAGTGAGGAGGCCTGGCTGGAAGAACGATGTTTCCCCAGGCAGGTACTGGGAGGCCCTGAAACTCTAGTGGGATCCTCCTGTGAATTTGGGCCCTAGTTTTCAAGGTCCCACTTTCACTACAAACATCCGTCTGTGGGAAGAAAAGCACTGCCAATCCCCAAGTCACAAGAAGGCAGCTGCCCCAGAAGCAGCCAATTCTCACTCCTGACTCCACCCCCACCAGGCATTTGTAGAATGAAGATGTGACCTGCAGCCCAATTTTATATTAATCTGTATGGAAGGGAAAGATGTCTTGTGGCATCCAGCACCATCTACCTTATGCTCTTAGCAGAAAAAAAAACTATCATGGTCACTTGCAAGTGGAACTTTGTGTTACAAGGGACAAAATAAAAAGCATTTTACCTGCCTTGTGGAAGAGACAAAGGCATACACACAGCTGTTAGACAGGTAGTATACAACAATCTAGTGATACTTAGAAGGGATATGTTCCTTTAATCATATGGAATTGCTTGTTCCAAAACTCGAGTGTAGGAGGCTTGGTCTCCAGCCTGAGACTGGACCAAAGGTGCACTTACTACATCACTGGAGTCACCGACTGAGGAAAACACAGATGAATGGGCTATTAGGAAGTGCGACCTCTTTGGAGAAAGAAGGTATCTATGCTGTGTCCTTTGGAGTCTATCCCTAGCCCTCCGCTCGGGTGCTTTGTGTTTCCTGGCTGCCATGAGGTAAGCAGCTTTTCCTCCAGGATGTTTCTGATTTACCACAGTCCCGGAAGGAGGTAGCAGACTATGAGACAGAAACCTCTGGAAACAGGAACCTAAATAAACCACTCCTCCTTTAAGTTTCTCACGTCAAGTCCTCTGTCACAGCGAAAAAAGGTGAACAACACTCCTGTTATGGTCATTGGAGTTAAGTCAGCCTAGAGGGTTGACGGATGAATGTTGACCACCAGGGATATAGGAGACACATTGCAGAGAAGGACTACTCTGCTTTAGCTCTGAGACATTCTCACTGGTGCCCGGCCACTCCTCTCACTCTGCCCCAGCGCTGGCTGCATTATACCTGCACATACCTGTTATGGCAACAGTCTGCTGGATGATAATTGCTGTCAGGGTGCTTTAAACAACTGCTATAGCTCAGTCCTTTCTAGTAGAGGATTGGCTCAGCCAGCAGAAAATAAAGAGGATTCCATGCCCAGAGCCCTCAGGGGCTGATCAGAGTGCCAACTCTATCAGAGAGAGCAGTGTGCTTCCTGGGGCAGCAGATGTCAGAATATGGATCCAATGGCAGACACTGCATAAGCACAGAGGAGGAACCTCCCAGAGGAGAGGTGAGTAGACTCTGCCCTGCCCATGCTAAGAGGTGGGCGCTGCTCCTGTTATGTCAGGGTGGGGTAAGGGAGGAATTACTTCCAAGACTGGAAGATTTGATTGTGACCAGGTTCCAAGGTCATCTGAAAGAGGGCAGTGACCTTGACCCTCTGTGCTCCATAGCTGAGGGGACATTAAGGCATGAGTCACAGCCAACACTAATTTTACCTGTAGGAAGGGTTGGGATCATGAATTCACTATTAGAGACATATCTTGTAGATTAAAGCCCCTTTTTGTTTTTCAGTTATAAAATAGGAAAAAAAATCCTTATGGAATTTCTGGTGAATGATTGGAAGTTTTTGAGGCCCCACAGTGGCTACAGCGGCCACAGGTTGCTATAATTACCATCACTAGCATCACGGTTATGCTTGTTTGATGTGTATGGAGCTGAGAATGACACTAATCCATTTGATACTGACTCCACAAAAACTGAAGACATTTGTCCCCCAGCCACATACAGAGGGTAACACCCCAGTATGCCTTGGGACAAAAGCACCATCCTCCCCACTAATCAGCAAAAATGGCCCTCAATTTCCAGACACCAGATGCAGCCAATTGCTTGAGCACTTAGCACTGGAGGGAGCAAACATAAAATGGTCTCAGAGCACATAAGAGAGAGAACAACTGAATAGGCCTATGACAGAAGCATGCTGACCCAGAGCGCCTTCAAGATACCACTCTGACAGAGCTTTTGTAGAACCATTCCAACAGAAATGTGCAGAGGGGTGCCATGGAACAATCTAGTAAGAAGTCCCGCATTCACATCATGAGGCAATGGAACCTGTGGTCCCTCCTGTGCTCTTTCCAGCGTACTCCTAAATCCAGGCCTGCTCTCAATTTCCAGAACACAGATGCAGAAGTGGAAACCTTAACATGCCTGGGATATTTGACTGTGCCAGGTGGCTAGTGAACCGGACTTAAAGATGGCAAATGCAGCCAGATCATTACAGAGGAGGGTGAGAAATTAAGGGCTGAAGCAGCCTCGGTTCACCACGCAGAGCCGCTCTGGAGAGTTGATTAGAGAAAGATCAAGTGACAAGCCAATGTCTCTGGTTCCTAATTCCCCTAGGATTTGCCTTAATTCTCTCAGAACACTTAAAATGCACACTGCAGCGACTGACTATGCCAGCGAGAAGACAGAATTATCAGGTTGGGAAATGCCATGCCAAGCCAGTGGGGGGCAGGAGCAATGATAATGTTTCAGTTCATCTACCCAGCTTTAAGCACCACTAGCTGGGTCGGGTCTAAAAAAAAAAAGTGGTCCTTTAGAATCACAGTTGGGAAGCAGGTTCTGACAGAAGAGAAGGATACAGAAAAGTGACTGCGGGGCAAGAGGTGGCTCGATGGGTGATTGCAGAAGCATGAGAATCTGAGCTTCTTCCAAAACCCAGGAGTGGGGTCTCAGACTTGCAATCCCAGTGCTGTAGAGCGGATGGTTGGAGGACCCAGGGGGGCTTCCAGACCAGCCAGACTAGCTCAAACTGTCAGCCTCAGGTTCCATGGAAGATCCAGACTCAAGATTCAACGACTAAAGGGAAGACCCAGAATCAACCTCTGGCCTCCACAGGGGCCCTCATAGGTAACTGTACCAGCAATGACACACTGCACACGTCCACACACTCACACTCCTACCCCCCCCCCCACACACACACACAAGGTGGGGAGGGGAAGGAGAAGAGCAGAGGGAAGAGAAGGGAAGCCGACTGTGCTTGGCTCTAGGAATAAACCCAATAATGTGTTCGATTGGCTCCCGCATTTGTCAGGCAGCTGCTGTGTCTGTGTGAGGGATTCCAGGCAACAGCACCATCTATGTTCTCTCTCCAAAGCTGTGTATTAGGAAGGAACTTAGCATGAAATGGGCTGGCCTCGGACAGAAATAAAGGAAACACAAGGGAAGCCCCAAAAATCAACTTTTACAAGCAGAGAAGAAAGCAAAATCAGACAGGCAGTGGGACTGTACTCTGCTGCTCTCTGGGAATCGATAGGTGTGAAAGGCTACACTCAGGTAACAGTTGTCTCACCTCAGTGGTGACTCCTGGGCCAAAGCCTAAGGGAGGCTGCTGTTCTCAGTGCCTCATATTCAGGACCGGGAAAAACACCCTAAGAACTTTGACAGTCTGTTCTGCCCTGACTCTATCATTACTCTACCCCATAAGGTTCTTTTAATTTAATTTTACAACCCAGGCTGAATCAATGAAACAGCAGTGCACACCTACCACAGACACATGGCAGAAAATTTAAATAGTGCAATAAAACCCACGGGCATCAGCAGCACTGACAGCCTGCCATAGCAATGACTGCTGAGAAACGTGCCCAGGCCACCAGGAGAAACTCCGCTTTTAGAGAGTGTGCCAACACAGCCCTCCGTCTCCGTGTGTGACTAATTAACAGGATTCTAGGCCTCCCTACCAGGCCCCAGAGAACCACTGTGACTGATCTGGGCTCACCTGGAGCTGCAAATTACTTTGCCAATAGCAGAGGAAAAATACCTTGCGCACCCACAACAAGAAAGGCAAACCTCTTCTATACCCCTGCTTCATCTCCCTTTACATGGAGCAGTTCTCCAAGGCTTTGATGACAAAGGACTGGGTTCTACTACCAGCCAACAGCAAGATAGTAAAAGTCAGGCAGCATTTAGAGCAGCCTTTGATCAATCTCTTCACAGGAATTTTGCTTTCTGCCTGGTTTTCTGCAGGGCTGTCTGAACCATTTCCTCNGGGAGAGGGAGAGGGAGAGGGAGAGAGAGAAATTCAGAGTAAATACTATAAGCATGCAGCCTTTACCCAGTGTCTCTGAAGCCTACATATTATAGGGTAATTCTTAAAACATCTTAAGAATGTTAAAAACAAACAAACAACAACAACAAAAAAAAAACACAAAAAAACACACAATAAAAAGACACCAATTAGGTGTCACACACCTTTATTCCCAGCACACAAGAGGCAGAGGCAGAGGCAGATGGACCTCTCTGAGTTCAAGGCCAGCTTGTGAATTCCAGGACTGCCAAGATGGCTACACAGAGAAATCCTGTCTCAGAAAAAAGGAAAACAAAAAACAAAAAGAAAAGAGAAGGAAGGAAGGTGCAAGCTATTGCTAAATTTGATCAAGTTGGATAATTTTCTCCAGGAAATTGAAATGGGGGAAAAGTGGCAAACAGTATATTACTGTGCAATCCCTATTAATGTTATTTCCCCAAATGATAAGAGTTCATAAGTGAAGAAAGAGTAGGAGTTCCTATGGTTTGCAACAGTGATGAAGGGGGGGGTATGAAAGGGTTATATGCTATGATGTCAGAACAGTTAGGGGATGTTGTCAGACTGTGCAGAGCATCACTAAGACTCACATACACACACATGGGAGACGTAGACACGGACTTAATAGCTATTACTTATCTCAAAATTATCAATTTTGAAAGTCACCCGCCTTCTCCAGCTGGGCATCACCACTGAACTGTCTTTTGTCACCCAATAGTTCTGGGGGAGGGGGGGCAGAGACAGGATCAGATGTAAAGCCTGTGCCAGCTAGAAAGATGAGACCACCTGAAACTAAGATAGGATCCGTGGTTGAAATAGCACATTTGAGAATTAAAGGGAAAGATTTGCTCGCAGTCCAGCACTCTTTCTTAAGGACAACCCAACATCCACAGCCAACTTCATCCAGGCTTTTCACCAGAATGAATTCATTTCTTTCCTCTCAGCACCTTTATAAGCAATTGCACATTATTTTAGAGCTTGCTATACAGACTGGAATCAGTCAGTCTTCTGCTTGGCTTGCTAAATTATAGAGAAAACAGTGGATAATGAATGGCCCAGTCTCCTGATCACATTGAGAGTAGATGAAGACAAGAAACAAACAAACAAACAAAAAACCAACTTTTCATCAAGGACTAACAAACTCAAATAGCTATATGACTATCTGCTGAGCATGTACTGTGATCTAGAAAAATCCACTAAATGCTAGAAATGGGCTATAACCAGGAGATTTTATGTCTGGTACTGAACACAAATGTATCAAATAGTCCATGGTATTCAGTGATAAAGAACCCCACAATCTTTAAATGCTTAGAAAAGCATTAACATTAATGTATGATTGCAACTGCCTGATTCTAAAAAGGAACACTCTCACTCTTCTCAGGAGTCTCATGGATTAACCTTGACTGTACTTAAATGATTTCTGAGGCCATCAAGAGACATGGCAAGAAAAATAAAAAGACTTAATCCGAAACTTGCTGGTCTCTACACAGGCAATTCATGTCCTGCATAGCAGGAGGAAAAGAAGAAAAGTTTACTGCCAAATTGCTGAGTAAAAGATTTTTTTTAATTAGGTATTTTCTTTATTTACATTTCAAATGCTATCAAAAAAAAAAGAATTTGTAATGATCTATTCTAACATGCTAGATATAAGCACTGTGTTTATAACCCTTAAATGTTAATTTATAGTCTTTCCCAAACATACATGAAAGCATCAGAATTAAAAGTTGGACATTCATTACTCGGAAAGGGGGCTGACAGCTGCTAAGATTTCAATCCCGCCCTAACCTAAAATGGGCATCTTCTGACCCATTTTCTAGAGCAGTCACATGTTACTCTAGTGTGCTTCCTAATTAAAGTACCAGCGGGGAATGAACGCCCATTTGCCGGTTCAAACAAATAGACACCAAGCACCTACAATCTAAGGCAACATAAAAACTATCTTCTTTATAGAGCACTGAAAAATAATTCACATGTCTAAGTCCGCTTGCCTTAATCCCTTGATTACATGATATTTCCATCATAACCACTATGTTGGTAACATGCTTGCTTTGTATACTGAATGCCAAAATTGTCTCCTTTTAAAGAATGAAATTGGCTTTACAAGCACTGTGGAGCAGACAATCCATTGAGTGGAAATAAGACAGAAAGGAATTGATAATGATATACTTTAAAATGAACAGAAACACCAGCCACAAAACTCTTTGCTGTCTGCATTTTGAACTGGGCTGCCAGTAGAGGGGTGTCACTTATTGTAATACGGGCTTCTGCATTTGTGGTTTTCCTGCCCCGTTCTACAGTGGGAAAAAAGCTACCCTCTCAACAGCAAGAGTATCCATAGCTCCCCTCACAGTCTCCTGCTGCTTTTCAGCACCCAGAACACAAATGGGCCACAGAAAAGAAGCTAGTAATGCAGCCATTCTAATATACTAAAAACACGGACCCATTTGAATGGGTAATGCTCGGGCAGGGAGGAGTTTGCCTGCGGGGGGTCGGGGTGGGGTGGTGGAAATATGGAAATTTTCAGTGGCTGATGTTGGAACTACAGACTGGAAGAGGGAGATGCTTATGGACCCCGCTGGGTAGAGACTACAGGTCAGTCCTCCAGTAACAGATTTTTCTAGCTCTGATGATGTTCATTGTTCTGGCTGATAGCCCAGTTCAGCCAGACTTATGCCATTTATCCCAGAGTTCAAGAAACCAAGTTTGATTCAAAAGTAAAATGAACCAATTTCAAAAGCCCAATATCCAAAAGGAAAACAGTAAGCAGGGATCAAATAATAGAGGTATATCGCTACTTCAACAGTTAGAATTAAAGTAAATAATGACCAACTTCAGACCATGAGCCTTTGCTTGACCTTGTGTGAGGTCGGCAGGTTGCCTCTTAAAATTCTGAAATAATATTCTACCAACATCCAAGAACCATCACTATCACTATTGTATGCTGGGACTAAGGTCACCCTGAGCACATAAACCACCATATAAGCATGTAACCAACACAGTACTTATAGGGAAAATGACATATAATGAAGGGACTAAGGCACGTGAACATGGGCATGTCAATTGTTTTCTCAGTGCTCTATAGGAAGGACAACTTTTACATTGCCTTAGATTGTAGGTGTCTGGTGTATATTTGGCTAATGTTACTAATCAGAACTACTATCTCATAATCCTCCAGACAGCCATCATCAATGGATGAGGTTTGCCAAAGGAGATATTATATACCTGACATCCAGAATGGCACATGGATTCAGCAGTCATATCTTGGCCACTGGAGGGCTGTATGAACTTAAGTTCACCACTCAAATTCTCTGTCTATGCTTGATTCAAATACATAGCACACACTGACAGATCTTAAAAGTACCTTCGAATCTTAACTCTAAAGAAGAACGTATAATCTGACATTTCTGAATTAACAGTGTTGTTGTTGTTGTTTTTTTAACTTGGGTATTTGTGTGTGTTTATCTGGGGTGTTTTATGAGCACATGAACAAAATTAGAAGTGCCCACAGAGGTCAGAGGTTATCAGATCCTCTAAATCAGTGGTTCTCAACCTGTGGGTCGAAATCTGTTTGGGAGTAGAATGACCCTTCCACAGGGGTTGATTAAGAGCATTCTGCATATCAAATATTTACATTATGATTAATAACAATAGCAAAATTACAGTTGTGAAGTAGCAACAAAAATAATGTTATGGTTGGAGAGCAGCACAACCGGAGGAACTGTATTAAAGGGTCACAGCATTAGGAAGATTGAGAGCCACTGCTCTAAACTAAAACTGGATAGGCTCTTGTGAACCACCCAACCTGGGTGCTGGGATGAAACTTGGATCCTCTGCAAGAACAGCAAACTCTCTAACTCCCTGGGCCACACATATCTCCAGCCCATAACACAGTTTATATGCCTCAAGTGTGGAAGTATCAAATACTAAATACATAAGAGTAAGTCAATAGAGTAAAGAAAAATGCTTAGGCACACACAAGAAAGGGGGAGTCAGATGGGAACTTATCAGGGGGAAGAAATGGCCAAAAATCCAGGAGGGGTGTTTATCTGCAAAAACATAGGAACAACACACAGAGAAAAACATGCTGGAATTAGATTCACATCGAACTAACTTGGAAGGTGTCAGTTTGAGTGACAGTGTGACAAAAGAGGGCTGTTTCTTTGACTTACAATAAATGAGTTACTCTATGTGGCTCATTGCCCTCACATACAAAGGGGACTAATTCTACCTGTTCAGTTACCACCATGGGAATTTCTCTAGATTAATTGCTAAGTGGTCAATGGGCAACCAAGAACAGTCATGATCGAGTAATTTATAGGCTCTCAACACTGCAGATCCTTTACAGAGCTATGAGCGAATGAGTTAGAGCTCTCTGTAAGAACTTGGGTACATATTCATAACATAACAGGGGAGGGCAGCCTTTAATCCCATAGTGAGAAACAGTCAGGAAATGAACTAAAGACCTTGAGTGCATCCTTACTCATGCAAAAGATGGAGAGGACAGAAGGAGAGACCTCATGTTCCATCCCAGGGCTGGACCTTAGGAAGGAGGCTGCAAGCAAGGGGAAAATGGGAGGTGCCCTGCCAGATTGTACTCACAGTATAGGCTCAAAAAAAAAAAAAAAAAAAAAAAAAAATTCTTACCATCTTAAAAAAAAAAAAATACCTAGTAAGTTCTCTAGCTTAACCTACTAAGAGTGGTTGGATGCACCATAATCCCAGCACTAAGGAATGAGAGACAGGAGGACTGCATGCGACAAGTTTGAGGCTAGCTTAGGCTATCTAGCAAAACAAAACAAAAACAAAAAACAAAACCCTATCAAGGAAAAACAGTCTGAGACACATGGTGAAGAGAGAATGAGGGCCCACTGGGTATCTGGCCATACCAGCTGACAAGAGGGATGGAGCCTAGATGGTCAGAAGAGCTAAACTGCATTTCTAAGATTTTTGTAATATGTAGTTTAAAAGGTAAATTTTCTGTTAGGTGTATTTTATAATGAGCTAATACTAGTTCTTTAGGGAAGGGGCCACATGACACAGTGAAAGAAGCATGATGAAGGCAGGATAGCAACAGGGATGGATTCGGGGTGGAGAGAGAAGTATGTGCACAGAAAGACACAGAGGCACTGATTCACCCCAATGCATTAGAGATAACAATCTGTTTCCTCACCACCACCTCACCCCATACCTACCAGCCTCTGGTCCCCAGCTCAAACTGCTTGTCTCTATTCCCCATCTCCAGATATCCAGGAAGGGAGTATTCAAATAGTTCAAAGGGCTTCCTTGGCAGCAAGTCTCAGGACAAGAGGTCTAGTACACAATCAAATTGGGAACACAAGCTACGCTAAGAGAAGAACAGAAGCAGGCAAGTTGCAAGTATAGATCTGCTGTACTGGGAAAATGTCTGCTCAACTGTACATTATATCCCGCAGAGAGCAAGATAGAACCATCAAGTCTGCGTTCACATGGAGTTCCAAAATCTAGTACTCCTAATTCTTCAAACTACATTTTGAAGTTGTTCATGGAAGGCCAAGATATTGAAATGTAAAAGCCAAAAAGAATCCACAGATTCACAGAATTCTAGTCTGTAAGCTGAAGAATTACAGGATTTGGGGGAGAACCCAGCTATGGCAAAAGGAAACAGTATGGGAAATCTCTATACCATGATTGAAGAGTGGAGTTAATTACCATACGCTGAAGGTGTAAACTGCAAAGAGGAGAATATAATCCAAGCTTCTGAGGGAACTAGCTTCACAACTGATTAAATTCTTCAGGAAAAGAAGACAGAGAAGAGACAGTGTCTGTGTCCAGCTGTGAGGGCTTCCCATCCTCTCTCTATAAGGGGCTCAAGGCTTAAGGCCAGCAGAGGCAACCCCACAGCTAAGTGGTCGGTCCCTTTAAGGACCTGCAAAGTAGATAGGGTTTGGATAGCCAAGGAAAGGCTTGGTGTCAAACACAAATGGCTCCTAACCAAGCTTACTATCTAAAATGGCATAGGGAAAAATAATCAAACCACAGTCATCTCCAAAAAGACTCCTTCTCACTGTGATGCAACAGCCTTCCAGGCTGAGCAAAAAAAAACCAGTATAATTGTTGTGATGTGGTCAACAAAAAGAAAAAACATAATAAAACAGGGAGGACTTTTAACCTTAACTGTAGCAGTGGAGCCTCTTGTGGAAACCAGAACTAGGCACTTCCCCTCTCTTTCTCTGAAGCACTAACTCAGTGCATTCTAGAGCACAGGTCAAAACATGTAGACCTTCAAGTGACAATACAGGACCTGGTTTACATTTCCGATATTCAGACATTCTCCTTTCAGGACATGACCTTGTCTGAGGCGTTAGCATCTCCATAAGTCACACACACACACTAGCAACATACTAAGCCAAGTACAAAAAGTATATGCATGAATGTGATCTTATGTGCATGTGTAACCATGTGCATATATGCCAGATATATATGCATGTGTGTGCATATATGTGTGTGTGTGTGTGTGTATATATATATATATATATATATATATATATATATATATATATATTTCAATGACATGAGTGTTTTAAAATGTAATAGAGAGATAATATGAAAAAAAAATACAATACAAGAGGCAGGGGATTTAACTTTATTTGTCTTTTCTTTAGGAACTGAACACGAGGCCTCACACACAATAAATGTGCTCTTCTACCGAGGTATGCTCCTAGCCCAAAAGTAACTTTTTGGTTCATTTCCTTTATCAGTTAAATTATATGTGTGTATACTATGTATGCTCTGCATGAGCATGTTCCTGCAAAATAGCAAGACTCACGTTCCCACTAAGCCCTACATTCACGTGTTGACAGTGCTTCCAAACAGGCTTTTCTAGATGGAGGGGTTCCCTAAGTACAGATACTTCATTACGCAAGGGACTTGGACATGGTACTTTGAAGGAAATTCTTAACTTTTTTGTTTTAAAGACAGGGTCTTTCTACATAGCCCTTGCTATCCTGGAAATTATTATGTACATATGCCAGGCTGTTGTCAAACTCACAGAGATCCCCTGTCCTCTGACTCCATAGTGCTTGGATTAAAGGCCTGTCACAGCAGGTCTTACAATCATGGCCATCTTATCCCCTACAACCAAAGCCTGTGTCACACACCTGAAAAAATTCACTTCAGCATAGATCAGCCTTGCTGAGAGTAGCCACATGACAGTTACCTCCTCACGGCAATTTACAAAAGGGCTCTCCTATCACCCAGAATTAGAAACTATCATAGTCTATGAGGCAAAGTCCTCTAGAACTCAGGAAACATCAGTCACAGTACTTACTGGCTGAGCCTATGCCAGGGAAGGCCTGTAACTTAGGTGCATGTAAGGTGACAGCTGGGCCTACAATCACCTAAGGCTGGAGAATCCAGGGACTGGAGGATCTATCTATCCACAATATAAGTCACCCACATGCAAAGAAACTGCCAACAGCCTATTAGAAATACTGTGCTACACAGCGAATAACCTCAGCATTTGAAAACCACTGATGGGGCTGGAGAGACGGCTCGGCGGTTAAGAGCACTAACTGTTCTTCCAAGTAGTCCTGAGTTCGATTCCCAGCAACCACGCGGTGGCTCACAACCATCTGTAAAGGGATCCAATGCCCCCTTCTGGTAGGCCAGACACACCAGCAATAGTGCACTCATATGAAATAAACAAACAAACAAACAAACAAATAGAAAAAGAAACCCACTGATAAGTGCAGTGTGCAGGCCCATAACCCCTGCATTCAGGAGGTAGGGCAGGGGAATAAGAAGTTCAATACTGAGCTAGGCAGTGGCGGTGCATGCCTTTAATCCCAGCACTTGGGAGGCAGAGGCAGAGGCAGGCGGATTTCTGAGTTCAAGGCCAGCCTGGTCTACAGAGTGAGTTCCAGGACAGCCAGGGCTACACAGAGAAACCCTGTCTCAAAAAACTAAAAAAAAAAAAAAAGTAGTTCAATACCAGCTTGGGCTACATGAAATCATTAGTGCACCCCCCGAATTCATTCAATCAATAAATCATCCACCAGTCAATCAATTGACAAAGCATTGATGTGGTTTACATCAATATTTGAAGCTCTGCAAATTACAATGATAAAATATTAGAAAATTATTTGGTTCAACGTTAAAATGCCAATCTCAATACTTTTTAAACTGTAACTTCTCACTTTGTGCTTTCAAATGATGCTACCTAAGGCAAAGCCGCTACCAGCCACACCAGGCACCACGTTAGATCAGCCAGAAAATAAATAAATAAATAAATAAATAAATAAATAAAACCAGAGCCTGCTACCAGACACACCAGGCACCACGTTAGATCAGTCAGAAAACAAACAAACAAACCAAAACCCATCCAACACAGTCTAATGATCCCACATTTTCTGTTGCCAAATCACAGGAATTTTAAACTTTGACTGCACTTTGAGTGATAACATAGAGGATCTTACTTTGATTCCTGGAAATAAACTGTTTCTCCTTCTATGTAAGTGAAAAAATATAAGATCTAGAAACATGAAACAAGTTCATATTGATCAAACAAGCTCTGCTTCTGCCAGGCAATTAATAACATGGGCTGTGCATGCGGGATATTTCAGGTCTGCTCTGCCAGCCAGTTTATTACATGAGCAGTGGATGCTGGATATTTCAGGTCTGCTCTGCCAGCCAGTTTATTACATGAGCAGTGGATGCTGGATATTTTCTGGTATTTGCTAGGTATTTTGCATCCCTACCTCTTTGCTAAAAGCAGTTAGATATTTTGCCTTCATGTTTTCCCAAATAGAAACTTTGTTTTTTTAAAGAACTATTCATTACTCACCCTCAGCCCACAGAAGTGAAAAAAATAAGGATTTATTTTATCTTTTACTTAGGAGTGTATGTGGTTGGGGGGTGGGGGAGTGGGGTAGAAAAGGAGTACTTGAAGGCAGTACTTGGTGCCTGTGAGGGCCAGAGGAGCCAGGTTCCCTGGAGCTGGTGTTATTGGCAGTTATTAGCTGACCACATGGGTGCTGGGAATCAAACATAGCAGTATGAACTCTTAATCCCAGAGCCATCTCTTCCGGACCTCAAGAAACGTTTAAAGACAAAAATCTGTGTAAATGCCGTCCGAGCTGGAGTTCTCAGCTTTCCAAGAGGCCAGCCAGCTTTCTTCCTCTCTTCTCACCAACCTAGACCATCTTCCTAGCATGGTCCAGCTGGCTGACAGTGTGATGTTTGTACTGTTTGTGGACTCTGTCTCAGTACCATGGGAGAGGTGGTCAATCCCAGGTGACATCCTGCCACAGGTGAGCAGAAAACAATGGCGGGCTCTGGAACACACTGAGAACTAACCTGTCATGTAACTGATGGGTGCCCAGACTCTTAAGAAACCTGTCTGCAAATGACATGACATGGGGGGGCGGGGGGGAACGGACAAAAACTGAGTCCTGCCTCTCAGTGGATCAGGTTTCACACAAAGACATGCTTTGCAAAAATTGATCCCTAAGATTTACCTAAGGTGGAGCTTTCCTTCCTTAAATGTGGCTTCCATAAGCAGTAGCATACACAGTCACGGAGGCCAACTTTAGGCAAAACATCACAACTAACATCATCATCAAAAGCTCTAGGCTGCTCTCATCAAAGAGACAAACCACCCAGAACAGACAGAGCAGGAAGCAGGCCCAAGAGGTTTAAAACACAGAAAATGCTTACCAACCAATGTAGAAGGCATGTGAGCAAGAACACCTTCTACAGTGTATCACTATACATATGCCCAAAATGCTGACTGGACCAAGGGGCTGCCAGTCACATGGAGATACAGGGGGCTAGTGCTTCCAGTTAGGGGTCTGTGACTGGCTAACAGGTAGGGAATAAGGCCAGTGGGAAGTATTGTCATTTATAATAGTTAAGAATCAACCATGGGACCAGGGATAAGGCCCAGTGGGTGAAGAGTCTGGAGTATGAGCTTGGGGACCTCGCTTGGGATCCCTAGCAACCTGATGACAAGCCTGACCCACTGATGTTTCTCTGAACAGGAGACTGGAGAATCAGAGACAGGCAGGTCTCCAGAGCTCACTGGCTAGACAACTTAACCAAGTTGATGAGTACCAGGCTCAGTGAAAGACTCTGAAACCCCAAATAGTAAAGTGGAGAAAAATGAAGGAAAACATTTGAACTCAATCTCTGGCTTCCACACATGCACACTCACACACACGTAAAAACATAAGCAAACCTGCATATGCTATATATACATAAGCAAAATTTAACTGATTAATCATGAAAATCAAAGTATCGGTGGAAAATTCAAGTTTGCTTTAACCAACTCAGCTTTGATAAATTAGCAGAAACAGACTTAAAATCATAGACTCAATGGTTCTGGGAAAGTGGTCTCAGGCATACTGTCGAGGGTAAAGTAGTTAGGAATCCAAGTCTTGCCAGGGATGTGTGCCTAGGATCTCTCCCATGATCAGTTTTAGATTCTCAACCTGGTAGAGGAACATGTCAGAAAAGCAGCTACTTCGTGATGTTACTTAGTCGCTTTGCCACATCCTCTCTTGTATTAAGTTTATCACATGCTCTGCGATGTCACAGGCAGAACTCAGCCGTGGGGACCACTGCACACGGCTTGCATCATCTGCGCTGCTCGACGGTTTTGCTTGCAATCCATCTCCCCAAGAATACCTCCCCACAGCCTGACTCAGAGAACATTTCTCTCCTCCACTCTCAACACTTTCCCTGTACTTCCAGTTTCTAAAACAAGCCCTCCGAATTTATGAAATCCCCCACACCAGAGGATCCTGGGAATTGTTCAGGTATGAAAATCATTACACAAACCATCTGTCAGTCCATGAACCTGAAGGCACAAAGTGTGGCTGTGGTTGCTCAAGAATGTTATCTATTTCCATCTTGTGCAAATTTAGGAGCAACTGTGGTTTCCTGTTCCAGGGTGTTGTCCAAAAATGACTCCATAGAAGTCTGCAAAAATAATCCTGGGCGTTTTGTTTTGAGAGGAAGACTTGAAGAGTTTCCCACTAAGAGAGGAAATGGCGTGTTCTGACTACAGAACATCCAGCATGTTCCCTGGTGCCAGAACCGGCACAACAGTTTAACCATTGTTTCATTCACAAGTAAGGCAGGGGCCCACAGTGGAAGCAGGCAGGTTTCCTTCCATTCTCATGCTAAAGGACCTGCCTGTTAGGAGACCAATTCTCTTTTGTTACCTATAAGATAGGAATGGTCTGTATCTTTGTAAAATTGGTTATACTGTCAATGGAAAACACTTCTTATTTCAAAAGGGCTGTAAGAAGTTTCTTCTGGAGTAGAATGTGAGTGCCTGTGGTCCAAAAACAGAGCCAAGCAGGTCACACCTCACAACATGTTTCAACAAGTTCACTGAAGTTTTTATAGTAAAAGAACAAAAGGAAGCCATGAGAGGGGTACTTTGTTAAGTACTCTGGTAGGGTATCAGGTAGGCAGGGCACAGCAGACTATGAAAATGTGGGAAGGACTTCAGACACTATATGATGACATTCTTAGCTTTAGGAACCATAGGACCTGGGGATCTGTGAATGCAGCTTCAAAGGTTTCACACAATAGTTATAAGCCAGTGGGTTAGGAGTAGCCATTCAGGGACCTAAAGGTAGAATTTGAATCTTCAGCGTTCTAACTCTCAACAATAACAAATGTCTAGCCAATGATCTTTACATGATTTGTTTTGTTTTGTTTTTCGAGACAGGGTTTCTCTGTATAGCCCTGGCTGTCCTGGAACTCACTTTGTAGACCAGACTGGCCTGGAACTCAGAAATCCGCCTGCCTCTACCTCCCGAGTGCTGGGATTAAAGGTGTGTGCCATCACGCCAGGCTAGGAATCTTTACGAAAGGTTTTGGTCTGAAATAACATTTCAGTCATGGAAGGATACAATGTATTTTCCATGAGGAACCATAAAAAGCATATTGTATATTCTAAGGTGCAACTCTACTTTTAACTTGAAACAGTAACAAGCTCTGACTCACTGAAGGTGAAATTTGCCAACAGAAATCTGAGGTCAAGAGCAAAGAATCATCAGGAGTTCCAGAGTGCAAATAACTTTCCCTAAACCTATGGCATGGTATATAACCTCATGAAGAGAGTCTGACAGCAGAAGACAGGATTACAGCTCCAGCGGGGGCCACAATGACCACCTGTGGCCAAATACCAGTCCCTGTGGAAATGGAAGGAGGTAGTTTCTGACTCGACTCTGGACCTAGAAGACTTTTTTCCCTGTCTGCCCTTTGTCATGAATCATTCTGAGGACAAGGTCTCTGCCATCTGTGCTCCAGCCAAAGGTAAAGACGCAGGCCACAGAGTCCCATTGTTTGAGCTGAAATCAGGCAAGACTTGTAACCCCACACTGAGTATCGCTCAAACCGGGAAGAGTCAATCCCCATCTACCCTAGCAGGAGCTAGACAGCCTCACGCGCATGGAGGAGACAGGGACAGGAGAGCTGGATCCAGAACGAAGCTGTGTGTGTGTATATATATATATATAGTAACAATTATATGAGAGTCTACAGAGTGTCACCCAGCACAGGGACTTGACAGCTGGCTTGGCTGCAGTCTCTACCTCCTTTGAACAGGAAGTCAAGCAAGAACACCTTCTGTAAGTATGGGGCCCGACCCTCAGTTTCTGCCTAGTTTGAAGACTTGAGAGTTTTTATTTTCTTTTAAAGCAGTTTTGGATTTGGATTTGGGTTTCAGGACAAAGAATACACTTCACACAACTCATTCAAGCCTCTTTTTTCGTTTTCCTCTTCTTAGCTTGCACTTTTAAAGCTATAAACAGCCTGGAATCCCCAGGAGCCTCTTCCACAGCAGTTTCTGCAGAGCTTGTCACATTCCTCAATCTCCACTCCTCAAGACAATGCATGCTCAGTACCCTAGAGCCAAGTGTGCTCGAAAAGCAGCTCTGCTGTGGCTAAGCATCAAGAAGGTGTGCTCAGCCTAAAAGTTTAGGAGACTAGAAAGCTGAGGTCAAGGTCAGAGTAGCAGTGGTTTGTGCTGGGGCAGGTAGAAGACTCAGCTCCATGTCTCTCTAAGCTTCTGAGTGAAATCCCCTTTTCCTTATTGGTAAGAAAATGATCCTGGATTCCATGCCCTCAGCTTCATGAGGTCATCCCTGTGCACGTGCATCTCTGTCCAAATGCTCCCTCATTATTTGGACAACAGTTACATTGGGTCACAATCTAGAACAACTTCCTGTTATCTCCTTATATCTTCAATGCCCCGCCCCTTTTGGTTATTAAAGGTCCTAAGGTATTGGGGTTTAAAATTTAAACAAGATACATGTGGGGTGTATGAGTTACTTTTTGGTGGCTGTGTTAAAACACCATGACCAAGGCAGCTTATAAAAGGAGAGGTTTAGGGGTGCTTATAGAAGGAGAGGTTTAGGGGTGCTTATAGAAGGAGAGGTTTGGGGGTGCTTATAGAAGGAGAGGTTTAGGGGTGCTTATAGAAGGAGAGGTTTGGGGGTGCTTATAGAAGGAGAGCTTTAGGGGTGCTTATAGAAGGAGAGCTTTAGGGGTGCTTATAGGAGAGGTTTGGGGGTGCTTATAGAAGGAGAGCTTTGGGGGTGCTTACAGAAGGAGAGCTTTAGGGGTGCTTACAGTTACAGAGGGTGACTTCCTAATGGCTAGGGAGGTATGAAAACAAGCTGCTGGATCAGGAAGTAGAACTGTAACATCCTCAACCAGAAACCCAAGGTGGAGGGAAGAAACAGGAAGGGGGCCACACTATGAATTCCCAAAGCCTGTCCCCATCAAGGCTGATCACCTCTCAAACAGTGTTAGTAACTGGGGATTAAAGATTCAAATTCCTGAGCCTGTGGGGGACACTATCATCCAGGCCACCACCAAAGGAGAGGATAAAATTACATTATCCACTGTGTTTCATTTTAATCTCATGGTACACATGTTCTCTTGCTTCATTCTGCTCTCACCAAGGTCCGGTCATGGTCTAGGCATGATGACAAGCTCTACACATTAGGTGTCAAGCCAAGAAAGGGTGTGTGTGACTGTGCCCCAGTGCTCAGGAGCCCAAGGCAGAAAGATTGCAGGTTTGAACATGGGCTACATGGGGAGTTTCAGGCCAGCTTAGCTATTTAGCAAGGTTGTGGCTGAAAGAAAAACTCAAAAGGGCCTGGCACTAGCAGGTACCAAGTTCAAGTTCAAGGAAGGCCAAGCTTGCATTTCACTCAACCGGAAAGGTTTCTAAGCAGCAGCTCTGTGTCAGGAAATAATTGCAAATAACAATTTTATAACCGCAGACCCTAGCTCTGACCCTTCCCTAAGTCTGTGTCCTTTGCAATCTGTTAAACTGTCTCGAACATTTCTGAAACTGCTACAGGCATGCCTACATTCGCAGCAGCCATGTGTTCCGGGAAGACAATTCGTCAGTCAGATATTAATTGCTATTGTACGGATTAATTACTTGCTATTGTAACTTTGAGACTTAGCAATGTAACAATAATTATCTCTTAAACATTATCTGTATAAGTAATAAAATATAGCAATTGAAATTTTCTGAGCATTTACCTGGGCTTAGACAATGAAGGGAGTGCTTCGTGCAGAGTTTCAAGTCTCGTCATTACCATCCCTGCAATGCATTTTTCTTCGCTGTGACAGGATGCCTGAGGAGATATTTCTGTTCGAGGGGTTTCTGTCCAGTTTGCCCACTCCACTGCTTTGGGTCTGAACCAAGGCAGAACGTCATGGTGACAGGAGTGCATGACAGAGCAAAGAGTAACAAGGCAGCAGAAGGTGCTCTATCTCCTAAGTCCTTCTAGGAAGCCACACCTCTCATTTCTAGTGCATTTCAGTGACTTCAAATCATTAACCGGTCAATGAGTTCAACAAGCCAGGAAAGGTGGTATGTGACTGGTGCTCAAGGGCCTGAGGCAGAAGGATTGCTGGTGTGAGGCTGGCTACAAGGGGAGTTTCAGGTCTATGTGGCTGCTGAAAAACAAAAATCACCTCTCAATAGCATCCCCATCTGGACTTCAAGCTTCAATCCATGAGCTGTTAATAATACTTTATATAAGAGACAAAATGCAGGAGCGAAGTGAAGCCCCCAAGTATGAACTGTCTGTTCCAGGTTACAGAGAAAAGTGAATGTTCCATGTAATCACAAACCATATGGTTATACATGGGTCCTGAGTGCCCTTCTGCCTGCCTCTCAACTTAATCTACATTAATTCATACACTTATGTACCCATAAGATCCATGGCAGACATCCCTTTACATGGCATAAACTATTTCACAGCTTCGACTGAGACTCACCATATAGGGTCTCCTCTCTGCCACCTGGAAAACCAGAGCAGCGTGCTTTTCTCGTTTCTCACAGTGCACATCCTTACAGCAAGTGTTTTCCTGGAAAAAAACTTCCTGCTGGAGAGGTTTAGTTCAAGTCATGGCTTTTGCATGAAAGTTTAAGGATGAAGTATGTGATTTTAAAAACTGCCGTTGTGGGGTTTTGAGGGGGAAAGGAAATGTTCCTTCCAGTCCCTAGATAATAAGATCTACAGACGACTTCCCTCCCAGAGGAGACATTTCTCTTTGAAGGCTATAAGCAACAGTGGTTGCTGTTTGCCACAAGAGGCCACCCCACAGTTTAGGCGTCTTCACTGTGAGGTGATTTGTCCTTATCTATAGCCTAAAATTCTTCCCACGAAATTTCAATGTAGCATCCACTAGTTGCGCTCATAAATAATCCCTCAGTTTCTGCCACCCATTTAGAATTTTTTGACAGGTGAACCTCGTATTTATAGGGCTCTGGTCAGGTTTCTACCAGTTGCCTTTTAAATCACAAATACTTTTCAAACACAAAGGAACAATATAAAACGATCTTGGTCAGAGAGATGCTTAAGCTGCCAGGCAAAATATGACTGGGGACAGGGAATGAAAGAGACACTATGGGGGGGGGGGCACCATGACAATGAGAGAGAGAGAGAGAGAGAATATCCATTTCTCTTTATCCATAAATGCCTGCATCAGCATCAGTGCTGAGCTGCCATGTTCTAAGCACTTAGTAAGAGCAAGAAGAGCAAATAGCCAAACAGCCTCGAACTGAACCATCAGTTAACAAAACTTCACAACTTCTGCCGTCATACCACTCAGCTATCCACACACCACCTCATGACTACTACCACTATATCACAAAGGTACCCACACAATAGTCACAACTACCGCCATTACATCACGAAGCTAAAGGCACACTACCTCATGACTACCGCCAATACATCATGCAGATATCCACACACCACCTCATGACTACCACCATTACATCAGGCAGATATCACACAGTACCCATCCATGCTGTTTCATTTCCAAGTTATTTAAGGAGACATTTATCAAACTAGAAATGCCAGGTTTAGCAAACAAAATACAGATACCAATTTGAACTTCATAATAATCTTTATGTTAAATATATCTTTTGGAGGTGTGGGGTTTCATGTATCACAGACTATAGTGAAACTCTTTATATATCCAAGGGTGCTCTTGAACTTCTGAACCTCCTGCCTCTATTTCACAAATCATAGGATTATACATATGTACCACCATGTCAAGTTTGGTGCATTGCTGGAAATTGAGTCAATGCTTCCTGCACAGTAGGCAAGCCCCCTCATAAATATCTAAAATAATACATCTATATTAAAAATTTGGGTCTTCTAAAAAGTATTTTACACAACAGAGGTGGGGCTGGAGAGATGGCTCAGTGGTTAGGACCACTAACTCTTCTTCCAAAGATCTAGATTTAATTCCCAGCACCCATATAGCAGATTACAGATGTCTGCAATTCTAGTTCCAGGGCATCTGATGATCTCTTCTGGCTTCCACAGGCACCAAGCACACAAGTGGTGCACAGAAAAATGTGCAAGACAAACACCAATATGTATATGTGTACATATATATGTGTGTGTGTGTATACATGTGTATGTATGTGTGTATATATATGTATATATATATGTGTATATATATACGTGTGTGTGTGTGTGTGTGTATATATATATATATATATATATATATATATATATATATATATATATATATATGTTTTTAAAACTAGTACCTCTTATAGAAAGGTCAAATATGACTGCCATCCAGTATTTCACATGGTAAAACAATAGATCATTTAGTCAGTAATATTAAGCTGCAAGTTGTGCCAGATAGATCTCTAATCACATCACAATAATGACGAAGCAAATCTGTACATATAACCCTCCCAGTGTATATATACAAAAGTGGAACCAAGCCACCAGGCCACCACAGGGGCCATCAGCAGTAAGGAACATCACTCTTGGTGCTGCATAATATAGCAACCCTGAGGGTTTGGCAACAACAACAACAAAAGGAAGGAAGGGAGGGAAGGTGGGATGGAGGAAAATAGAAGCTTTAACTAAAGTATTCTTCATGGACCAGCAGTTCCTGGCTTATTTGATATATATTTATAGGAATCAATTCAGTGTTGAACAGGGCAAAGGATCAATAAGCCTGTCTGGAGCATGCTGTCACACTCTGTATCACATTCAATCCAAAAGAGCCAAGGTTAACAGCCAGCTGCTCTGAACATCTATCAAGTCTCTATGTATCCATCATACAGCTCTAGGCAGGGAGTCTCCTACCGATCCAAGAGGGAATCACATACGCCTGCCTGAATGGTGCTGGAGTCCTGCAGCACACTCACACTCAAATACCAACTTATGCACACTCACACTTAAACACCAACATACGCACACTCACACACTTAAACACCAACAAACTCACACTCAACCACATACACCCACACTTCAACACCAACTTATGCACATTCACAATAGACTATAAGCAGCAGTCATGAAGTTCTTGTCATTCTGGACCTCTCTCTCTCTCTCTCTCTCTCTCTCTCTCTCTCTCTCTCTCTCTCTCTCTGTGTGTGTGTGTGTGTGTGTGTGTGTGTGCGCACATATAAATGATGGATGGATGGACAGATGGACAGACAGACAGTCCATTCCTAGACAAAGATAGTAACTAAATGTGTCCCTTCTATTCTTAGGCTATAAGAAAATTATTCTGAAGGCCCACATTAAATCAACTCAAGTTTTCTTATAAACAGGATGTGTTTAAATTATACTATAGTGGAGACACCATGAAAACAAAATCTCTTTGCTTTTCTTATGACACAGACGAAGCAACTTCCTCAGGCTCCCTTGCCTGCTGAGTGAGGGTACACAGGTAAATGCCTTTAAGCCAAGGGAATGTGGCATGTATAATACACAACACTTCCAGTATGACCTATAAAATTTCCCAAGCCAGACAAGTACCCAGAGCTACAGGACGAGAAACAACTGAGTCCCTGCATGACAGCTGGGAGCCAAGCCTCTGACCTATATAATCAGGTCTGAAAGAGGCAGACACAAACTTTTATTATGTTGAACTGCAAGATCTAAAGCCTGTTACAGCCATCGGCACTATTAATGTATGTCCACAGCACTACCAATCCAATGGAAATCCAAATTATATTTCATGAAATGTCTAGCATCTCTGCTGTAACTGTGTCACTCTGGACTGATTTATACTGCATCCCACATCCTAGGAAAATGTCTCCATTTTTTCCCTCAATTTGATATTGATTCATTCTGCAAAGAAAATTCAGTTCTGCTGCTCCACAAGCACTTCCACAAGCCACGTGATCACTAACATGGCAAGAGACTAAGGAACTAGCACAAAGAATTTGGCAATGTAGACAGACAGACAGACAGACAGATTGGCCAGGAGGCAGGCATGTATTTGAAATATAACAAAGAGCATACCCTAAAGCTAATATTTAAAGTAATGTGGTGCACAGAAATAAATAAAACACATACAGAGGGCCTAGACACAGATCCACGTATAAAGGAAAGGGGGAGATTAATGGCTGAGGCAAACCTGCCCTCAGGGAGTGAGTTGAGAAAAGTCACAGGAAGGAAAATTAATAGAAAAGTTTGGGTGGAGAAACAGCATTTTAGCTGACTGGGCTCCAGGTCAGGTATTTTAGTAATGTTGGCAGTTCCCAAATTCTTCAGTCCTTCCCAAATCCAAGAGGCTATCCCTGGGGCAATGTTCCTCTCTGTTTTATTACCATGCGCCAAAATATTTAGTCTATCAGCAACATTCCATTGACCAGAAAACGCTTTTCCTTTATAATGCTGACATGTTAGCAGGATTTTCTTCTTAGAGCTAACATGAATGGTCTGTTAGCCGATGCCATACCCAGTACCTGACATCCTCAGGCAGAGTAATATGATTAAAATAAAGACTTTGAAAAAAAATAAGGGGGGGGGTGGTCTTTAAAAGGAATTCAGCTACTTCAAAATGTTGCAAGACTTGGGTGAAGTCCAATACAACAGTTAGTGTTTATCTTCATACCATCATTAGCTTAAGAAACAAATATTCTTTAAACACATGTTCCCAAATTTTTCTTTCAGTCATCAGTTCTCATATCAAGGCAGGAAAATTACCTTCCTCTCCATTTTAGGTGGAGGTAATTAATTCAACCTGATATGTTCCTCAGTAAGCTCATGTGTTTGAACACTCCATGACAAACTGGTGGCACTGTCTGGGAAGGTTCTGGAAGTTTTAAGAGGTGAGGCCTTGCTGGAGGAAGTACATCACTAGGGCTGTTTTGTGACATTGGATAGCCTGGCTATACTTCCTTTTGCTTCGTTCCTGTCAGCTGATGTGGTGTGACAAGATGGCTTTCAGCTTTTGCTGGTGTGTCCACCTTAATGATGGGCTAGCACATGTTAACTGTAAACTCAAATAAACCCCTACCACCCTAAGCTGCTCTTGTCAGGGTATTTTATCCCAACAACAGAAAAGAAACTGACACAAGGGATAATTGACCGGAAGTAATTCTATTCAGTAACAAAACTTGCTATAAATGACCTGCAGTTTCTTCCCCACCCTGTCCCTGGTGCACAGGAAGCCTAAATCTGATTTTCAAAAGTACACAGTAATCACGTGCTCTGTGTGGCTTACTCCGCTCAGTATGTTCCGAGGCTGATCCATCTGTGCTTTGGCCAGGGTGGAATTCCCTGTGTGGATGGACCACAAGTTATCCATCAGCTCATGGACTTTTCAGTTGCTTTGAAAACTATGAGCACTCACATTCACGTGTTTTATGAGCTGCATGGAGTGGATCACTATAGCTTTCTACTGAGTCAGATAGACTGAAGTGTCAGCTGTTTGTGTGGGTCAAGTTTGTTTGGTCCTCTCTAGGTCAATTTAGAAACAGGCAGTCAATTCAGTCTACCCAAGTATGACATTCCGATAACTTAGGAAAGATGCTGTACAATTTCTAGCTCTAGGGCAATGTTCCCAGCTCATTCTTCCCTCCAGTTCCTCTTGTCTCCTAAGCAAATCTACATTTTCAAAAAAGTCCTAAGCCACCCAGCTGGCTGGTATCAAGAGAAGCTCTGTGTGTCCTAGGAGGGTGTGCCTTTCTCATCCAGCTTCTACCAGTATGATTAGCTACCAGTGACCTCATACCCATGCACAGTGATGCAGGTACTGGCTATTCACAACCCTGTCCTTGGCTATCCAAAATAATACCCATTCCACCATTATAATCCTCAAAGGCTTTGAACATTCTCTGGCTTCTTCAGCCCAACAAATCTTGCTGGGAAAGGATAAGCTGAGTCCCATTCTCAACAACTCAGACTTCTTCCTTGTCAGTACTGTCCCGGTAAAGAACACGGTGTACTCATCCTCCTGAATTTGCATGCTCACCTGCATCTGTGCAGTTTTACCTGTTTGTGGCACTTTCTCTCCTTTTTGCTGTTTCACTATGTAACTTGGAGAGAAGCTCACGATTATTCTTTTATGGTTCCACTTCTGAACCATGAAAACATGGCTTTGAGGTAGACAAATGGACAGAGGTGGGCATGGAGAAAGGATAAATTTAATCACATCTTGTTGGACCTGACAGGGGAAGGTGTCACTGACAAGGTTTTAAAAGCACCCACCTTGTGTGTACAGGTCAATGCCCCATTCGTCAGAGTAATGACTTCATAGCTACAGGACAAAGGCCCTCATGCCCCCTTCTTAAAAGAAAGAAGGAAACCTTACAAAAGTAAAATCTCCAGAAAGAAAGCTTTATGCTCTTAATTTGTTTCAATAGAAAATGCACAGGCAATGGCAGCCTGTTACGTTAATAACATAATGTTAATAACATATTGTCACCAGCTTTAATAAGACTGAACCATCTTTGCCACATTCAACAGCTCACCAATCAATTCACTTATGATAAGAAAGCTTCACTTTTTAGGTTGCCCTAAAACAGTAAGACACATTTGCCTGAATAATATATTTGCTTGAATAATGTGTAAGGCATTTAATTCATTCATTTTTAACAGACCTACAGCACTCATTACTTAACATCTAGTAACTAGAAGAATGAAGATCAAAAGGGCTCCTAGATATATAGACAAAAAAACTAACAAAAAAGTTTTAAAGAAAATTAATTATATTTAGTCAAAACTTAAAAGCAATCAAAATAAAACTTAAAAAAATCGAATCCATTATAAGACAAATATACCAAGTTTTACATGATTCAGCTTCTGCAAGTCGCTAGACCTTCACACTACTAGGAAATGCTTACGATATAACATCAAGGGGGAAATAACAGGCAGACATCTAAATATGTATATGCACATAAACTGTAAGTATATACATAAATAAATGTGTGCTATATTCCCCAATTCTTAGACTCCATGAACTTTGAAATATGCAGTCATTTTAATAGCAGCTTTTTTGAAGGAAAAAGATATAGTGCCACATAAAATGCATACAACTATGAGATGCATTGGGGTTATAACACCAAGCAAATATGTGAGGGCTATGGGCTTTCTAATAGAGAAAATGCATCATGTCTGGGCTTAAATGCATATGAGTTGATGGGTAAGTCATGGGAAAACAATACATAAAGAAAAGCATATCACACCAAGAGTATTGCTTTTTATTGGCATTATATTATTTATCTATTTTTTCTTTATTTTTGCAATTTTTATTTTGAACATTTATAATATCCATCAACGAAACTGCAACAAAAGTATATTTTTAAAATGTTTCCCCAAAGAATGCAATATTGTTACTTAATACAGTACTGTATATAAGGCAAATTTCTGTCTTTGCATTTCAAGCTCCATCTTCATCAAGGTTGATTTAGAATGCTTCCAGCTATACCTCTTGGAACGTATCTATCCTCTACACTTCTTCTGGAGGAAGGATGGAGGAAGGAGAATATTTACCTTTTTACTCTGTTTTTATATTTCTCTTCCTTGATTCTTTGGTGCGCTTTCAGGAGCAGCTGGACATTGTTTAAAGAAACCAACCAATATTAGGGCAGATTTTTCTATTGTTTTCTCTACATCTAAACTAGCATCGTTTTTTCAGAAGCCAATCTCAAATCCAACAATAACTCTTTTTTTTTTTAAGATTAATTTTATTATATGTAAGTACACTGTAGCTGTCCTCAGACACTCCAGAAGAGGGAGCCAGATCTCGTTACGGATGGTTGTGAGCCACCATGTGGTTGCTGGGATTTGAACTTATCACCTTTGGAAGAGCAGTCGGGTGCTCTTACCCGCTAAGCCATCTCACCAGCCCCCCCAACAATAACTCTTATCAGATGCAATCAACTCAGAAGCTACCTAAATATACTGAATGCATTAATAAGCTTTTCTTGCCATTAATAAAAATTCCTTTTTTTCTGTGACACTTTTTATTTAAATGAAAGGTTATCTCTTATTCTCAAAGGCCTACCTTGGTGGCTCTGGATTTACCCAGAACATCCAATAACAACAAATAAGTCAGAAATTGTCAGACTTCCCTCAACACACATTGAATTCATAAAGAATTAGTTTTGCAGATATTGTAATTGGCATGTGCTAATTTCAGAGCAATGTTCTGTAAAGACCAGCACATTCTGCAGGCAATGCTCAGATTTTATATAGCTCTTTTAAAAACTCAAACTGCCAGAATGCGGCAAGCAAAGGCACTAATAACACACTATCAGTCTTATTTACAGAAACACAGGACGAGAACTAATTCAAAAGACAGTGTTAGCTGGAGAAAGTGTTGAGGAGCGGCATACATGAGAGCAGGGCAAGTGAGCCCAGCCGGGCTCTGCCCAGTCAGTTCTTGTGGGACATTAGGATGTAACTGAAATAAAACTTGGACAGCTATTCTTGGAAACGACTTCTAGTTGAAGAGCAGACACAAAGCACCCCTGGCTGAAATAATCATCGAAATTCACAGCCATAAAGTACTTGGGGGTGGAAAGGGAGAATTCATTTTAATTTCCACCTGGGCAGAATACTCATCAGAGATTCTGGGTGTCTGTTCCAGACCAACTGTACAGAGTAACAATTGCATGTACATACTTCACCCTATCCACATTCAAAGGAGTCCACAATGAAGAGGAGTGTAAATGTGAAATTAAATCCACAGGGCTCTTTCAAAACAAACAAACAAACAAACAAACAAATAAATAAATAAATGCACCCGTGTAGTTTTAGTGGTCCATGTGGGTGTGTGTGTATGTGTATAGGGGTGTGTGTGTGTGTGTGTGTGTGTGTGTGTGTGTGTGTGTGTGTAGGTGTGGGACAGGGGAGGGGTTGGCAAATACGGAGGTCAGCAGACAGCTTGCAGGAAGAGTCAGTTCTTTATTTAACCACGCAGGTTCTTGGCATGAAATTCAAGTCATTATGATTGGCAGCAAGGACCTTTACTCACTGAACCATCTTACCGGCCCAGGACTATACAGTTAATTAAACACAGAGTTCCTGGGCTGACCTTAGAAAACTCAACAGCATCAGCCCTCCCAAGTTTAGCTGGTTTTTAGACGATACTCAGTTCAAGACAATGACCCTCCTTCCTGAAGTTACATGATGCCTTGGCCCAGATGGACACCCCACCTATCTACACAGCTGCTGCATGACTACGGGTGTTTCAAAGTCCGTTAGGCTGTACTAAGATACATAGCTTCTTCTCCATTTAAGATATCCCAAACCCTTTAAAACCCAGCACAAGATGAGAAGACCGAAGACTTGCTACTTTGCTTTGTAGTTAGCAAGTACAATGCACTTGGTACCTTGACCCTACCCATCCTGTACTTTAGTTCCAAGGCAGTGTGTAAAAAAATCCCAGTGGCTTCCCTCTGCTCATGGGGTCACCTGCCTCTGCCCTGTGTCACAAGCTTGCTATCATGCCACACAAATCACCAGCCTGAAGAAAGAGAATCAAAATTGAAAACTCATAATCTGAATGTTTACCACTTTCCAGTAAAAATAGACTTGAAAATCCTAAATGCCATCATTGTGTGTGAGGGGGAGCTGGGGCTGAAGACAAGTGCCTGTTATAGCTGTAATTACAGTGAGGACTCATGATGAGGACGGATGGATGCTCCTATGATAGAAGAATAGCAAACAAAGACCATGTGAGGACAGCGAGAAAGCAGCTGTCTGCAGGCTAAGGAAAAACCTCAGGAGAGGCCCAACCTGCCAACACCTCCATCTTGAAATCTGAGCCGCCTGTACTGTGATAAAAATCTGTCACTATGGCTCATATCACTGCTTGGGCTATGTCATCAGAGATTCCCTATGTGCCTAATAGACCTGGCTTCACGTCTCTCAAACCCATCACTAAAAGCACCTCAGAGCAGAAAATGTGGCAAACAAGTATCCTTATCATGTTCTTCCTCTCCTCTCGGACACTGAACCCCTGAGCAAACTCAGATCGCCTCTTGATTCCCGTGACGTCTTGGCCCTATCTGTAGCTCTGTTTTTATCCAGTGATAATCTAGTACCCCCTGCACAGTTAGCACTGTGCAACACTCCCCATGATGTGTTATACATGCTTACCTGTGGAAGTTCAAGGTATAAAGTCAAAGCAACCTGAATTTAAGGTCAACTTTACTTAGAAATATTTATCTGATGCCCTCAGTTTCAAGTCAGATGTCCAGAATGTCTACAAGGCTCTTTAAGCAGAGTGTCAGGAAGGTAGACAGGACATAAGCAAATATTTATATATATTATCAAAAGCCATGCAAGTTGACAGGCAGAAGATTAGGAGATACATGCAGATTGGATCATTATGGAACTAGACATACCAATCTTTTTTTTTTTTTTTTAAAGACATAACAATAGATAATGTTCCTCCTACCTAGCCAAAAACTCTCCATGTCAGCCAGGCTGGTCTCAGGTTCATAAGGATCCACCCACCTTGGTCTCTGTATACATCACTATGCCAGGCAGATACTATCATTCTCAATCAATACAAGATCCCAAAATATTATAGCCTCAAAACGTCATGCATGCCAACCATTCCCAAAAACTGTGTGCATCATATTAGGAAAGCAAGACAGAAGGTGAAGAGAAGCTACACAGGAGAGACGAGTTGGGAACGAGACAGACAAGAGGTGCATATTATAAAGGGGCCACAAGAATGGTGGCTTGGGGAGAGGAGAAGACACAGGGACAGTAAAGACTCTGGGAGTTCCCACCTATAGACCAGGGGCACAAGACAGGTTCAAGGCCTGAGAACACCCACGGAGCCTAACTTACACTGGGGTTATATAAGCTTTTTAAACAAATGCTCAGAATGATCCTGTTAGAAAGAGAAGTGAGAAAACCATAGATAGAGGCTTTAAATTGCCAACAAGCATGATGGCGAGCAGTGCCATGACCTGAAAAGAAAGGAAAACTGATTTCGTTCATGGAAGTGCCTAGAACATGCAAGGCAAGAGGGTGGCAGAAAGCCAAGGCGATAATCAAGGTCCTTTTCTGCAAATAAGGTAAAGTCACTAAGGACCCAGACATCCCAATCTTCAACATGAGACACTTGGAAGCAACACAGTCAACGACGTCATTCTGATCACAAAACCTATCTTTCCTGAGAATTGGCAATTTTCATCCTTGATCTGAGGTATATTTGGACTTTAATTCTACACTTGGCTGAACTGAGAATGGCAAACACAGTAAAATATTATAAATACAAAACTAATTTTAAATAAATTAAACCTTCTTAACTAAGCCTTCATTGGCTTGAACTAACAATCTGGCTGAAATAGAATCCAACTGTCTGGATGCTGAACCCTGGATTCTCAATATGTCCAGCTGAACAATTATGGGGATGAGAAGCCAAAATTACTATCTCACATCTGAACCAGATTTTGAATAATGAAGGAAATTATCTGTAGTGTAAACTGTCTAACCCTCACAGCAGAGCTCTTAAAGAGAAAAATAATCTCAGGGCTAAATGAACATACCTGACAAGGTGACCCCAAGACCAATCTTTATTAAACTTCAACATAGTACCATTAACAGTAGGGTATTATATTTGTGAAGAAACGACTCAAAGGTAGCAGCGGTCGGAGACAGACCATATGGCAAAAGTACTGCATTCAAGGACAACATCTTGGTGGACAAGAACCTGAAGTGAGAAAGTGTCTAACAAGCTACCAGAGGGGTCTGTATTCCTTTCTGAGCTCCATGGCTCATCTCTATTTTATTAATCATGTTAAAGGACAGAGCAATTGTTAGAATTGCAGGCTGGTCTCCAGTCGAGCTGAGGTCTGAACCCTGATGGTCATAATTCACCTTCATGACACGGTAGGCGTTCCCTCATGCTCCTGGAACTCTGGCCCCTGCCTAAGGTACCACCTCCCACAGCCACCACAAGGGAAGCATGGTCTGTAGTCACTTAGACAATGGCCCAAGATTCTAACCTTCAGGCTAAACTCCTCCCCAGTTACCTAGCAACAGTAAAGACCATAAAAGTGGGTGTTCAGCCCCCACCTCACTTACTCTTACACTCTTCTTACCCTTCTCTATCACCCTTTCTCTCCCCTCTCTTTGTCTTCTCTCTGTCTTCTCCTTTCCTCTCTTTCTCGCTAGCCTTCTCTCTCTCTCTCTCCCTCTCTCTCTCTCTCCCTCCCTCTCCCTGAATTTCTATAATAAAGCTCTTAAACCATAGTCTCTGCTCCATCTAGATCCGCTGTGCCACTCTCACCAATGTTGGGAACCTTGTCCCTTATCCCTCTTTCCTATAACCCCAGGGTCGCCTCAGGGTCCCCAGTCAGGGGCTGCCCCTTGTCCACCCCACCTCCCCCACCAAGTGGGGTTAGAGGCTTAGATGCCTACCCAGATCTAGTGGAAAGTGTCCGGCAGCTCTGCCTGCGTCCGCCTGTCCAGAGCACAGGAACTCTGGCTGGACATTGGGCCCCTTTTCCCTTCCCCCTCTTCCTCAGGGCCTTCCCCGGGCCCTCCCTTTTTTTGTTCCCAACAAGCTATGACTTACTGAAGCAGGAATTCAGACAAGAAAGAATGGATGCTCATAACCTTGAAGACTTTGGACGGACTTCTCCTTTCAAGTAAGAGCTTCCCTAGAAAGCTCCTCAACAGGCACTGTGGTGCTCAGTTGATGGGGTACTTACAAGAAGGCACCAGACACTGGGTTTGGTGCACAAAACTGCATAAACTTGGGTGTGGTACTCTTGCCTGGAATCCCAGCATGCAGTTGAGAGGCACTAGATCCACAGATTCATGTACAGCCACATGATAAGTGTGAGGTCAGCCTGGGTTCATGAGAACTAAGAGAAGTGGTGCCTGCTGGGATATCCTTGCAGGGACTTTGCATTATGTCTGCCACAAATGATATCCAAGCATAAAGGTATTTATTTTCTCATAAGCTTTCTCAAACTAGGAAAAGCTATGGAAATATCCTCTGAATTTTTTACATTAGATTTCCTGGGTCAAAATATGCATGCTTAGTTTTGACATATAGCAAAATATACTTAAGATTTGAGAGCATAAAACTCTATACATCCTACAGAATGTGGAGAATCCATTTAAGAGATTTGAAAGGAATCTCTCCCCAGCCCTGGCCAACTCTACTTCTTGTATGAAATAAGAAACAGGTATAGGACAGAGTGTGGCTCAGAGGTAGTGTGCTGACCTGGCTTGGAGTAGTATCCTGGGTTCAACCCTCAGAATAGTGGGGGGAAGGAAATAAATACATGGGGAAACATGGGGCAAGTACCCACTATTTTGACTCAGGGAAAGTATCCTCCTGAGTCCCAGCTTTCTTGCCTACAGAATGTATGGAATAATGGTCATCTTGTAGGACCAGAGGTTAACAGGTAAAACAACATGATATGACAGGAGCCCATTATCCTAAAGGCAGCATACCACAAATGTCTATAGTAGTAGTTTCAAAGCCAGAAAGCCTGGGTTCAAGTCCAAACTAGTCTCTTACAAGCTATTTGGTCCAAGGCTAAATACTTTACCTCCCCATGCCTCCAAATTCACTTCAGAGGATGATAAGAGAAGCTACCTCCTAGGGTTGTAATGGAAATTAAATGAATTATGCTAGCACAGGAAGAGTTTGAGCATACCTGACAAGTAATAATGCTAGTGGGGAAAGTTATTATTTTAGACAGCAAATTCAATATTCTAAGTTCTATTTCCAAATCCAGTCATTCTGCAAGTGGAGCCTCTATCACCATGTCAAAAAGCGAAAGCACAGCTGTGGGAGAAGATGCCAGTTACAGCGAGGGAGAAAGACAAGCTCATTTGCATGGAATTGTGCATGCAGAGCGCCTCCTTCTTGTTGGCTGAACAACATGATTACATGCATTTTGCCAGATATAATTTCTTGATTGACTCTTTCTTGGATATTTATAAGATACAAATGTATAAATCAATGTATAAATATAATCCATTTAGAAATACTACAGAGAAACTAAATTATTTTTCAAATATACCACCTAGAATAGTTACAACCAGTTAACACAGGAGATTATCTTGTCTCTTTAAGTAAGTAATTATTCCAGTTTTCTCATCTGAAGCAATTAGAACAATTTTGCCACCCCCAATATCTACCATACATGTGCAAGTACATATGTACACTTGCATTTAGCTCTTTTGTGCTGTTTGAAGAAAGGTTTTCTTATTAAAAAACCATCTTTAATGAGAAAAATGTCTCAAAAAACTACCTATGAGAAAAAAGAAAAGCATATTTTGAGTTTTGTCTGTTTCAAGGGTCCATGGGATTTTCTAACCTTCCCATTTCTAACACATAGGAACAATGGTGCCGACTTAACCAGAACCAGAGAAAGGAACAGATGTGTGCTACTCACAAGACAAGAATGAGTTGAATAGTGTCTTCAATTTAATTTCTTTTCCACCTGCACTGAGCATCAAGCATGGTTATAAACAGGGTCACCAGACTATTTTTTTAAATGAACAAAATGTTCTTTACCTTTTTAGTCTATTTTTAATCTGCCAAAAACTTATCCCAGTGATTTTATAAATGTAATGTCACTTAAAAATTGCCCAGTGTTTTATTTGCCATTATATACTATGCTTGTAGGTAAGTGCTTCCATTATATACCATGTTCGTTTACAAAATTGTTGAGACAGAAGCTTACACACATAAAGACATTTCAGTGAAGTGGCCAATAGCATCGGCTCAGAACAGCCTTGGTTTTGTGAGAGACTGCTGCCTGAGTAAAGAAAAGGTACACATATATCTGTAGCTTGGTGATATGACGTTCCAGACTATGTGTGTAAGCCTCAAGGACTGCACTTTACTAGTAAACGTCCATCAAGTTCATACTGCAGCAATAACTTCAGAGTGGTGGGATGGGGGGGGGGTGGATGGATAAATGGATGGAGATAGATAGATAGATAGATAGATAGATAGATAGATAGATAGATAGAGGTAGGGTGAGTAGATGGATATATCAATAGGGATGAACAGACAGATGGCTAGATAGATGGTTATGTGAGTGAGTGTCTAAATGGATGAATTGGTAGATCTCTTTTCCAGGTTTTATAGCTAGAATAATAGCCATTCAACTAAAGTAAACATGATAGCTTGCAAGGTGGAAGCATTCCTTATTGTAAGACAGTAGAGAAGAAGTTTCACACCACCCAGGTCTAAAGCACAGCAGTCTCAAAGTTCACAGGAACACTTTCAAAAAGATGGTAATTTTGACTGGCTACACAGGTTGTTGGATGGTAGTACCCTGGGGACTGTGCTCCATGACCCCACAGCGCTCCTCGGAGCTGGCTTTGGAATGAAATTTAAATGAACAAATCTGAACAGCAGCTGCGGTAAATCTAACATACAGAGATGCTGTCCTCACACTGCAGGATTCCAAGCATCAGAAGCAATTCTCTTTCCTGAGATGTGCATCATGGAACCATAGGGCATTCTGAAAATTAAATAAAGGAAGTGGTCATCTTCAGCTCCATGCAAGGCCAAGGCCACAGAGCAACTCACACACAAGGCAATCTCCCCAAGTTCAGGACAGTGACGTATAAACTAAACAAAACTGTTGAGTAATGTTCTGGATTGTACGTCTCTCATATTATTAAATAAAAACAAACAATGGAACGAAAAAGAGGGATTAGCCAGCACAGTGCCTGTCGCATAATCATGAAGATTGGAATTTGGAGTCTAAGAATCAGAGCAACTGAGCCGGGCATGGTGGCGCACGCCTTTAATACCAGCACTCGGGAGGCAGAGGCAGGCGGATTTCTGAGTTCGAGGCCAGCCTGGTCTACAAAGTGAGTTCCAGGACAGCCAGGGCTATACAGAGAAACCCTGTCTCAAAAAACAAACAAACAAAAAAAGAATCAGAGCAACTAGTTAGGCATCATAGGACATGCTAGTCAGGCAAAGGCAGGAAGACCTTACTGTCTAGCTAATCTGGTGAGCTTCAAGCTAGTCAGAAACCCTAAAACAAACAATAGGGGGATGAAGAGAAAGCTTAGTGGTTAAGAACAACTAGTCCTCTTACAGAGGGCCAGGGTTTAGTTCCCAGCATCCCAGCTCAGAAAATGCTTCTAATGCCAGCTCCAGAGGATCTGATGCCCTCTTCTGGTCTTAATGGGGAATTATACATGCATGGTGTGCATATGTATACTTAGGCACATACACATTGACATAAAAATTTTTAATTACTCTTTACACACACACACACACATACATGTAAGTATATGTGTGTACACACACAGGAGCATGTGTGCAAAGAGAAAAGAAAGGGGGAAGGAAGCTGTTCTGTATAGCAGCAATACAAGGACAAAATTCTTCAAGAATATCAGTGTTAAAAACATATCCTTGTAGAGTCATTCACGTTTCCTGCCACCAATGTCAAGTATCTCTAAGCAAATTTTAATAGAGTAATGAGAGGAGAAAGAGGCTATGAGAGACAGAGAAGAAAGAGTGAAATCATGGAAAGTGGAGGGGTGGAAAGGCACCTGCTGTTGGAGTAGTTAACCCAGGAAGGTTTTCCTCTGGCCTGATCCTTTCAGGATTTCCCAGGTGGCATCCTTTTAGTGACTGGGCTAAGTGATGCATGATAAATGGCCCCCAGCCTGTACCCACCATCAACAGAAGCCCACTTGGCCCTGGCTGCCGAAACAGAAAGGTCATTCATTACCCAATGTGAACAAACAGAGTGCACGTTTGTGATAAATAACAGCCATTATTGAACTACAGTGCTCTCTGGGAATTCCCCAACACTTCCTTGACATTAATGTACTATTTGTAGAAGGCTCCGTGAGGCTCTCTCAATATTATTTAGTGCTTCATGTTTTATGTGGGACACTATGAGACATTTACTTCTTTGTTGGGATGCAAGAGTCTCAACAAATATTGAATACCTCCTTTCATATCACAAGCCAACTGGTAAGGCATATGTCTGGGCACAAGGTTAGCAGAGGCAAATAAAGCCCACACTGAACATAGAAGAGACATGATGCAGTCAGGTTCGACCTAAGCAAAAGGTCAGTCTCACATATTGCTGTCTCATACTGTGGGTCAAAGAAGAAAAACAGAACTGTGAAAAATACTATCTGGATGCACAGACCCACAGATTTCACAGATCCACAGACTCACAGACCCACAGGGACTTGAGAACCACAGTGCACCTCTTTACTCACAATCCTCACCACGGTGTTTACACACCAGCTGTGTCACCCTGTCTTTAGGAGTTCTTTTCCCAGCCCATTCCAGCTGGCTCAATTCTAAGCCCATCCTAACTGACTCTACCCTGTTCCAGTGAATCCCACCCCTTCCAGGACATAGTCCTTCATCCTCTGGTTCCCAAAAAAGCTCCGCAAGAGCATTCAGGAAGTGCCCAATAATGTATGGCAAGTGTCTTTGGCAAGTCTATGACCCTGGCCGCATTACTCACTGTCAGCCACATGCCAGCACTGTGCAAATGAAGGGGTCACGTCATGCACAGAAAGACTTTATATGCCTTGCTTTAGACTAGTGGCGTTCTCTGATGGCATGGAGAGAGCTTAGGATGTCACAATTTACATATTATCAAGTGCTGGCATCTACACACAAGACACATAGTGATTATAAACACATGTATCGCTATGTGAAAGGGTGGCCAGGTGCATACACAAACACACACACACACACACACACACACACACACTCCCCAAACAGTATCCAGACAGTGAGAAGGGGACACACACACACCCCAAACAGTATTCAGACAGTGAGAAGGGGACGTACACACTCCCCAAATAGTATCCAGACAGTGAGAAGGTCTCAGTTACTATGGAAAAGCATGTCCTTAATAATAACCCTTTAAAATACAACAATTATTTTGTCAATGGGAAAACGTGGAATACAAAAACCATGCAGTGTGAGATGAAATTTCACAATAAAAACATACAGAGAGGTATAAACAAAACACACAACAGAAATGTAGCAAGTCACTTAATACTAACAGAAAAATAAAAGCTGCTACATGCAGAAGTAAGTCAGCAATAATGACTGAGTTGTGTTAAGAATCATCAACTAACCGAAGAAACATATTAAGGAAAAAAAACCTATTTTGATGTTTAAAAAGAGAACTTGAATTTGCCAAAACATTAAAATCTGTTAAGTGGTATATATGAAGCGATGTACTATTTTATTACATCATATCATAAGAATTTTATAGTGCTTTACAATAAATAAGACATGAGCTCTGTTCATGAAGCAACCGTTTTACAAAGTGGATACCTTATGTTCTGAATTTCTAATGTAGATACAGCAGGTTCAGGTTAGTTGTCATGACGTATACCCTGGAATAGAAGATCTTTGTATTTTGCTTACCTGATATTACAGTTTAGCATTTTTATTCATATACAAGCCAATGGAGCTTAGGACACAGCGACAGTTAACACTGCAGGTAGGGACACTACAGTGTACAGATAAAGTGGTGAGGAATGTCTGAAGGTACATCTCCATCAGTTAGATAGGATACAGAAACAAGAACCCTATGTTCTAACCTTCTTCCATCTCTCCAGTCAAATGAGTGATACTTGCTATGGAGATAAATAAAGGGGAAGATGGAGCCTAATTATGTACTCAGGTGACAGGGAAACTAGAGCTGGAAAACCATCTCCAAAAAGTATAAATTATAAATTAAGCCTCCAAAATATGATTTTGACCTAATATTTCCCAGAATAAACAGGGTTATTGAGCAAAAGAAACAGTTCTCCAAAACAGAAACTTAAAACAACGTGAGTTCTCTTGCTGTTCACTGTCACGGACTAAATGTGAGATGTCCCAGTAGGATCATCTGTGTCGCCACCTGATAGCACTTTTTTGGCAGATGGTGGACCCTTTGGAAGGATCACTGGAGTCACCCTAGGAACTGTCCCTTCCCTGGCCACTTGTCCATGACAAGGTAAAGCTGCTTCCCTGTGATCATGAGACACATAACCATGGAATACACTCTCTGAAGTCACCAGACACACGTACCAATCTCTTCCAACTTACGTGCTTTCAATCAAGTATTTTTGTCATAGAAATGGAAAAAAAAAGCCGAGCGTTGGTGGCACATGCCTTTAATCTCAGCACTTGGGAGGCAGAGTCAGGCGGATTTCTGAGTTCGAGGCCAGCCTGGTCTACAAAGTGAGTTCCAGGACAGCCAGGGTTATACAGAGAAACCTTGTCTAAAAAAAAAAAAAATGAAAAAAAACCCAATTACCATACTTCCATCCCTCTTGTCTCATCTGTGGGAGGCAGTCTGAAAGCTCTTCCTTCCAGCTACTATAACTGCAGAACAAGCATAGAGGAAGAAAGAAAAGCACGCCCTCAGTCTCACATTGCCCTCCCCAAGGCAGACACCACATGACCCATTGGGTTAATAAGGAGAGTGTGAAACCGCACCGCAGTCCCACTCCATGCCTGAGCATGTTCTAGACTCAGGCTCAAAGTAGAATCTAGCAGAGGGTGAAGAACTATCTTCCATGTTAGGAAGGGGAGAGAGCAACGCACTTCCTGGAACACTGGAACATAGAAAGCACTATATAAATCAGCACCAGGCTTCAGGATAGGCTAGGAATTGGTACCATAAAATAAAAGCTTTAAAATTTAGAAAGGTTTATGTTTCTGGAACTTATCATATAGACTCTAATCCCACAGATGGTAACAGGCATAAAAAAGAGGGCTTGCTCAAGCATACATAAGATAGAGTTATCATCCTCAAAAAAATTAGACCCAAATCCAGGCCATAATAAGTGCTCGGGTGAAAAGGAAAGCCATCCATACCTCGTTAGAAAATCAGGAGTCAATAAAAGGAAATAAGAGGAAACCTACAGACACTGGAGTTCTAAAGGATGCACCAAAAAAGCCATGGGAGGGAGGGTGAGGTGAGAAGTATATTACCCAGTGATTTCCACTGACCTGATCAATCAGTGCCAGCCTTCAATGTCACTCCAGTGACATAGTCACTAAGCAACACAGTAGGCTAGCCCCTGGTGCTTCACTATGTCAGGGCACTTAGACTGATATTCACTAAATATAGTGCTCCCCGGAGGGAGGGAGAGTAAAAGTTCATAACAGATACCCACTGCATCTCCAAGAGCTGAAGGAAGATTATCCTAATTAAATCCCAACCTAACACAAGTTTATTTTGAAATATCAATTTAATCTGTTCTAAATCACACAGTTAGTAGTGATAATATCTAAAGATTTTTTGATATTGTTCTTACATCACATACATTCACTAAGGAATTTACATGATTTCAGTGACATAAAATTGTTTCTGTTCATTTCAATCTATTGGTGAAATTATGGAATTAGCACTTAAAAAATAAGACCAAATCTCAAATCTTACTCTAATCTTCATCAAATTTATTTCAATATAAATGTTCTCTTCTGGATCATACTTCAAAATCTAGTAACTAACGTACTTTAGGTATATTTATGCATCTGTGTTTACAATCATGTATGAGAGAGTCTTTAAAAACCTCAACAGTAAGTATGGAATACTTACATTGGCGCATTTGCCCATTGTATCCTCACCATCTCTGTGGATTGCAACTACAAGCAAAGGCATCTTGTGAGCTGCAAATTACTATCTGCAAATCTCCCTTATTTTTTTTTCAATATAAATAGCCATATACTTGAAACATTTAGCTCACTTTGCTTTAAAAATAAAACCGGAGAGGGGAGTTCTGACTAATAACTGGGAAGTGTTTTTCTAGCTGATATAAATCCAGAGGACAGCTATACTGGTGCGTTACCAATGTCCAGATCCTTATAAATCACCCCTGACACAGGCTCAAGGGAAGGGAGGTAGATCCTGGGCCACGCTGGGCTAGGTCACATCTCTTATGCTGTGTTACTTTGAATAGTAGCCCTTGACTGGACATCAACCCAATAGTCAAATAGCTAGGAACTTTTAGTTTACTCCATTTACAATATGCTTGTTTGTGGGAAAATTATAATCTTACTAAAAAATTCCATTTAGACTGAAAATCTTCACAGTGGACTCATACATAGGTACTGTTTTTCCCACTGCAAAAGGAGCCATCTTTGCTGAAAATTTTCCACCTTCCACACAGATATACTTAGGGTGAAATTCCCCGGTTACCATCCACCTTAGTTTCTCAGACCATGTGCCTCTCACAAGGCATAGAATGTGTAGATCATGTCAGGCTGCCAACCAGAGAGCCCCAGGAATGTCTCCACTTCCTCAGCACTGGGAATACAAGAGCAGGGGGCCACTTCCAGCTGCCTAGCTATGCTACAGGGCTTCTGAGGAGCAAACTCTGGCTCGCAAACTTGCAAAATGAGCACTGTGCCACCTACTGACTAACCCACTAACCTACTGACTAACCCACCAACCTACTGACTAACCCACCAACCTACTGACTAACCCACCAACCTACTGACTAACCCACTGACCTACTGACTAACCCATGGAGACAAGTTAAGAGTGGCTGGGGAAATTTATTCAAAGTCTCCTATCGAAACTCAAAGCACAAACCAAGTTTCCACCATCTTACACCTTTACTATTCATCACCGCTGCCTTGCTGGACAGGCTTTCAAGAACCGTGTGCATCCCTGCCCCGCCTCACCTCACCAACTTCTATTTTACCTCTGTGAAAAAGAACCATGTTTTGTCTTTACCTTAATAGTCTACAACATAAAATGAATGACTACAATATAAGTTTCTCACTATCTCTGCTAAGTAACACTGAGCTCACTATAAATGTGCAAAATCTGTATGCCAAAAAGCCTGCCACAATTAAACTCATCTTGAACCTATGCACAGAACAATGTAACTTTACTGAGGAAAAAAAACCCTTGTACAAGAGTTTCAGCTTCTACATAGCCCCAACCACTCCCAAATGCAACCAAACTTTGGGATGTCAAATGCATCTAAAAGGATGGAGGAGAGATGAGAAACATTTAGCCTGGGGCGATCATATTCATCGAGGGGACAGTTCTGATCATATTCAGCAAACAGATACCAATGGCCGCACACACTCTGTATGTATGCACAGTGTAAAAATCTGTCCCGAGCACACATTCCTACTCTGGCTTCTCCTTTCTAAGGGTATGCATGAAGACACTGATGAAGGGACACTTCACCGTTCTGTGTGGCTAGAAGAAAAAGGCATTTGACTAAGAGGGTGAAGATCATCACATGAAGGACCAACAACTATTTTCAGCACCAAAATAACCTATTGGTGGCCGTGTAAAAATAGATTTGTGATGGAAAATTCCTTCTAGCTTAAATTGGCAAGTAATTCTCCAGACTACGAGGATCATCCCTAATTTTACTCTCTAGTCTGTGATGCAGCTTCCTTCCCTAAGTGTCTGGTTTGTCTTTCTGTACACTTGCCTTTATGAATAGGTGGAGCTCCTGTGAGGATGAACGAGCTTTTCTTTCTTTAGTCCAAGGTCCATGTTCTACACTGTCTGCCAAGGCTGGCTATGAGGGACAGCACCATGTCTTCGGTGCTAGGGCTCATAAACGGAAGACTTTGATCTGAAGCCATGGACAAGAAAGAAATTCTCTAAATACCAGGCTAATATTCCCAGTAGACCACAATTATTCCAAACTGACTTCCATCTTTCTCAATTATAATGCAAAAAATCCAACCCTTCTACTATAAAAATGTGGATAGAAAAAGAAAAAGGGAACAGTTGTTTTAAAAGGCACAGAAGCCAAACAAACAGCGCTGAGACAAGAATGTGGCCTCTAAGAAGCTATTCTGCAAATAAATTCAGAGAACAAAGTCCTAATGTGCCCTGGTTGGATTCTCTTCTCAGTTCTGCCGTTAACTAAAAGGTACCTACAGAGCAGGCTAGATGGCTCAGTAGGTAAAGGCACGGGCTGCACATGGCTACTTGAGTTTAATTCCTAGAGCACGTATAAAAATGGAAGAAAATAACGTACTCAGAAAGTCATCCTCTGACATCCACACAAGCACCATGGCATATACTCGCTCCCACATTTGTCCACATGTATGTTCACATAAACATAAAATGAAATGCAGCTACTTAGACAGCTTGCTGAACCTGCTTAGGTGCAGTCACCTGTCCCCTGGCAGATGAAGAGGCAAACAGACAAACATGGTATGTGTGTGCCTTTCAGTTACTAAGTGATGTTTCTGAAGGACTATACCCAGGGCAAGCTACAAAATGTACAATGCAGGAAATAGTGGTCAGCATCACAGGAAGTGTTTCGAATGCAGTGATGCAACAAGGGAAACTGCACACACTTCCTGGGAGAACGCTCTCCATCACTGTCATGTTAGCCCTAGCTTCATTCATATTTGCTACTTAGCATTTACCTCACAATGCATTTCTCCCAGATCCTCACACCTCTTTAATCTTCCTGTCCTTTGCTCCTCCCTTCTGTCTCTTTGTCATACCCTTGGGGTTGTCGTGCTTTCCCTCATTACCTTTAGAATTCATCCCATATCACTCGTTTAATTCTCTGTTATTCAACATAAAATGGAGAAAAAAAATAACCACCTCCCACTGAAGATTTAATCCTATGAACATGTGATGAGGACTCCCACAGGTCAACCTGGACTGGCCTTGTGATGCCCATGGATCGGGTTCAATGTTATTTCTAGGTGGGCATGTGGATGCTGCTATATGAGATAGGCAGTTGAATCAACTGACTGAGGAAAATAATGGCCCCCTTCAATGTAGCTGAACATGATCCAATCAGATCTTTCACTTTTGGCTGTGTGGTGTCTCCGGCAGGAGTCATTTTGTCTCATGACCTTCATGTTCATCATCACCTTCATAATCACACCAGGCAGTTCCCAAGAAATTCAACACTTCTTATGGAAACACTTGGGCTACAAATATTTCAGACTGGGAGTTTGGGCACTTGGAGAACACTTGCAATGCAATGCAATGCCAGCGTTGTTTTGTGAGATGCTGTTTTCCACTTGCAGTACCGTATAAAGAAGTCAAACGTTTTCGTTTTGGAATATCCCAGATTTGGGCATAGCAGATCAGGGATGTTCCAACTGGCATGTCTCTTCACAGGTTCTGTAGCTCTCTATAATGCTGGCTGGCCAATGCAGCAACTCAAATCTCAAGTTAAGGTATTCATTGTTTCATACTCTATAATTGCCTTCAAGACCCTTTAATCTACCATTTTTCATTATTATTAATGAAAGCCAAAATACATGAAATATTTTAAAAGATATACATTTTCCAGTCCAAAAAATTCCATTATTGAGATGTTCTGTCAATTACATAATTTTCTTCTGTTTTACTATGTGTTTTGTCTGAATTACTGCCCACATGAGCTCCACTCATTAAGATAAAACAATATGCTTTTAAATCTCTTATAACCTCTAGATTCCCTCTTTTATCTCCTTAACCCACTTTTACTTGAAATAAATTTTACCTGCTTTATTTTGGAAGGCTTCCCAAAATCAGCTTTATGTCTGTTCCGCTGGCATAGAGAAGCAGAATGTTTGTGTGGTCTGAGCCGGGCTTATACACTCTGAGGTGGATGGATGTCTAACAGCCCAATTCATTGCAGGTTCTGTTTGAGATTTTATACTTTAGTTCTCCGAGTGGCTTCAGTTCCTTAAGGAGAGCTGAAACCTAAAGCTGTCATCTTCAGTAATTGGAGCTCCTTAGAATTAATTAACTGGCAACATTACAATGACTCTTAAGAAAAAGCTATCCGCCACTGGATTTTTCTTAGAAATGATAAAAGGTCAACATAAGCACCTCGGTTCCTATTGGACATGGAAGCATTTATAATCCTGCCACTTGGAGGCTGGGATAGAGGAAGAGCAAGTTTGAGATGAACTTGGGCTATGTAGCAAAACCCTTCCTCAAAGTAAAAAACAAACAAAACCAAAACCAAACAAGCAACTTTCTCCAAACCAAAACTCTCACATTCTCACTTACCAATGTTTTCAGTTAAACTGTTAAGTTTTTGTTTTCATTTAATTAATTTAAATAAAAAGGGTGATTGTTTTAGCTTTAGAGTTACATATACATATATAAACACATATACATACATCATTCTTACTGTGTAGAAAAGTATGAGGTAAAAGTAACCAAAATAGCTATTGACCAACAAGTTTCATAGCACAAAGCTAAATTTTATGCAATCAAAGGATTACCCATTCTCATGCTCCAAAGGACAATAGAGTTTTTCTTGATCCACATGAGGAGAGGACAGCAGTAGCTCACAAGGCCTCCTGTCCACTCGAATGACTGTGTTTCTGTCCTTTGGCCCTCAATTCACCAACTGTCAATGAGGCAACGGTCAGATGTAGGCCTCTCTGCAAACCATTTTCAAAAACAACACAAGCAAACTCAATCAGTGTAGTCATGGGAATTTCTCTGGGAAGCTGATGGCCAAGAAATTTTGAGCCCTTATAAAGCAGTGGTGCCCATGTGCCCTGGCACTGGGTTGAGTATGGTGGAGGAGCCATCCAGTGTTCAGGAATTTCCACTCTGCACCCTCACCAGGACAGAAAACAGCAGCAAGTCAACATTCCTACACAAAACACCCCTCCTATTCTAGCTCAACTGTACCACTTGGCCACCATTATGGGTGGCCAAGAATTGAGGCTTGGCAAGAAAGTCCTGTATCTATCATAGGACAGCAGGGGAGAAACATTTCAGGTCTTCATTTGTCACTAGTAGTTTTAAGCATCAAAAGATAGCAAGTTATTGTTGAATGTAGGAAAGAAAATAACCTAAGATGAGGCAAAGGTGGACATAATGAGAAGTCTATTCTAGAATTTCCAAACGCGAGTTATATATTTGTGGTACATCAAGAACCTGGTGTGCTTTACTGACTACTGTGTCTCCAATGCCTGTAACTGTGCCCAGCATGGACCGGGCACTTCATAAATATTTATTAGATGGATGCATGGACCTCCCTTGACCTAATAAACTTCTACCCTAGCTCTCATCTTGGTAATGACTGAGACCATACAGCAGTCGGCTTCTCAATAAGCACTTGCAATAAAAGATGGATAAACTACGTTTATTCAGTAAACCAATGAAGCCGCGTCATCTGGGCACCTACGATTTTGCCAATATATAAGCGTGTATTCTCTGATTAGTTCAAATGAGAGGTGACACTGGGAAATGGTTATCCCCGTTGTAATGTATTCCATCTACAAGGCTCCGCTGGAAACAGGGGTGCAGCCAATTGAGACACTAAATAAAACAATGAGATTTCTTTTAATAATAAACAAAACAAAATCAAAGCAAACAGCAGCCATTAAGGCCAAGCTAGAAGGCAGATCTCACAGAAGCTGAGCCAGAGGCTGTCATGCTGAGGGAGACATGGACTGCATTCATAGCTCCACAGATGTGAATTTAAATAAATACATCTGCAGAAGCCGAGGAGATGGTTCAACTGGTAAAGTGGCTGGTGGCCCTGTGAGGAGAAGGAACTAAGTCTAGATATAGAGTACCAATCTAAAAGCCAGGCATGGTGCATGTACTTATTTGCTTGTCTGTCAGTTTTAGACAGAATCTTTATATGTAGCCCTGTCTTTCTGTCTGCCTGTCTGTCTATTTGTCTGTCTGTTTTAAACAGGATCTCTCTATGTAGCCCTGGCTGTCCTAGAACTCACTTTGTAAACCACGATTGTCTCAAACTCAGAGATACTCCTGCCTCTGCCCCTGCCTCTTACGTGCTAGGATTTAAGGTATACACCAGCATGGCCAGTTTATAATCCTTGTAAAGAAGAGTCACCAACAGGATGATCCCTGGGAATTGCTGTCTGGCCAATTTAGCTAAGTCAGTGAGAAAGAGATTCAAAGAATGTATGTCAGGCTGGAAAGATATCTCAGTTGTTAGAGCATTGGCTGCTCTTCCAGAGAACAGAGTTCAATTCCCAACACCCACGTGGCAGCTCACAACTGTCTGGGACTCCAATACCACCACCTCTGTGGTCTCCAGGCATGCATGTGGTATGGACACTCATACAGGCAAAACACTCACACACATATAATTAATTAATTAACTAACTAACTAAGAAGCTGAATGGAGATCAAGAAAGACAACAGTCAATTATCCTCTGACCTCTGTATGCATATATACACACATGGACACATCAATGCACATATATACATAGAGAAATTCATCTCGGCATCTAAACCTCAGTGTTTTTATTCATAGAACAGGCATAAAAGCTGTTAGTTCGTTAACAGTTGCTGTCAGGGCAAATGAGAACAGATACACAATGCACTTAGCAAGGTGTTTGGCACAGAATACTTATGTAATAAAATGTATTTGGCTGTGTCCTTCATGATCACCCTCAAACAAAAGAAGAAAAATCGTTAAGTTAGAAAGCAACACACACATACTTCAAGGCACCTACATATTTAATTAAAGGTTCTTTCTTTCTCTTTTCTTTCACTCATGAGCCACCCCAAGTAGCTAATCTTGTCTGTACAGAATTTCGAGGCAATCTTCAAAGCGACTCCCATTTCCCAAAGGTCTGAAAGGACCTTAACAGCAGATCTGAAGACACACCATCAAACAAGCAGAAAACCAGGTTGCTAAAGAGAGAAGGGAGAGACTGAAAAGCAGCAATTCAAACATCAACACAGCAAATCACCAGCTCACTGTTGACAAACAAAGCCAGCCCTTCAGTTGGTTCTGTCCTTCTTAACCCACTAGAACCAGCTAATGGGTAAATCAGCTAACTGACCAACTGTCTGGAATCCAAGAATTCTCATGATGAATATTGAGATTTACAATGAAGTTAAGTTTGAACAAAAGTGTCTAAACCTCTATTCAGGATGATCTGAAGGCTTCAGTGTCCAAAGTAACTGAACTGTGCATTATATAAAAATGCATAACCGCTGTTCGTAGATCTGAGCTTAGAGCAGTGTGCTCTCATTTACTGCTACACCAAACAGGACCATGTTGGATCATGTTCAATTGGGATGGAATACTACTATATGGTAAATAAAAATGGAGCATGTCCAGAAATGACAGTAAGAAGAGAATACTTTACTGGGTGACAGGTACATTGCTAAAACGGAATGAATGAATGAATGAATGAGTGAATGTCAGAATTGTTCCCAGGTACCCACATGACAATAATCTGAAATCATTGTTTTGACATACTAAAACAAAACAATCATAGCTACTAAAGAGAAAATGTGCCAAGAAACCTTGTGCTTTGTAGGAAAGGTGAGTTATATGGGGTTATGAGTATCTTAGCATCCCACAAAATAACGTGTACCTGTTAAAGCATGGTGCCTGTCAGTAACATTCCCTGCAGAGACAAATTTGTCCCTAGTTCTCACACTATGTCCTCACACACAGTTTGAAAGAAAAGCTTTTTAAGAAGATGAGCTTGCTAATAAATTGAATTATTTCTGTTGTGCCACAACTAATGGAGAGAAAGTGCAGAGCTCAAGATGAACAATAATCTAAGCCTTTGGATCTGATTTGGAACCTAATGATATTCCCTGACTGGCAGAAAAACAAAGTGAAGACAGACCCCATAAGGCCAGGCAAGGTGTGCTGTCAGCACTCAGAAGGTGATTTTTATAGTTGGAGCCTGTGGGAATTTGGAAAAGGTCCACGGTCCCATTTTCTCCCTTATCTCAGTGACACAGCAGATTACTCCCTTAAATTAAGTTTAACAATGTATATTTGCTCTGTTAATCACAATACAAAAAGCTCGAGTTGTGTTCTGGAAGGGGAAAAAAAGCAGATCAATTCACCCTTGATAGAAAAAAATATATATATATATATATGGCGAAAAGAGGCAAGTGGCACTAGAGACTATAGTGCTTCATTCCCCATACCACTGAACATTAAGGACTCCTCTCAGTCTTGCTGAAAAACAGATACAATGGGCAACTTGTCCCTTGCACAGGTCACATCACAATGTTGTGTGACCAGAAGAAAGGTAGAAAATGTGGAACCACTTATTTCTTGCTCACAGGTACCTGGGCATACTATGTAAACAAAAGATCACCTGGGCCAGGGGCTCCCCATGCCTTTCATTCAGGGACCACCAGCATCTACAGGTCACCATGGCTCTTGTTCTTCTCAAGGTAGCTAGAAGAAGCCCAGAGGATGGAGTCAAGCAGCCCGGGCTCCCTGTTCATCTCCTTTCCAGCACAGAACAAAAAGTCCTACAAAGTCCTGCACACAGCCGTGGGGTGGGAAATGTCCTCAGGTGGCCCAAGAAGAAATCACAGAGGAGACGTGCAGTAACATGGCTGCTCCATGGTGTCGCACCTGAAAGAGCAGATCTACCTACCCATTTCCACCTTGGCATATATCCTCCTGATGACACTCCCTCCCCAATAACAGTAGGCTAAGAGAGTTGTGGGCAGCAAAGGCATGACTCTTTGGCTGGGAGGTGGCCACTCATTCTCTGTAATGTCACCTAAGTGGTGCCCCATTTTATCTTCCCATCAAAGGCCACAGTGGAAAAAAACAGCTTCTACACATACAAGACAGAGAGCAGCAGTATCTGTGCAGAAGCCTGGGGCATGCAGTCTGGGGTTAGTAGAGGCAGACCCATCACAGGAACCTGAAGAGCAGTGGGTCTACACAGCAAGTCCACGGTGGCCTTCCCTAATACTCATGCACCTACAGAAAATAGATTGTGGCTCTAGAACACGAAATAAGCTCCCTTCACTGGCGCTAGCTGTGTGGGTGCCTTAGCAAGGAGCCATTTCCTTAGACTAGTCATTTGGCACGTGCCTGTCCCTCTAACTTTTCCTCACTTGGGCTTCTCCCGTTTCTCTGTAACCTTCCAAGAGAACTATTCCTCAGTCAATACTGAGACCCTGTACGACTTCTGTTTACAGGTTACTTCCTCTAGGACAGCCGATAGCTCAATATACTATTCTGTATCTCTAACCCATCCTTTATGCTGTATACAAGACCATCACCTCTTCCTTGGCCCATACTCACTTCCCTACGAAACACGTGGTTTCACACATGTTATTGTACTTCACATCGCAGGTATCACTGGCCACGTAGCCAGTAGCCATTTGTCATATGTACAGAGCACTTCCACCCACAGGGGCTTAAGAAGAAAGGTGGTCTCTCATCTCTCTATGCAGCTATTGGGTAGGTATGGACCCAACGTGAATCAGAACAAAGGGGATTGTGAAGTAGGAGTGCCTCTGGTAGTCTGTTTGCTGGCCCCAACATTTAGGCTCAGCACAGAAAGCCAGTTCATGGAATGGATACCTTCCCCGATGGTACAGCCAAAGGCTATGGCAGCCAGGTCTATTGATGAGGAAACGCTATTTCTTAACTTTGGCACTGTGTAATGATATCACTGCACAATCCTTCGGGAAATTCCTACTACTCTCAGGACAAAAAGTGACACCACGGTGACTTCATACAGGCAGACAGTGAGCTGACACTGTACTCACCCATTCTTTCCTCCTAACGTAATTTCTGTTCATTCTCTGCTCCCCATTCTGCAGACAAACATGCAAAGTGTGGGAAAGTAAAATCACTGTGTACCGTCAGGGTTAAGGAAAAACAGATCTGAAGGTAGCCTGTCCAGAAATAAGGATACATATAAAAAAGATATTTATAAAGGGTCCTACACCCTCAGTTTCCACCCACTAAGACACAGAGAGGCTACACTTGAAAGCACTTGGATTCAGAGGCTCCATTAGGAGAGGGCCCAAGTTTTAAAGCCTTTTTCACTGGCAGACATGAATGGCGTTTGGTTTTAAGAGTAACCTTCACTGGGGTTCCCTTGCCAACTTTTATGTGGGAGAGCAGGGCAAAGAGGGCTGCGATTCAATATTATCTAGGCCAGGGAATCTGTGCCCAAGGAACTATACGTTCCAAAAACTTTAGGCTCAATTTGAAACCTTTGTGTTTTGTAACCATGATGGTATGTCCTATATAATTCAATCTGTCCCAATATCACATTATGGAATTTAAATGTCTCAGTAAAATTGATTCCTGTCTGAGAACGTTCTGATGAGGTTGATAACCTACTTAAGATTTCCAAACTGGACAAAGTGACCACTTGCATAAGAATTAGCAGGTAGGGGCTGGGAAGACATCTCAGTCTGAAAATGGCTGCCTGTGCAAACATAAGGATTTGAGTTTGGTCCTCGACATCCACGTAAATAAAAAAGCCAGGCACGGCAGTGTGTGCTTGTAATTTCAGCACTGGAAAAGTGGGTAGTAATGGGTCCCATGTGTGTGTGTGTGTGTGTGTGTGTGTGTGTGTGTGTGTGTAGGGGTGGGGATGGGGGCGTGAGGGGTGGGGTGGGCCACAGGCCAGGCAGCTTAGGCTAATCTGGAATACTGGCCTCATCAAGTCTCCATATATGTCTAGGGCGTGTAAGTATCAAAAAGGGCTAAATATGTCACTTCCTTGTCCCCACAGCCACAGTTATCTGCGTCACTGATTTTATGTAGTACATGAAGCTTTGCTGTTGCTGTATTCATTTCCCCATGCATCAGAACACCAAACCTTGACCCCAGTAACCAGAAATGACAGTGTACCCCACCTCTCCCAGCATCCGTTGTCTCCCCAGCCTCTCTCTGGAAACCATTCTTCTACTTGGAGCTCCCACAAGATGAAAATTCCCACTGTGAAAAGCTGTGGACTGTGTGTGTACCAGGCTGCCTATGAATTTGATTACATCTACTCAGAAGGCCTGATCCGAGCGAACCCATGCTACACGTTTTGAGACTCCCGGCATCTGCAGAGTGCCCTGTTTGTATAAGGCTCTCAGGACTCGGCCTGGATAGGATTACACAACCGTAGGGAGCTCTTTCTGAGGCAAGCAGCTTGCCCTTCAATAATCTGATAAACAGGCATTAACTGTGGCACTCTGAGCCCTGGGTGCCAGGGCCGGGAAGCCTTTGTTGATCCAGATGTCAGAGCTCAGGTCTCATCCTGCACAGGCAGAGGCACCCTGAGCTTCCTGCTGGACAGAAGAAAAGAGAGCTCAGGCCATGAGGAAGCTATGAACAGTCTCAAAGCACTTCAAAGTCTGAAAGGGGAAACGTCACTTGAAGAAGACCTGCAGTCACACAAGAGAACACTTCTGTCTTGAGCTGAAATTGTAATGAGTGTATGTACTTATAGAGTTGCACACAGGTAAACATGTATAGATTATTAATTATCTCCAGGCAGACTTAGAGCAGGTCAACAATGTGAGGCAATAAATAAATGAATAAATAAAGAGATTTAAAATTATAAAATCCAGTTCAGTGGAGTCAAAACTAAGCAAGATTTATCAAACAGAATTCAACACACTTTAAAAATTCCTGTAAGATGAAAGCAGACAGAGACAGGGTCAAACAATAAGATGTGGTTTCTTAGGGTCAAATCTAAGTTTTGATGCTGTCTATGGAAACCATACACTGTGTCCCCAAGGCCTGGAAGTGTGCCAAGAAGTGTCAGCTAAACTCAAGCTGCTTCTGAGCTTGAGCTACATTCAAATCTTCTGGCTGCCCAACCCAGGATTTCTCAGTGGAAGCCCCTTCTTACCAGTCTCAGGCAAACAAATTTCCTCTCATCCTCTGATCTCTCATCCTCCGCATTACAAGTGGAGTCAGAAATTAGAAAGAAATTTTTAAAGAAGACTTTGAAGAGCTTCTGTTTTCCTCTTTCAAAATAACAGCATCTTGGGCCAGTGAAATGATTCAGCAGGTAAAGGCATTCTACAGCCAAGCCTGATGAGCCAAGTTCGAGCCCTGGAGCCCAGGTGGTGGGGGAGAGCCTCAACCTCAGAAGCCGTTTTCTGACCTTCACGTGTCCGCTATGGCATGTTCCATACTCGTTCAGGGAAAATAAATGGATAAAAATTTCAAACACAAAATTTACATCCCGAGTTGTCTTCTCTGTGTATATGATCAATAACTTAGAAGCCTACTACAAGTTTTTGAATGGCAAGGTAAAAGATAGGATTCTAGGCCTTGTGTTTACAAAGGACTGCTCTCCAAAATGCTGATGGCTGTGGGCCTGCTGTCTTCCCACCTGCAGAACTTTTGCTAAATCTAATAGAATGTAGAAGAGTACACGAGCCACCGCAGAGAAACTTAATTTCCCTTCGTTCATTTGATTTCCTAAAATTACATCAACAGCAAAATCAGATACATGGTGGACGCTGGTTTCACGAGGCTTCTAATTGACAAAACTCTATTTTAGTAATTGAAGGACTGTGATCTCTCTGTGACAGAGCCAGGGCCAGCAGAGCAATCTTGCCACTTCTTTTTCTTTCCTTGGTACACAGCACAATGTGCTCACTGTTGCACCAAACTTTTAAGATAGCTTCAGGAGAAAAGTAACAATAAAATTATTAGGGTCCACTGTAAATGCAGAAGCACAGAAATCATAAGACTATCCATAAATCAGAAACTGATGGGGGCTTAATCATTAATTCAACTTTCCATTCACTGCCTGTATAATGAGCCTCACATGACAAGGCATGTGTTTAGAACTGAGTCAAGTAAAAAGAGGAAATAAAGTCTTGAACCCACCCATTTAAATCCCCTGTGATATTCCAGGGAGACTGCCTGGATCCAGGTGTGCTGAGAGACATCCGGGCTCCCTTAAGCTCAAAACCCAACCCTGCGCTGGAAGGATGGCTCAGTTGATAACAGGCCTGCTGCACAAGCTTGGGGCCCTGAATTCAACACCTCAGAACCCATATAAAAAAAAAAATAAAATGTTTAGTGGAGCACGTGTGTAATCAATGTGCTAGAGGGACAGGAACAAGGAGTTCTCTGGGGCTCACTGGCCAGCCTAACTTAGCGGTTCTATGAGGCCCAGGGTGGGACCCTGTCTCAAAATGTAAGGTAGGTGGATAATGAAAAATAAAACACAAAGTTGACCTCTTGTTTTGAAATGCATGTGTTCGGGTAAGTCTGTGTGCTCAGATACACTGCATGCATTCATAGATAAACGCACGCTCGCGCATGCACACACACACACACACACAATTGTTTAAGAAACCATTCCTGCTCTTGCCAATATTACTTCCTCCACCATCGATTCAAAGATCCCTGGATCAAGAATCCTTGCCATAAGGAGGCCAAATCTGTCTTTGCCTTCCTCCACTCACTCAGAGCAAAGGCCACTCCTGACCAGTCACTTCACCCTCTCGCTCAGAGCTCAGGCCAACACTGGTGTGGCAAGTTTCAGAAGACACATCTAAGCACAAAATTTCATTTAGCACACAGGATACTTTCTCATTCTAAAGAAATCTGATCCAAGGACCTGTCTAAGAATGCTAGCCATCATCTCACCAGAAACTGTCACCAGAGACTAAAATCCACAAAGATGTTTTCGTCTTTGTAAATGGCAAGGTGGAGGGGGAGGGGGGATATGATTGACGGCTTAATAGAAAACACAGTCTCTGATATGAAAACCAAAGGTCACATCAGAGCTTTGTGCTATGATATTTGTAAACCCATTTCCACCCCTTTACACTGACTAATGTGTGCCCTTCATAAGAAATAAAACATAAAACTAAAATGTAATGAGGTTTACCCTGGGTCAGAATGACTAAATCATAGTCATACGCTTTATAAAAAGACTGTACCTTGTGTCTGTGCATGCACACACATGCAGGATGGATGCACCTCTGCATGGGCACATGGTGTCAGGTTCTATTCAGACAGGTTTCTCACTAAACCCGAAGCTAGCCTGGTAGGCAGCAAACCCCGGGGACCCTCTAGGCTCTGACCCCACCAGTGCTATGGTATGGTTGCAGGTGTGTGAATAGCAAGCCTAGTTCTGGAGACTCAGACTCAGGTGTTCTTGTTTGCAAAGCAATCACTCTTACCACTGAGCAATTCTCACCAGCCCCTCTAATTTCAACATGCCCCCATCCCCCATAGCTAAGTGGCACATCTGAGAGATGAACAGATGACAGATACACTTTACCTTAGACTCATGATCTTCTAAGCTTTATTGATTAACAAAACATAGAAACAGACCTTGGATAGAAATGTTACCAGAGGTTAAGTGGTAATAGGTCCATTGCTTTTCTGTTTTCCACCCTTTGCCAGATAGTAAACCTAGTATTTTCCTTAACATATAATTTACTATTAATAATTCTATTTTATGACTTGATGGCAACTGAACAACAATAAAGATGGCACGTACCCAAGGCCAACCTGAGAGCACCTAGAAAGTACCCGTTCCTGAGAGACTCTTAACGGGGCACTCAGGGTTCATCGGAGAGCAGCACCTCCCATGTGCCTTGTGGGACACAATTCTAGTGGATCCGGGTGAGATGAACAGAATAACCAGTTATCACCAGTAAATCACCTCAGGGGGAGTTAAAAACAAAACAGTGACTCAGAGCAAAAGAAATAGCCATTACAACCGCCTGTCTCGGCCCTGGCAAAGGTTAGGAGCCACCAGAGAGACAAACAAGAGACTTTTATCTTAAAGGATCCACCAGACTCTTCATACTGTGCTCTCATAAAACTCAAACCCCCAAGGGGTCTTTGGGGGGACAAAAAAAAAAAAACCAAGATTCAGCTTTCAAAAGCTAGGGGAGGGGAAATTCCAGGATTTAAAACCGCTGCTTTACAAATTCCCCTGCATTAGGAGACCTATTTTTAAAAGTTGGGGGTAGGGAGAGTCTAAGTATGTTCACAGTAGCTTTTCATCTTTATGACATATCAATAAAGTCTTTTTCTTCTTCTTTTTGGGAAAGAGGGGTGGGAAAGTCCGTGAATCCTTTAGTAAAAAAGAGAAGTGAGCATGTGCCCAAGGCAAGCACCTGTGAGCCTCTCACTGCTCCTTAAACAGAAAGGCACAGAGGGGGCAGACTCATCTTAACCCCTCGGTGGAAAAGGTTGCCAGAAACAGTGTCACCTGAACAAGAAGGTCCCGGCTTCATTAGGAGGACAGAGATGCCAGCTGAGTCAGGCAGATGTAAAGCTGAGCCCACGATCCCCACCTCTTCATGAAGCAATCTGGTTGCTCAGGGTCTGAGGTTGTACCCAAGGGGATATCAATGACTTCCCACTTAACTGCATGTCAGTGTCAGCCTTTTTCCAGTGGCAGGAAGGGGAGCCTTTATCCAAAAGAACATTTAATACAGTGAGCTGGCCCAGTTGCCTGGCCTCTGTGTGCAAGACTCCAGAAGAGTCACAAAGAGAAGAGCGGGCAGCCCAAGGGAATTTCATCTTTTGTCTCACACTGGGCAACTGTTTTTTTTTTTTTTCTTCATTCGGAACCTGCCCTGCATTCTCTCCAAGAAGGAACCTAGTCTTGCTCCCTCTAAGCACCTTTTAGACTTTTCCACCGAACCATAAATCAAATCCAAGGGAAAGCAAGTGATTAATTCAACAAATGGATCATAGCAAGGTGAATTCTTCATACCTGACAGCTGCATCCCAGGAGAGACAGAAGACCCTGGACTTGCATCTTTAGCTTTCCAAATGTTTCCTTATTATACTAATAGACCCAAAAGATCCAAGACATATGTATACTTTAAAATCTCTTAAGGAATAATGTACATGATCTACAAGACACATATGGAGTGGTGCTACATGCCTCAATGAGAGTCAGGTCAGCCACCTGCCCACTACCAGAGAAGTTCACATCTGAACATTGTTTTCCACAAGGCACAAAAATGCACATATGAATGCTAAGGATTAGTAGACCAAAGATAGAGAATTACAAATCCAAGGCCACTCTGGGCTACATCAAGAGAGCCTGTCTGAAACAAAAACAAAAACAAAAACAAAAACAATAGCCAATTAAAATAAATATATTGGCATCTTCCAGAAAGCAAACTTTAAAAAGAAAATTCTTTGGGAGAAAATGAATTCATCAGGTGTGCAATAAAACAAAAACAGAAATTAGAAAAGTACTGTGAGTCCTCACATAACTGCTGGGGCCCCCCCATACGCATCATGCTGCAGAATGTAGTTTCTCCAAGACATACATGGCCAAATGAACACTCGACATGTGGCTCAGTGGAAACTGAACTATGCTGATACTGTAGAAATGCACTGGGCTCCAAACGCTGTACACAAAAGGACCACACTCAGGGTTTCCCCAATGACATGCTAAAATGCTAACAAGTTGGAGAGAATGGGATAAAGAATATGTACTATAGTCAATTGTTTCTTACGTTAGTGAGAGCACAAGAGAATGAACTGCATGCTGTAATTCACAATAATCAAATTTATATGCAGCCCAGCATACCTAGCAGGGTGGCGCCTCCTGAGCATCTTGAGTAATAAAGACAGCAGCCAACTGCCCAACACTCAAGCTCTCTTGCCTTCTGAGTAACAATCATAGGAACCCAACTCCATATCCAAATCATGAACTGATCATTTATTTTAATTAAAATTAAGAAAAATTAAACAGTGGTTCTGACAGATTGTTGTCTTTTTTGTTTGTTGGGACAGTAGTATTCCACAGTAAGGCGAGCAAGCTTTCTCTAAGAGATGGACAGAAAATATTTGAGGCTCTGTTTGTCTCTATTGTACTGAAGTAGCCAATGACAATGTAGAAATAAGACTGAGTTCCCTTAACTGTCTATTTGCAAAACAGGAGAGAGCTGAGCTTGGCCACTGTGCCCTTCTATGCCTGCCACAGTTAGAGAATATTAAGTTTCCTATGAAGAAAAAGATGAATTTCCTAGTGTCCCCATAACTGGGAATTTTGCCAACACACACACACACACACACACACACACACACACACACACACACGTACACATCTTGAGACTAGCTGTGAGTTCCTGGGCACATCACTGCCAGACTCTAAATGTCCTTGTGTGCTACGTCATTCCTGCTAGAGACTCAGTATCAGTGTCAACTCAGAAACAATCTGAACTGCATCCCCTGAGCCACTGAGAAATAAGATGACCACACAACTCACTGTCTAAGCTAAATCAACATCCAGAATAAAAGGCATGACATAATGAATCATTATATCTGGCTTACAGGCTTTGATGGAAGTGTGTACAATATTATCCTACTGATAAAGGATATGAGGCTTGCAGTGAAAACACAGTCAGCAACAATCCCCAAGACACAGATGATCATGTTAAGGAAGTCTTTGATGACGTTTCTCCTGTAATATGTTGTATTAATAGTAAATACATTCCAACATATCTAATAGGTTGGGCCTCCTGAACACGGGGTCATGAACACCGCAGCCACTACGCAACATTCTCTTCAAATTCTCTTCAGCGTCCCAAGTTCTATTGCTGGGCAACAACAATTCTAGTTTTAGTCTAGTGGTCACACCACCCCTATCTAAATCATGGACTGACAATGTATCTTGAAGTATCACCCAAGATGCAAAATGAGCAGAAGCTCATTCTATGCCTCCTCTGGCTTGTACATATTAATGAAAACCATGGCTTTGAAAGAAATGATTCAATTCCCCCAGAGTACTCAGGGTCGAACCACTGTAGCTCAGGCTGAAGATGACCAAACAAACGTATTACAAAGATCAGCCTGAAATTCCAAGTCTGCTTCTCCTGCAGAAAATCTTCCATGCAACAGCCCCTGAGATGTTAGATGCGCTGTGCCATGCTGTGCCATGCTGTGCCATGCTGTGCCATGCTGTGCGTAGCATGGTGCAGAGTCAGGCTGATAAAGACACAGAAAGCAGCCCACTTAACAGGCTAAGGATGCTGTACCAACCAGCATGAGGCCCAACCCAATTTTCATCGCTGACCTTTTGGCTAAGACCAATGTGCACCTGCTGCTTGTACCGCACAGAGACTATTCACTGTGAGTAGCCTGACCTTCCTTGTTTAGGAGACTCTCGTCTTCTACACCCTCTTCTGTGTATATGTGTGTAAAATACGTATACAGTGGCATGTACCCGAAAGGCGTATGTAGGTGTAGGTGTGTATGTAACACCACTGGGGAGTAATCACAAAAAGATGTGTGTGCGCTCTTGAAGCGAAATTAAGCAGTCAAAGCCATTTCCCACCTCTCAAGCACTCCCCTGGGATACCAATGCATCTGTTTTTGCAGAAGCAGCTGGTTACATACATACCTTTAAAAAAAGAAAAAAGAGAAAAAAAAACCCTTCTCAGGAAATGACTTCCCGGTGGGTAGCTGAGGCAAGCAAGGGTGTCACAGAACCTCACTCCTGGATGCAGCAAACAAAACTTCCAGTTTCTGTTTCTTTTCTTCCTTGTGTAGGGGGATAAGCGATAGGTATGTGTATGTATCCATGTATGTGGCCAGAGGTCAACTAGAGATTCCTTCTTTAGTCTCTCCCTACCTTGTCCCTTTGAAGCAGGGTCTGTCACTGAGCCCAGAGTTCACTGATCTAGGGACTGGTTAGCCAGCAAGCCCCAGCATTCCTCTCGTCTCTTCTGCCTCCCAGCAGTGGGACCACATGTCAGGATCACATGCCCATCCTCTTACTTGGGATTCCAGGGATCTGAAGTAAAGTCCTCCTGCTTGAACATCAAGCACAACGCTAACTGGGTACCAGCATAGAATTGGTCCATTTTAACCCATTCCTCTTGCTACACTCCTACCGCCTGAGACAGACGGACAGCTTGAAATACCAATCCCAGGACTGGGTAAGAGCTAGCTAGAATTCTAGAGGCAACTTGACATCACCAAGTTGGCCAGCCAACTCCATCGATTGCACTGGAGAACCTCACCTGTCCCCACACCACCAACTGTATCACAGAAACTCTTTATTCTCTGCCACTGCTCAGGACACCTAGGACCCATACTTCTGCTATTCACTTCAAGTTTAGAAACTGCTACACTGCTAGTCATGTATGTCAGACTCACTGGGACACCTAATACCTCAGTATAAACCCTGTAATGCTTCTGTTGCCAACTGCCCAACTAGCTAGTTTATATGATGACAGTATTTATTAAGCAACTAGAACTTACAAGGCAGAACCTAAACATTATGCCCCAGATTGTTTCACTTGCTTTTCATTGTATTGCAGCAACCAGGTCCATCTAACACATGAGGAGAAGACACACTCTCTCCGTGGTCTGTGGCTAGCTCAGTGCATGGCTGGAATCTACATTCAGTGTCTAGGCATCTGGCCACCCAGTATACTCTCTAGCATGCAACACCTTGCTAATAAACTCATATTGCTCTGGGAGGAAATGGCCATGACCTCAAGGGAGGGTAACTAATGCCAAACTCCACAAACAGGCTATAGAAAGGGACTTCCATTCACAGATGGCAGTGTGCAGAAAGCAAAGGACAAGGGGACAATGAAGAAACCCGAATATCACTGCAGCTGGGGATGAAGGCACACATCAAAAGTCTGGGTGTCCTGGATGGGATATGATGAAGATGGCACAGCTCTGGTATCTTCTATCCCAGAATCCTGAACGTTATCTTAGCACACTTGTAGAAATATCAGACCAGTATTCTTTAAAACTGTCAGGGTCATCTGACAAAAGATACCCCCAACATTCACGCATGCATGCACATGTGCACATGTGCACACTCATGCACACACAAGCACTATACAGTGATATCCTGTGTGCAATGCTAGAACAACACATAAGTAAGACCTAAAGAAACCTGAGTGAGCATGTTTCTTTCAGTGAGTGTAGTAAGCGCACCAGCCCGGAGGAATGGGTCAACAACTGCTAACAACAGGTAAAACCGATTATGAATCACACAGAAATGCTGTCCTCTGTACAATAATGCTTGAAAATAAAAGTATTACTCTATTTACTTCTATTTTTAATTTTATTGTGTGTATGTAGTTACACAGCCACACATGAGAAGGCCGAGGAAGACATTGGGTGCCCTACTCTACTATTCACTGCCTTCCACCCTTGAGTTCTTAGCAAACCTAGGTCTAAGCTGGTAGCCAGCAAGCCCAGGGACCCTCCTGTCTCCACTCATCACAATACTTGAGTAAAAGGCATGTCAGCAACCACCCCCTGCTTTTTCAGTCAGTGCAGGGATTTGAACTCAGTTCTTCAGGTATGCACAGCACATGAACTTACCTACTGAATGATCTCTTCAGCTTCTAAAATGTGTATCATAAGGAGAACATCCCCCAGAGATAGAAGGATGTATGAAGGACAAGCAGGCCCTCACAGTTCCCACATGCAGCTGTGAGAAGCAATCGGAGGACAAATAGAAGGCTGGATCTGTTCCACAGTGCTCCAGCATGGTAAGGAGCCAGCCAGCATGCTTTTAGTTTGGTCCATAAACCAATGTACTCATCTATAAAACAGGTGATTTGATTCACCAGTCCTCAGGTCCAGTTCCTGAGTTACCACAAGAGTTGTTTCTGAGCCATGATTACAGAAGACACTGAGAAACGAAAACAGGACACCTTCATCAAGGACCCAAGGACCATCCAATGCAAAGCTAAAACATGAAAATATCTAAAACCCCTCAGACTTAGAAAGAAAACCAGGCACTTGCCACCTACCCTGACACATTCTGACTGCCTCAGGAGGCTACTGAAGAGCAGTTATTAAAATGCAAAGCAAGCGAAAAATTACATTCCTTCCCAGGAAAGGATCTCAGCAGCTGCACAGGACAGCGAGGGGCAAAGACGTAATCCAGCCAGCATTGCACAGAAAAGGTGACTCGTGCCCAGTATTATTTTCAGCACTAAAGGATTCCTTAGCACATGGAGAGGATGATTAACTTGGGGTCACTTTAAGGTTGCCTGAGATATTTTGGGGGATGCACACAGTGGGTTGGAAGAAAATTAAGGTGTTAGTACTGGAGGGCTCACAGTCATAGCTACCCTCCCTGGGTCCCACTTCTGAAATCAGGCTTTCCAACACCAAAGCCAATACTCTTCTCAAGGGGGACTTTTGGGTGGAGTGAGGTCTCCCCTCCCCCATATGCTGCCTTTCTCGTTCTTTTCTAGCTGTGTTGTTTGTGCCCATTTGTTTTGTTTTTCTCTTTACATGTGGTCTCACTAGGTGGCCCAGGCTGGTTGGGAACTTTAAATCCTCCTGCCTCAGGGCCAAGTGCTGGAATTACAAGTGCAGGCCAGCCCTTGGAGTGAATTCCTCCTCCTTCACTCTCCTTTGTCTCTGTTCCTTTGGTCCTTCCCCTTCTCTCTTCTTTTCTTTTTTGACTGAAAGTCTGAGTGGGTGAGCAGGTGACACAGAAGCAGAGACAGTTGCCTAACCATGACAAGATGAGGCACTGATCAGTACACATTCCTGTGGGTCCAGGGCTTAGCGTCTCAGTTCATCACTGGCAAAAATGATAATAACAAAAAGGAAGGCTATTTCTCAGCCTGAAGAGGAAAACAAACAAACAAACAACAACAACAATTTAACAAGAAAAACCTTTGGCTTAGCTAAGACCGCAGGAAGTGGCAAACTAAAAGAAAAGCAATGAAGAGAACTGTTTGGTAACCTGCTTGCTCTGAAAGTGGGAGTACCTGGCTTTAACCATGTTGAATTCCAGCTAGGGGGGTTGGGAAGGGGTGGGGTACAACAACAGGCAGAAAGCCCAGGCTGGCCAGATCAGCCTAATCAGCTGACTCCAGGCCTTTGGGAGGCCAATCTCAAAAAAAATCAATGGCAGGTTCCCGGCTGAGTGCCACCAGAGGTTGCCCTCCCGCTTCCACATGAACATACACCTGCACACACGTGAACATGCACAACATACATAAACACAGAAGACTGAACGGAGCCGAACCTCTCAGAGCCCGGGTGACGTTTTCTTTGCCTTTGTTACGTGATGGGAAGCTAACATTTATAATACCTAGTTCTAACACACTGCCAACCATAAAACAGACTTCACTGGTTTTAAGTCTCATCCTAATTTCAGTGATGCTCAAAGAGAAGATGAAAACAACTTTTTAAAACGCCCAAATAGAGATGGCGTCCTTATTTCAGAGATTTCACCATGTGGTAAGAAGCCCCTGTGTGTCAGGGGAACCCGTGCCATGACTGAAGCCCCGGGAAGCACGTGAGAGAATGAGGGGAGTCATGCATTTCCCAGATGAGGTGAGCTGGACTTAAGGATTAGCTCATGAGCAGCCAGGCCCAGGTATGTGAGAGCATGTAAAGAATGTATGGCCTCAGAGGGCATTTTTTCCCAGTGCTGTAAAAGCGGCCAGCAGCTTCACCTCTGAAGCTGCCACAGATGCACTTCAGCCGCTGTACTCCTCGCAGCCACAGATAGCCTTGGAGAATGGATGCGAGTGATAAACAACGCATGCTGGAGCCTGCAATGGGGCAACCCATGGACCACGCCCGTGGCCAGGCCATAGAGAGCGCGTATATTCGTGCGAGTGATAAAGAAGTGCATAAAATAATGTGTGGAACGCCCTAGTTGCGTGTAATTGGCTGAATTTAGCTTAAAAACCGAGGTCTGGCACAGCAAAACGCTCACTTCCCAAGGGCCCAGCGGAGAACCCTGGAGCTGAGAAATAATCTGCGTGGACCCCACACAGACGCTTGCGCGAACAACCACCGCTTAGACAAGAAAGCCTGTACCTGTGCATCTCAGCTCCAGAAGATCCAGAGGAGTTGCATTTTGCCTGCACACTGCCACTGTTAGGAGCTAGGCTACACCCGGCAGACTCCACCCTCCACTGAACTTCTTCTCTGCAAGCATATGAAACTGGATCCAAAGAGCAACTGTCTGGTGGGGTGGGGGTGGGTGGCATGAACACAATGGTTTCACAAAAACATAGGGCACAGGCGAGGATTTACTTGGTGAAGGATGAGGACCTGAACTGAATATCTAGAGCCAGGAGGAATAGGTGAGGGGAAAGAGGAAGGGGAAGTTGGGGGGTGGGGGGGAGAGAAGGTGAGGAGGAGGGGAAGAGGGGAGGGAAGGAAGAGGAGGAGGAGGAAAGTAGAGGAGAAAGCATCTGTAACTAGAAAAGGTGATCAGTGCCTGTTATCCCAGGACCAGGGACACCAAGACAGGTGGAGCCCTGGGGATACCAAGGAACAAATCCTGATCAGCCAGCTCTCAACAATGAGAAACTATCTACAGAAAGAAGAAAAAAAAAAATACAGGTGGTACCGAAGGCTTAATCATCAAAGTATTCCTCTGGCATCAAAGCACACATGCTCACACGTGCACCTACATACACAAGAACTCATATGCAGACACAGAGAACACACCAGAAAACCATGCCATGAGACAGTAACTGAGGTTTGTTCTAAATACCTTTGTATAATTAGCATTCACCATAAGCCCTGTGTTAACTCAGAGGAGATGTGAAAGAGGCAAACAGAACCCTGGCTTTGGTGTCTGAGGAAACGAAACAAAAGCAAGTTAACAGCAAGAAGAGAGAGAGTAACATGTTTAGGAGACATATTTAAATCCTGGGAGACTTAGATTACTCACCAGCATGTCCCTTGCAATACAGGAAAGAAAAACATCTAGAAGCAAGAAAGAAAGCAGAGAGAGATGTGGAGTGAAAGTCCTAGGAATAGTACCCAGTGGCCACGCCACCCTCACACTGGTCTGCACATGGGGAGAGCACTCTGCTGGCTCCCTCCACCCCAGGGAACCCAGTTCTGCCCCCGTAGGCTCCTGTGCCACAACCATCAGGCCGGTGGGATTTGACGACTTCTGTTAACTGAGCCCAGCATCAATTATTAATTATGAGTCAGATTTGACTCATGTAAGAAGAAAAAAAAAAACAATAATTTGTTTTCCATTCTACTTCTGCAGGGAAGAGTAAAGGGTGACAGCTGCTCAGAAACCCCACCAGGAGGAACCGGGGTGCAGACTGTGAGAACAACACAGGCCTCTGGGTCTTCCAAGACATCCCTCTCTTCAATCCTGCTCTGTCACTTACCAAACGGGAAACACTCTCGGGTCTCCCAGACACGTTATTTTTGTCATCCATCTCCTGATCAGAAGAGTCTGAACTGTAAGAGCTGAAGCAGAAAAATGATCAAGTGTAAAGTCTTCCTTTCAATCACCCAGGAGACTGACAGGCAGCTGGCCATGTCTGTGGGGGGAGACTCCCGAGTGCTTCAGTGGAGATGAGAAGGCTAGCCCACGGTGGGCAGCCTCGTTTCCCTGTGAGACCTTGAGCTGTCTGTGTAAATGGAGAAAGGATGCTGAGCAGTGTGAGCCATCCTTGCCCCAGTTTTCCTGACTGAGGAAACCATGTGATGCAGTCATCGCTTCTACCTCCTGCTACCTTGCCTCCCCACCACAGCGGACAGAACTCCTGACCTGTGACCAGCGGGAAGTCTTTCCTTCTTAAGCTGCCCTTATCAGAGAATTTTATTATCACAGCACCAAGAATAGGAACTAAGACACTCTTCCTCACTTTCCGTTTTCACAGGGAAGCGCCCTTCATCTCCAGGTGAATTCCCATAGCTGAAACCCCGGTTAAGGAAATGTCAACATCCATTTCAGAAGCTACAAAGAACAAAGCCGTCATTATAACCTGATGCATTTGCTCATTTTTTTTTCCAGAGCATACAACCTGTAGATGGTGGTTAAAATGCATAAGGGAGCAAACACTCCATGTTTTAAAGACGTTTGCATATTCCTCTTGGAAGCAGCAATCTGCTGTGGTGTAAGCAAAGCATGCTATCACTGACATCTTATATTTCAATTTCCTTTCCGCCAAAACAACAAAATATTGAAACAGTTAACATCTGCTCAAAGACCTAAGAGAAGAACAATTTCAGAAGGCATAGGCGGTGTGTTGACTATGGAAAAATTCAAATTCCATGGGCAGATTTTTGAAAGCCTGACCTATTATGTCAGGAAAGGACAGACAAAATGCCAGAGAATATATGGAGGGGACACTGAAATCATAAACAAACTGAGAATAATTAAATGAACAGATGGCAAGAGAAAAATATAGACAAGAATTTCAAAAATAATAGTAATGCTAGCACTACCTATAAAAATACACCCAAACAGAAGCCACAGGAGCTAATCATGAAAAATTCTAATTTTTAAGAAAGAATGAGGGGTGGGGGATAAATGGTGGGAGACACGGGACTGAGATGAAAGATTAATGCAAAATAATCTGCAGAAAAGATGAGGCAGTTGGACTAACTCACAAAAAAATAAACCTGCAGCACAGACCAGACACTCCAGATCTGCGACATTACCCGCCCCTGAGCCTGTCACCTCCTCCCCAGCACAATCAGCTTACTCCAACACGGTATCTGGTAGAAATAACTGTAACAAACTCGGGAAAAATATCAGATTAGCTGAAGAATCAAAAAGATGTTTGTTTATGTATGGCAGGGAGAAGCCGAGCAGATGATGTTCTCGGCTGCTTTCTCACATCCTAGCCAAACTTGGGATCGCACTCCTTTGCGCTGAGAGGAGAGGAGAGGAGTGAGGGGTGGCTATACAAACGTCTGTGGACCACATCCAGGAAGATGCACTGAAGACACCAGCCATCCATACAGAAAGGCTCGATGCTGGTAAGAGTAGCTTACCGTTTTGTTCCGGGTTTGTCTTCATGGTTTTGTTTTGTTTGTTTGTTTGTTTGTTTGTTATCACTAGTGAACTGGAGAGATGACTTCATCAGTAAAATACTCATTCTGCAAGCATGAAAGATTTCTAGCATTCATCTTTTTTAAGGCACTATACGAGGCATGCACCTATAATGCTATGCTGGGAGGGTCTGACAAGCAGATCCCTGGAGTTCAATGGCCAGTCAGTCTAGCCAATCAGTGAATTTCAGATTCAGTAAGAGACCCTGTCTGTCCCAGGAACATGATCTTAATTCTAGTACTAAGAAGGGAGAGAGAGCTGAATCTCTGTTACTCTGTAACTACAAGGGGATACACAGTTAAACCTTGCATTAAATAAAAGTAAAAAACAAACAGAACTGGGGAAATAACTCAGTGTTTAAGAGCGTAGCCTCTATTCCCAAGGACCTAGGTTCAACTCCCAGCTCACAACATGGCAGCTCACAACCATCTGGAACTCTAGTTACAGGAAACCTGATACCTCTTCTGGCCTAGGTGGGTATTAGGCACTCAAGTACTATGCAGACATACATGCAGGCCAAACACTCATATGCATAAAATACTTTAAAAAAAATAGTAAGATAAAAATACAAAAAAAAAAAAAAAAAAAGGGGGGGGGAGAAAAATTTAAAAGAGCAAAAAAACCCAACCCTGACCTCTGGCCTACAGACACACACACAGAGCACACAATCAATCAATCAATCAATCAATCAAACAAACAAACAATGCCATTAGCTTGGTGTGCTGGCACACAGCTGCTTTCTCAGAACTGAAGAAGTAGAGGCAGAAGGACCTGGACTTATAGACAAGTCTTGGCCCATGGCAAACCACTATCTCAAAAAACTAAAGTAATAAGCCAAAAACATGTTGTGCCCACTTTGTCAGTCTCTCAACCCTTCCTGAAATTTCAAACCCAAAATTCTGAATTCCGTGATCAATAGGAAGACATTGTGGGAAAAAAGGCTCAAGACAGAAAGAATGAAGCCAGAGGCTCAGTGTCCAGACATTCACAAGAGCCCACACTTTGGTGACCCTCTACCAGCTATAAAAACACGAGATCCTCTTGGCTCCCTGCTTGCCCAGATTCAATGGTCTGACATCAGAGAACCCTATGCAATAGGACTGGGGAGTTCTGAGCACTGAGGAACCACAGGATATCCAGAACACAGCTCCACTTACTATAAACAAATATACATGAATAGGTGCTTCTCTGCCTTCCTCTTCCCTTAAAGGATGGTAAAACATTAACAAAACCAAAATTGAGATGAGGCTCAAATAAACTGATGAATAAATAATGCCTCTGAAAGCAAACAATCCCCAATTAACACTGACTGTGTAGTTTCCAGGACAGTCAGTAAATATTACAAACATGGCACATGATTTTATTACGTGTGTAGCAAGCATGGACCTGTTATCACCAACCTTGGGCTCAAACAGCTAATCTAAGGAAAAAGATCGTCCTTGTCCCCAAAGTCACTTGGTGACACTAAATCAAAGGCTCAAATAACAGATGTCTAGGAGTTCATCTCTGAATGAGGAAATAACTTCCCAATCTCTGTGGGAGCAAGCCTGAATTACAAATCTAGGATACAACATATTCTAAATACCCCAGGCAAATGCTGTCTTTGTTTTTCCTGCCCACTGAGAAATTATGGCTTCTGCCTTCTCCAAACTATCCTCACAGATTGAGATCTAACAGCTCAGGATCAATTACAGAGAAATATAAGAAGATGCCAAGTCAAATAAAAAATTACAACATACTTCACTCCTGTTTCATTAATAATTTAGCAATATCACAATTATTGATTAGACAGTTGTTATTTGAAATGGATAGCCAATGTCTTATCTTGACAGAGTCTGAGGGAGAATAAAAGAGATGTTGATTTGTAATTCATTATAACCAAGAATTTCCTTGCAAATATGCAACAGATCAAAAAAAAATCAGATTTTGCACATACTTCTTCTAATTGACACTCAGACAGTTATCAACAAGTCACTCACGGCCACATGGCAGAGATGAACAGCTTACTCAGACATACGTTCCTACATAAAATAATTAAATCATGATGTGAATGACTGAATTTTAGAGGGAGAAGAAAATCCAGAAGCCAAGGAGATTCAGAGATGAGACTGACTCTAAGATGGGTTTTAGCACACAATGCCTCTGTTCTAGCTCTTCATTGCAATAGTGTGACTGGGCAAGCAGGAGAGCCCTTACAACCTTACAGACAAACTCAGGCAAACAGAGAAACTCATGGAGAGGTTACTTTAGCCATGAAGGTCACTAAAGCACCAGTTGTAACTTTGTTCTCCTGGTTCTTATCTAGCTCTCCAAGCTCTAGAAAATTTGATATGGAGGGTCTTGATAAAACAGCACACTGAGTTTCATCATCAAGCTTGATTCTCATCCTAATGACTGGTATAAAATACCTTTTATTCAACTACAAGTCTGTGATCAATAGAGAGGGGGTAGTTTTGAAGACATGATGGTTCTGGGATGAACTATCTGTTGGCAGAGGGGATAACTTATAGGCTCACCCCCCCCCCACACACACACACACATAGCATGCCCCACAATATCAGGAGACAAGGACTTTCTTAACAGAAGAACCTTCTCAGGGTTCCCACAGTTTAAGTATGGGCTGCAGCTACCCTCAGTGGTCTTCTCTATTTTCCATGTCAGACAGGGCTAGAGGGTCACACAGTCACCCTCAATGAGTACAGGTAGGAACTATTAGTTATGTACACTAAAGTAGACACCATCCATCAAACACATATTAAACATAGAACAGGGGCTGGCGAGATGGCTCAGTGGTTAAGAGTGCCAACTACTCTTCTGAAGGTCCTGAGTTCAAATCCTATGGATGGTGGCTCACAACCATCCATAATGAAATCTGATGCCCTCTTTTGGAGTGTCTGAAGACAGCTACAGTGTACTTACATATAATAAAATAAATAAATCTTAAAAAAGAAACATAGAACAGAAGACTCATTTGCCATGTTGCCTGTATTTCTCCTGGTTAGTGGACTAGGTTTTTAGCATTATTTTTATTTCACCTGACTTGTGATAAGCTAATCAACTAACAACAACATCATTTGAGATGGGGTATCCAAAGTCACTGTTATTATCTGCAAGCAAATGCCTATTACCAAAGTCTAACATTTATAATTCCTGACCTCTGCACATTTAAAATACAGGCATAGTAACCTTTATATATACCAGATCCTGAAAGGGAAAGAAATCTAAAACATTTCCCAGGCAAGTATTGAACGCAAAGCACAGAGGAGCCTCAGCACTGGCGTCTTCAGTGTCCAGCAGCAGTGTATGTTTAACGACTGCAGCAATTACAGTCTGTGTGCTTGCTCATACATGTCTACCCAGCCAAGACGAGGGTATATGAGAACAGGGTGGGTATCTTAATCATCTATGCATTATATATCACTCACTCAAGAAATAATTCACCATAAACACACTATGGACGCAGTAGAGAAAAGCAGCCCCAAACCACTAGGTGTACGTAAAATTACAAAGAATGGCAGTGATGAGTCCCAAAGTGACCACGTGCCAGCCCAGATGAGAGAGAATGTTAGAGAGAAGAGCCTCCACCTAAAGAAGATGTGAGCACACTAGGGACCAGGGTTCAAGTGCAACACTCCTCTGTGTTTGTCCATACAGCCTTACAGAAACACAGTCAAGAAGAGGTACTTCAATGCGTATCTGGATGCCTCTGCAGGGCAGAGCAGAATGAAAGCAACAAATACCATCTGGCTCACGCTGTTGGAACCATTTCCCACCTCACTCTTCAAGCCAAACCTCTGCAACTCTTGTTCTCAAATAAACTCACTGGGATTCCAGGGATCTGTGTGTGACCTTGCAATGATGTCAGACTTGGGTTGCTGAGTTTGATATTTAGCAATTTACCATAAGGCCGGTAGCAATGCTAAGCAATGCCACCATCACACACCCCTCGTCTTGTGGATGATGCTGACTTCTCAAGGGGTAAAAGGTATACATAAAAACTATTACGTCTTGTACATGTTAATAAAATGCTACCATACTGACGATCACAAATTATAAGTTGTGTTATCTCGATGTAATTCGTTTTCTCTGTAATTCTCTGTGCTCTGGTTGAGCGAGTAACAAATAATTCTTTTCAACCTAGTAGTAATCCTGGGGACCAAAACTTCATTCTCATACCTAAGAGTAAATTCTTGTTTTGTTAATGAGAAGGCTCCAAGAGCCACACTGGTGTGGAAACATATGAATTATTTGAATACATCACTAGAGCTCTGGGGCAGAAGTGGTCCAATATATGGCCAATTCTGAGGAAGAAACAAGAGGCAGAAGATTCTAGCAACTGGAGACTTTAAAGACTTTCTTTTGACATTTCAAACCTACAAGTTGGTAGTTATTTCTCTATCAGGCTCCCTCATCAGAAGTAAAGTACAGGAGAAGAGTCAGAACCCTGGGAGAACTGGTGGCCCAACCGCAACACTTTCAGCAAAATTCTCCTGATGGCAAGGAGTCTCATGGAAGCCATCATAGCCACAAATGCCTAGCTAAGAAGGTAATTCTTGCCATCAAACAGAACATCATCTCTCCATGCCTTTCTCAAGTTATTCAGAGCCTCTTGGCTTAGGGGAACACAGAAACAGAAAGGAGACAATTTGTAATCTTAGTTTCATACACACACACACACACACACACACACACACACACACACACACCCCACCCACTGCAAAGGGGCACAGGCCTGTTTTCCAAAAGAGGCTGTGATTTACTTACTACAGCTGCCTGAGAGCCACTCAGGAGCAGCAGAGAAGAAAGTGACTTCCCTAATTCCTGCGATGGGGTCTTTAACGTACCTGGAATTGGTCCAAAGTAATTTCCTTTAACTTAAACCATCAGAAGAAAATACAAAAGAACATTCAAGGTCACTAAAAATCATCGCTATAATTCATTTGCTTCTCTTTCTCCCCTCTACCCCACCACGAGCATTTGGCTGAAGAGCACCGGCTAGCCGGCTTTTTTCTTCTTGGAGGTCAGTGGGCTGTCTCAGGAAAACAAGTCACGGACAGTGAGGCGGTAATTAGGGAATTCTAAAATCTTCTGTTCCCCATCTTTTAAGTTCAGTTATATGAGTACAGGTTCTGTTCCCAGAGGAGCATTTCAAAGGCGCAGTGGGAATTTTCCTTCATTTTAGCATATTCTAAATCTGCATGATCTAATCAGAGAGTAATTATTTTAAAATATAAAGCTCCAAAAGCTGATAGACACATGTCACTTCTGATTTAAAAAAAAAAATCAAGAGATAAATAGAAGGACCATACAAGCAACTGTAGCCCTTCGCCCCACCCCAAAATAAAAAATCGCTATGCTTGCATGTTCTTGACACAACCTAACACACACATCAAGCTTTGGAAGGGAACGGCCTCCTCTTTTCCGAACTCTTCGAAATCTTGACTCTTGAATTACTCTTACATCTGTACAGTAATTGTAATAATCAAAGCTCTTTAGAGCTGAAAGCACTGAGCTGGGAGAGCTGAGACACATCTGAGGTGAGGCCCAAGCACTACATCCACCAAGAGTCCGAGCCCAGGCCATAGTCTCTGCTCTCTTCTCAGACAGCAAAATGAACTCTGCATGCTCAAAGGAAATGCCAGCTGCCCGAATGCAAATCCTCCTCTTTTCCCAGGCTGAACACCCTCTGCGAAGCGCCCATCTTACACCACCCACTTCACACCCCTGCAGATTACAGGGAGGACATTTTTTTTTTAAATTCCATAGAGAATGGTAAGGAAATGCCAAAGACATACACAGCTTTAAGAGAGCCTACACTTGACATTCACCTAAGGTGGTATCTATTTATAAATACCAGGGCTGCAGCTTTCAGTTTTAAGGGCCTATAGAGAAGGGGCAGATTGGGGAGAGGAGGTGGGAACATTCAAATCAGAATAAGTATAGATTTCAAAAGAAGGGGAAAGGAGGTTAAGAGCTCCTAAATAGATGTGGGCACTAAATAGACTCAGGGTACTAAATACATATTCAATCCCCATTTCAACAGTTTCTAATCAAATCTTCATCATTGCTAATGTGTATTTGAACATAAAGACTCTATATCTTAGGATTGGAAGGATGACTCAGTCTGTAAAGTGTGTGGCATAAGCATGGAGATCTGAGTATGTCCCCCAGCATCCTCATTTAAAATGAAAAAACTGAGGGCACAGAGGCGCACACCTGTCCGCTCAGCACCGGGGAGCAGATGTAGGAGGATGCCAAGTGCTCACCGACTAGCCAGTAGAGCCAAATTCAGAGAATTCCAGGTTCAGTGAAAGACCCTTTGTTGGGTGTGTGTGTGTGTGTGTGTGTGTGTGTGTGTGTGTGTGTGTGTGTAGAAAGAGGGCCCAGCAGGTATGACTCTTACAGATGCTCTTATAGAGAACTTGATTTCAGCTCCCAGCATGCATGCACACCAGTAACTCTAGTTTCTATAGTAAATTGTGGATGTGCAAACACACACACATAGACATATAGAGGGAGGGGGAAAGAGAAGAGACACGTGGGGGGGGGGGAAGAGATTGATTATTTAAAAATAGTGAGATCAATTAGGGAAGACACCTTGTCAGCCCCTGGCTTCACATGCATGTCAATAAAATGTTATATTAGTTAGGTGTCTTTAAAGGAACAGGCTGTAGCCCCACTACTCCAATGATGCTCCAGTACCTGTTTACTCCAGGAGCCTACACCAGAATCACAAAGTAGGCTCTAATGCCAGAGGAAAAAAATGGACTTGCCAGGAAGAGGAAGAGCAAGCAGGCAAAGGGCAAAAGCTTCCTCTTCCATCCCCTTCATATAGGGTGCCCCCAGAAGGTGTGGGCCAGATTTTAAAAATCTTACTTCATAAGGTCCATATCAAAGGTGGCTCTTCCCATTTCAAATGATTTAATTAAGAAAGCTTGCTTCACAGGTGTACCCAGCCTCTTGGGTCTTAGTTAATTCCAGATATAATCAGGTTGACAACCAAGAATCCTGAGATAAAAACACACAATCTGTTTTTATATACGGTAAAGATTGCACACCGAGGTCTGTGAGCATAAGAACCATAGCGCCTGTGATTTGATGCCTTCCCACTTTATTTGTCCCTAAAGGACATCTGTTTATCAAGCACACACAGTCAGCTGAAGCACGGGCAAAATAGAGTAAGGATACTTTATACAAATTATAGAGCTAATTTAACACCAAAAGTTCTCTGTTACCAGAAACAGGCGGCTAATGGAAATCTAAGGATGTGGGGAGGACTTTAATTAGCCTGAATTATCTGGATAATTACATTGATTTTTCCTAACGTAAATCCATTCTTAATTGGTGAAGTTAATTATATAAATATATATCTCTTCTACGGTGTTCTAGATTTTTCAAACCAAAGAGTTTTCAGTTTAATTTTCCTAGGTAAGTGCTAAATTACACACTCCATTTTACATTTGTATAAACAAACCCCCAGTGTGGACATGACCTAAAAAAGCACATATATCTCCTGAGCTGTTCCCCCTCTAATTGCATCATTTGCAAAACCAAACACACCAGAGGTTAATGTGAGGAACCTATACTTAATTCATAGACGCGCCTTGGAAAAATGGTAAGCAGGTGCCTGTTAGAGGCAGAGCCATGAACATTGCTGTACTGTTCCAGCATGTAATTAGCCTCTTCCCCCACCCCAAGCTATTTATAAATGCATAAATATACCTGTGCTCTACGTAACAATGACAGGCCGTGACAACATATTGATATACAGTGCCACTTCAGAGTTGGAAATGAATATTTCATTAGCTGAGTTATCACTACTGGGTTACGACCTTCAGCTCTCTAATTTTAAATTCATCCACTTTCAGACTACTAAGCTGTTCTTGAACACGTCGTAGAAATTACACAGGTAGAGGTAAATTTTCAAGATAATTTCCAATTCCAAAAATGGGGTCAAGGATGAGCATACTAAATTCCTGAAAAGAACTCTGTCAAGCAATGAGAGCTAATGGATCACTGTGGTTGCTAATGTTGGTGGATTCTGTGTGTGAACGTGGGAAGGCAAGAGAAACAGATCACAGCAATCCAATGGAATTATCAAACTTCTAATTCCTGAGTAGCTCCCAGAGGAAACTTAATAAGGGCCAATGTCAGAGGTGCCCACCTGGCTTGTGCATGTCCAGAGCTGAAGCAAGACAGAGGTGTCAGCTTGTGCTTGGCCTCTATAGGCTGACCTGATGTCTCCTGCCAAGTACACAGGAAATTTCTTGTATTGGCTTTACTTGTTTCCCTCTCCTCCCTCACTCCCAACCTCTTACCAGCTTTCTCCTATTAAAACCACATCCTTGCATAATCAAAACTATCCACATGTGACTCCAGGTAATAAGAAATGACCTGAGGCCAGGCGGTAGTGCTGCACGCTTTAATCCCAGCACTTGGGCGGCAGAGGCAGGCCTGGTCTACAAAGGGAGTTCCAGGACAGCCAGGGCTATACAGAGAAACCCTGTCTCGGGGAAAGAAAAAAAAAGAGGAAAATACCTGGAAGCAGTAAAGGAGCAAGAGAAGAAGACAGCCCTGCCTGATTGGCAAGCATTGCCAAGCCCGGCCCCCAAGCCACACTCATTCACTGGGAACAGGAAGGCAGATACCAAAGGGTGTGGCTCTGTGAAGGTTTATATATGCTTGGCCTGGGGAGTGGCACTATTAGAAGGTGTGTCACTGTGAGTGTGAGCTTTAAGACCTTCATTTTAGCTGCCTGGAAGAGAGTATTCTGCTAGCAGTCTTCAAATAAAGATGTAGAACTCTCAGCTCCTCCTGCACCATGCCTACCTGGATGCTGCCATGCTCTCACCTTGATGATAATGAACTGAACCTCTGAACCTATTAGACAGACCCATTTAAATGTTGTCCTTATAAAAGTTGCTTTAGTCATGGTATCTGTTCACAGCAGTAAAACCCTAACTAAGACAGGCTCCAATCATAGGATCCACTCTGGTGTTCCAGAGCAATGATGTCAGTCACCATTATGCACATTTGACCCCTCCTAACCCCTCTGCTGTGCATCCATCTAGCCTTTTCAGGGTCCCGAAATCCCAGTGTTTCTCCTCAGCTAATGCCAAATTTCTTCAACAGCCAAACTTCAACAGTCAATAAAAGGCACAGACCCCTCTCATGGTTCTCCCCGACAAGCTCAAAACCCAGTGTAAATGATCAACTCAAGCACTGAAGCCTCTAATGAGAGCCTTCCACTGGTCATAACTTCCCTGTGGGATCTAGCATGAATTATATAACCATTTTGCTCTCCACCTGATTGCTCAAACTTCTCTACTGCAGGAACAGGACGTCACCACCACCTCCAGTCCTGACATGATGTCAATGTCAACATCCAACATCCAACATCCTCAGCCCTCTTCATCCACAATTCAGTATCGCTCCCCAACAGAAACCCTCCCTGTCCATCACCAACACACTGAGTTGTCTAACAACCTGGATATTTCCCTGCTTTCACCATCTTTCATGCCGGAGTACTTTACAATATAACTATAGTATGTATTCCTTCCACGAAAACCTCGATGCAGCTAGCACAAAGTCAATAATCAGTAAGTGAACAAGCTTAAGACAGTGAACTTCAAACCGAGATGAACAGCAATCACACCATGACAGATAGGGCAGACTTGGAGAGGCCTCAGATTGATGCATCCTGTCTGCAAGGAAAGCTTCCATGGCAACTGATGGGGGGAGCTGAACTTTCCTGCCCTCATTAGGTCTCTGTGTGCTTTGCATTGGATTTGCTTCCTGTGGTGCTGGGGACAGAACCCAGGCATTCCCACATCCTGCATGGATGCCCTAACTAAGAAAAATGCTAAACTCTCAACTCCCATTTTACAATTTATTGCACATAAAGGTTTCACTAAATTGCTGGGGCTGGCCTTGAATTTGTAATCCTCCTGCCTCATCCTCCTGAGAAGCTGAGATTAACAGGCCTGTGATACCAGGTGTGACCTATTCAATATTCTTTTAGCCTTCATCTCAGTAGAGTATTCTGCTTCTATTAACAAGGTCACTTATTCAGCTCCGGCAAATGTCACACTTTCTGGGTCATTAAACACTCTTATTTACCTACATATCAAACTTTATATACATCACACTTTGAAAATCAACAACTGGTGAAGGATTTAATGCTTAGTACCAACTGAAATTTAGGAAGGCTGGGTTCATCTGCCTGGCCTAATGATTCCAATTCAATTTGCCAACTGATATAGGACAAGAATATCCTGATAAGTAATAAAACACTGCCTTCATCTTAGCACTGATTGGCCTGTCAGTCCCTCAAGTACTTGGGTGGAAAATAAACATTTGACATTGAGGACATGGAGGAAGCACAGACATGGCTGAGCAGTGTAGCCAGAACACGGACGAAAACAAGAGGTTTCCCTCGTGGCCTCGGGAAGTCGAAAAGAACCGCTCGGTTCTGCCTCTCTATTTCAGAGACCTGAAATAATTATTCACACATCACGTTGAGGCATGGCTGGAATAGTGCTGACCCAATGTAATGGTCATTACAGCTTGAGCAGAAGCACTGACAGATTTACATTATGTTTATTTAAAAAGAAACAAGCAGATCAATGAAATAATGAATTTAGTTAATTGAATAATTGACATCTTTATAACAGTGCAATTGAAAATCAGCTGCCTGTCAACAGTTAGGGATGGTACTACTAAACCAATAAAAAGCCCGCTAACAGACAAAGGGTAACTCTGAAGGGAGGAGGTAGTGGGTGGAAAGCCATGATATCCATTTCTAAGTCATTGATCTTCATTACTCAGAGTGGTATGTGCCATTAAAAAATAGAAAGGTTTGGAAATGGTTGAGTGGAAGAGTCATCAACCCAGTTCTGGTTTCTGTCTACCATTCAGCTCTGGAATCTGAAAAGTACTCACAGCTAAATTATTACATATGGAACAATTGGCAAATTCCCTCTGGCTTACGATGCTGACGTCTGTGAAACCTTCCTGTACCTAACACTGCTGCATTCAAAGAGATCTTTTGCTTGTTTTTGTTACACTGGGGTTTTTGTTTGTTTGTGTTTTTCTTGTTAGGCAGTGTCTATGTAGTCCTGGGACTCTCTGTGTAGATCAGACTTGAGTCTTGACCCCATAGAGATCCACCAGTCTCTACCTTCTGAATGCTGGGATCGCTAGTGTGTACCATCATGACTCACTCTACACTTTTTAAATATTATGTGGAAGGAAAGACTTGCCTGAAACAGCATACTTGGTCCTAAAAAGGGTCACCAAAGAAACTTTCTAAGCAAATTCTTTTCATGTCCTTCAGCTTTCTGTTGCCTTCAATTAGTTAGCAGACCAACAATATCCACACTAGCAACTCTAAAAAATACAGAATTATAAAATTCTTGCCAGCTCCCCCTGGAGGCACTGCAACAAGAGGTCCTGCCTCTGTTTAGTTAATAAAACATGTCTGGTTAACAAAAATTCCATTAACTTATAATTAATAGCACATCCTCTAGTGGACCACCCTCTACAATAAGAAGGGTGGACACATACTCACATTTTAATTCATAGGTCCTTTACCTTTGGGTTTAAAGCTAATTGACTACACTGTCTACGAACTGAGTCTTTCAAATAGTTAATGAACTAAAAACAATCTCTTAGATCATACATGCAAATTCAATTCTCAGGGGCAGTGAATATGCTTGACTGAGTTCAAGATTATTATAAGCAGTAGGGACCCCCCGCAGACAAAGGCGCTAGGATGTGCACCATCCTGGACTCTCTATCCCTCACTACTTCATTCCACTATGTCTTCTCAGATATATGGACACACTAGGACACACAGTATTGTATGAAGAAGGTATTGATGGTGCATTTTTTTAATGAAATTATTAAATTTTTAAATGTTAGAAACCAGTTTTGGAGAAAATAAAAATTCAGGGCAAACAAAATGATTTGGAGACCAGATGCAACCCAAAGTTAGAAAGAATCTCACTTAGCCAGTGACTCCATTAACAATCCCTAACAGTTCACTAACCATTGTAGGGGATGGGAGGACAGTTGTACTGAAGACCCCTACAACAAGGTTTGCATATTTTCATGTTCAGCAACTATTTGCCACTTGATTATACTTCTTAATAACCCTGAAATTGTCTTGGTCAGTGAAACACACTGGGCTTCATATGCAACTTCTGTGCATGACAGTAACATTCTGTGATTAGCATTGCATCCTTCTATTACGTTTTTCCACTACAGGTGGAATATCTTAGCATAGGGTTCTGTAGTAATTCAAGTATCAGTATGTTATGTGGAGGATGACTCCACATATGAAGGGGGCAGAAGAAACAAGATGGATGGGACTGTTACACATCTGTGACCAAAGGCTGACTGACACACTCTGATCCAGCTGTTATCTACTCCCATAATCTCTGTGGCCCCAGGGTCCTCCAGGATGGTTGGGGTTAGAAATGAAAGAGGAAAGATGGGCCTCAGACTACCAGCAATGACACCCCTCTACTCTGCGCACACTCTACTGACACCAACAAAGAGCTAAGCCTAGAGAAGTGAAGAACCCAATTTTCTTAATGCAAGATGGTTTTGTGGGCCTTCTACTTTGTAAGTTCTGCCTGGTCTACCTAGAAGAGCACTTACATAACGCCATCCCTCACCTTCTATCTGCATCTGCACTGCTGGAGGGATGTGAAAATAGGCTTACCTTTAAGGAGGTATTTTAGTCACAGCTCTCCAGGGGCAAGTCAATTGTGATGTACAGTGCCAAACCCCAGGCCTCAGGCCCCCAGTATCCAAGTGTATAATTAGGAAGGCAATTAGGAGCAATCACATTCTTCTGGCCAATTACTGCTTCTCCCAGGGAGTCTCACTCTTAAAATTAGACCAGGAGTCAAAACCTACTTGTGCAGCGTTATCCTCTCCACCCAAGTCTCTCTGAGGATCGATCAGATGTTCCCCTAGTTTACTTAGCTTCAAGCACTCTCTGGAGAATGTAGGACTCTACACAATCTCCTAATGGATTTTACTCTCTGGCCAAAATGGAAGTATCTCAAAATAGCAATTGGACTGGCCAGAAGAAGCAGGGCGTTCTAAGTTGGACTGAATTCCAAGCTTCTAAGATAGAAGCATGTTCTTGAGCTGATGAAAAACTAAGAGTGGTGATGACTGTGAATGCCTTAGGACAAAACCCAGTTCCTCATTCCTCTAAGACTCATCCCATATTGCTGTATTCTCCTCCACTTTATTCCAAATTCCACAGTTTGCCATCAGATGCTCGAGTTGTCCAGGTGATTGCTCTGTATGGTTTTGATCTTGTGTGACTCTTGATATAAAACAGACATACACTGCCATTATCCATAACGGTACTATTGGTTTTCTTCATGGCCACACTACAACCATGCTGCTCATTGGCATGCTCTAAACTTGCTTGCCTCCATGACATAATAAGATGTTTCAGAGTGGAGGATGGCAAGCACTTGTGGTGTGAATGGTGACACGGAAGCTTTCCTTTGAGTGCTCTGTGTGTCAGGTATTTGCACGAGACACTGGTGATCCAACTATGAACGGTACTTGAAACCGTAAAAATCTGTCACATTGGCACTTCGAGAGAAAAGAAATAGACAAAGTCATGGCCTTTAAAGCTCTTTTACAAGAACCTTTATTGAAGTTAAGATAGGTTACCAGAATAGCTAGGCAATCATGCCCCATAAAATTGATCAACTGTTAATTATCTCTACACATGGTTCAGAACACACATTCAACTCCAGTGACCATCCTCAGAAAAACTCACACACTCTTTGACCTATCTTTTTTTGGCCTTATGTTCCCAATTTGGCACTGCAAACAGTCCTGGCATTAAAGCTCTCTCTTCTTCATCTCCCAGGTGCCTGCTTACCCCAGCTCATCACATTTACTGCCCCAACTTAAATAGGACTGGGATCCCTGCCGGTCCCTCTGCAAGACTGTCACTGCCTCCCCAATCCTGTAAGAAGCCAATGCAGCTTGATATCTCCAGTGCTTTAAAAAAAAAAACAAACAAAAACAAACAAGCAAACAAACCAAAAACACTGCCGCCTTATAGACTATAGACACTTCATAAAGCCTGCTGAAAGGAGAGGGAGAAGATCAAGATGGGGAGAACAGCTTCTCTGCCTGCAATGCCAGATGCATGAGTCGCTGGCCACATGTGGTCCTTAAATTTAATCTTAATAAAATTAAATCCATTTCCTCGACCACATTTGCTGTATTTCAAATGTTCAATGATCACAGGTGGCTAGTGGCAATTGTGTTAGCCAGCAGAGAATGGAACATCTCTATCACAATAGAGTTCTACTGGCATGTGCTGAACAGACCTTTATAAAACACCCAAATAAACATTTTACTACTTATTGACTGGAAGAAATGGTATTTCTAGCATCCTACAGAGATACTTGATTCAACTGAATGCTTCCAATATTTATGTAAGAATTTCTGTGTATGTGGCACCATGTTAAGAACAACAGAAGGCCTAATCCTGACCCATAAGAATTTCACTAACAACTGTGCAAATCAAGACAGTCTACCAGTCCACAGCCAACTAGGTTTCAGAGTCAAAATAACGTACAAGAAAAGTAATATAATCATTAATTCAAACTGGAGAAGGGAGTGACATTCATATTTTAGCAGCATTTAGACAAAGAACTACTTCCTCACTACTACTTGAAGACAAGGAGGATCTTAACAGACAAGCTGAGCCCACCCAAGATTTAAATTGTATAGGAAGATTCAGCTGCAGAAAGAATAACAAATGTCTTTTGGTACAAAAGAAAGAACTAAAAAGAGGTTGTGGCAAGGTCTAAGTATACAGAGGACAGAATTTCTTTCATAAGAAGATTGGTGTGAGCCTACAAAGGTCAGTAGGAACTTGCCCAGTTCACCAATGATACCTTCTCTACTCCCTATGTGTAAGGGAGCTAATCTGATCAAGAAGAAAATGGTAAGAACATAGGCCACCTGGCTCTATCCATAACCATCAGGAATTAAATTGACAAAGAAGGAGGGGAGATCTATGATGGAGGTATCCATTCAAGGGAACGGAAGTAAAAATCCAGATAATAATGAGAAAATCAGGGATACAACATCACGAAACATGTAAGAATGCAAACCAAGCCCATGGCTTTCATTCAACCAGAGAGAACCATGACCAAATAGTTAAGAACTTGTCAACAGCACCATTTTCTTAGCAGAGAGCATCACTGCCCACATCACAACTCTAGCAAAAATGCTGACCACGAGGAATCCTCAGACCTGCCGGGTCCAGTGGCACACTAAGAAGCTGAACTTCTCAGTCAAGAGCATCTCCAGAAAGTGAACTATTTATTTATGGGGAGGCTGTGTTTTAAGATGGCTGAGCAGGAATGCATCAGAATATATATATATATATATATATATATATATATATATATATATATATATATATATGTGTGTGTGTGTGTGTGTGTGTGTGTGTGTGTGTGTGTGTGTGTGTGTATATTTGTGTGTGTGTGT
>LR749965.1:288221-354970 GCA_902729485.2 Mus minutoides
AGGTTTTGTTCATTTGTTTTTAAGACAAAACGAGAGAGAGAGAGAGAGAGAGAGAGAGAGAGAGAGAGGGGTCTCAAGCTCTGCACCAAGCCTTTGGTCCTGCCATCTGCGGAATCAGAGCGAGCATGAGACAAACACAGAGCAAATGGCTTGGCGTGCTCCCTGACCGCCAATCAACATTATGGGAACTGAAAGCTGCATTTTCAGAAAATGTCAAAGCTTCATCATTATGCATCTTATTTTCTCCTTGTTCTGCTAGGGGAAGCTCTCTATGCAGTGTAGAAGAAACAGACTCCAATCCCTCTCAATTGAACCCAAGCTTCTCTCTCTGCCAACCTCAGCAAGCAAGCAAACAAACAAGACCTGAAGAAAAAAGAGAGGAGCTGAAGAGATGGCTCAGTGGTTAAGCACACTGACTGCTCTTCCAAGAGGTCCTGAATTCAATTCCCAGCAACCACATGGGGGCTCACAACCATCTGTAATGGGATCTGATGCCCTCTTCTGAGGTGTTTGAAGAGAGCAATGATACGTATATACACAAAATAAATAAATAAATCTTTGAAAAATAAAAGAAACAGGAGAGGAACCCGCGGAAGAGCAAGAGCAATGGAGATGCTGTGTGCAGAAATCCCAGGCAGGAAGAGGAGCTCTCTCATGGGTGGAAAGTATGAGGGGGTGGATCCCGTCAGGCAGAATTGAAGACCCCCCACACTACTAAAAGTAAGCAGAGGTGTGACAAAGAGGACCCAGTCATCAGCAAGGGAAGGTGATTCCTACATAAGCAAGTGACAGTGAGGGTGCACCTTTCATTTTCTTCAGCCCCGCCCCCCAAATTTAAGCAGATAATTTTTAATTGAATTAAGATAGGAATTCACAGGGCTGGATAGATGGTTATTCTTAAAAGCACTGGCTATTCTTCCAGGTGACACACATTTAATTATCTGCAACCATTTGACAGTTCACAACCATCTATGACTCCAGTTCCAGGTGATCTAGTGCCCTTTTCTGGCCATCATGGGCACGAGGCATATACATGATACACATACATGCATGCAAGACACAATACATATAAAATAAAAACAAGTAGGAAATCACTAATAAGTATAAGAATTCTGAATTAAAATTCTACATAAAATCATCCAATTAAATCCAATTTCCCTTTTTGAGTGTAAATTTCAAGTCATCATCCATTGCGAATCCTTCACAATGCCACTTCAGAATGAAATGTGGCAGAAAATATTCTTTGCAATTAAGAAAATAATTATATTCACCTGCATGAAGAAACAGGTGTGTGTGTGTGTGTGTGTGTGTGTGTGTGTATCCTGTAGCCTAGTGTGTTCAGGAAATTAAGATTACATATGTGTGCAATGCTTTGATTAAGACAAGGTACATCTTTGACTCCCTATGTAAACACATATGAGATGAAGTAAAGTCTTGTTGACTACAGTCCTACTGAGGTAATACATACAGTGTCTAAAACTCCAATCGTTCATTCTGAAACTCTCACCTGACACACAATCATGCAGACTGGAGCCAACAGGTACCTGTTAAGTGGAAAGCTCCTGACTCTACTCTGCAGTGTGACCACAACCAACAGCATCCCCACTTCTCAGTGCTGACAAAGCACAACCGCACGAGAGCTAAAATACCGCTTTTTTTCTGATGCTGGAAATCGGTTCTAATGCTTTGTCTTAACTTGGCTCCCAAAAGCCCTGCTTCCAGTTGCTGATGGTCCCTGACCCCAGCTGGCTTTGATTGAAAAAGAACTGACCTACAGCCAATGGCTGGGTAAGGAGATGGAGGCAGAACTTTTAGATTGCGCAGGCAAGGGAGCAAGGGAGAACAAGAGAATCGCCACAACTAGGAGGCAGAGGGATCAGATTTAAGAGCTACAAGAGAGACATGCACCAACAGTGTAAGTGGGAAGGGGAAATGGCCCTAGTGGGGGGGGGGGGCTGCCCCCAAAGCAACAGGACAGCAAAGATAAAATACAAATTTAGGTGTTAAGCCAGAAATACTGGAAGGGAGTGTGTGCTAGCCATGGGGAGGGTAACAAGTGCCCAGTCACTGAGCTAGTGGAGTTGAGACATATCAAAATTAGTTGGCGTGCGTGTGTGCGGGGCTGGGGGTGGAGTGCAGGGCAAATGACCCGCTGGTAGGCAAGACAGATTAACTATGATATTCGCTATAGCAAATGGCTGAAAGCTCTGAAATCCTGCTCTAGCAGACTAAGAATCTTTAGAGTCATTCTATAGAAGAGTCAGGTCAGCCAGGCATGGTGGTGCATGCCTTTAATCCCAGCACTCGGGAGGCATAGGCAGGTGGATTTCTGAGTTCGAGGCCAGCCTGGTCTACAGAGTGAGTTCCAGGACAGCCAGGGCTATGCAGAGAAACCCTGTCTTGAAACCCCCCCCCCCCGCCCCCAAGAAGTGTCGGGTCAGGTACTGCAGGGATAGCTCAGGGCTTAAGAGCACCTCCTGCTCTTGATGATGCTGTCCATATAGCAGCCCAGTAACCCCAGTACTAGAGGATCCCACACCATCCTCTTATGGCCTCCCTGAGTACCCACACTCAAGTGCACATGTACACGCACTCCAGTGTGTGTATGCGCGCACACACACACACACACACACACACACACAGATATGCACATATGCGTACACGCACATGGACAATTAAGAATAAAATATGTCATTTTTAGATTTAAAAAAATAAAAACAAAAATGTGCCAGGTCAAGTTTCACAGTAAGTGTAGCATCTAATAAATCTACTACATTCTCCACTATTGTTACCTATTATTATTTCTGTGTGCATGTGTGTATGTTCATGTTTGTGTGAGGTAAATGTTGATAGTTCTGCTCAACTGTTCCCACTTTTATTTTCTGAGACAGGGACTCTTTCCGATCCTGAAGGCAACTGACTGAGCTAGCACAGCTCCGGTGTTCAGGGATCCTCATGTCTGTGTTCTCAGTGCTGGGGTTTGCAGAACCACATGATCACACACTCCTTTCACCTGAGTCCTGACCCAGGGGTCCAACCCCAGGTCCTCAAAGCTGGTGTTAATGGACACTTTAAGCACCGAGTCATCTTCCTAGCCCTTGTACTGTTTCAGACTGGTCACAGAGTAGTGACTCTCAACTAAGGGCAATTCTGACTCTGTAGAAATATCTGGAAATACATCCGACTGTCCATTTAAGTCTGCACTATTGGTCACACTCAGAACAAAGACAAGTGAGAGAGCCTCATCTCCGTGTTTCTTCCACATAACCCCTCTTGAAAATTAAATCTCCAAAGATAGTCTTTGCTGCCCCACTCATGGAACCTCACTACCACAGCTCAGCTATGGCAGATCTGACTGCTTGTTATGACAAACTGTGCTCTTCAAAGGCTTCTTTCCTTCCTCTGATCATTTATGACTGAGGATTCTGTTATTTCTGAACTCAGCATGAAATATAGTCACCCCACACTCGCATAGGAATCACTGCTCTCTCAGGTTAGGTAATACACAACTCAACATCCGTAAACTTAAAACTTGTCATCTTTACTAAATATGTACATGCATGTTTTCTGAAATATGCATTTTTTTAAAGCACAGAAAACTGGTGTTCCATCACGATGTTCCATTTTCTGCAAGAGGAAGAGGAGGAAGACACCTAGGAGGTTCTTGGGCATGGCTGCTCCTTCTGCTGGGTCCGAGTGGCTAAGGGGATCTCAAGAAGCTCACTGTTAAAGACTGGAAGTTCCCGATTGTCCCAATCTACAGACCCAGCAAAGCTCCGCAAGCTGTCAGGAAATCACTTACCACATCATCAGGGACATGGTGATGCTGTCCATGAGAAACGACCTCCTACCTCCATCCCCACCTGTATCCTTCCCATCCCAAAGGAAGAGTTAAGAGATCAGTAAATGTGCATTTCTTTTTTTTTTCTTTTTTAAATGTGCATTTCTAAATCCTGAAGACACTGATTACTTCTGATGTAATGAAACGGACATTAGGGACTGGAGAGATGGCTCAGTAATTAAGAGCACCGACTGCTCTTTTGAAGGTCCTGAGTTCAAATCTCAGCAACTTCATGGTGGCTCACAATCATCTGTAATGGGATCTGATGTCCTCTTCTGGGGTGTCTGAAGACAGCTACAGTGTACTTACATATAATAAAATAAATAAATCTTAGGAAGGAAGGAAGGAAGGAAGGAAGGAAGGAAGGAAGGAAGGAAGGCAGGCAGACATTAGTGTCTGCATCTTAACATTTTCTGTCTTCCTTGGCCAGAGAACTCACTTCCCATAAAACAAAACAAAACAATCTGCTTTGCTGCTATTCTACACATGGATCTTGGGGACAGACCTTCATTTAGCCCTTGCCAGAAATTGTAGTCCAACACCAATACACCAATAAAGCTGTTTAAATCTATAAAACTAACAGTTACAAAGCGTAAAAGCTTCCAGTATCTGAAATTAATTCCTGCATTAAAACATCCCCCGTCAAATGACATATATCACACCTGTAAGTTGTAGTGAGATAAATCCAGGACTAGTTGTGATAAATGTGAAGATTGTTGGGTTTTTAAATTAATAACTCTGTCTCTGTCAAGTTCTAAGACCATAAACAGAAATTCTAATAAATGTATATCCATGATGACTATTTTACAGACAAAATCTAAAATCAATTAATATAATTCTTCTTATTATATTTCCTGTCCTCCTGATGCATAAATCTCTTTCCTTCTTTAATGAGATCTCAAAATGCATCACATTATTCCTTTAACTTACATCTTAAGTCTTCCGTAGTGCACTGCAGTGCCTGTGTGAAGAGTAAACACAGAGGTTTCCCATCTTTCATGCAAATACCAAATAATTTAACTACCAGCCTATGAATAGAAAGATACTTTAAATGCTCTTCATACAAAATGCAGCATAATCAACAAAGGGTAGAGCTCATTTAAAGATAAATATAAGTAAATTATTTAAATCAAAATGTATGTATTGGAGGAGTATATCCATGAGGAAAAAGTGTAAATAATTTGGTGTAAGAATATCATCATTTACAGGTAGAAATCAAAAGGTTGAAGGCCACAACACAGCATTCACTCCCGTGAACACAGGTAACTTTCAAAACAGAGAAAGGCAGTTCTGGTGGTAATAGCCTTGACAGCCACCCAGCCAGCAAGGCAGGAAGACTGCAAGTTCAAGACCAGCGGTGACAACTTAAAAGCGAGATGTGTCTGAAATTAAAAAGTAAAAAGAGGACTGGAGATACAGCTCAGTGGGATTGTTTGCCCATCACACACAGGACCCTAGGTAGGTTTAATCTCAATTTTAAAACAAGAGTGGTTTTACAGTCTCTGTTTCTAGTGCAAATGTTTTTTTTTGATAGTCAATGGTTATTTCATTATTATTTTTAATTACAAAACATTCCTGTGTAATCATCATGCTAAATGGATCTGGTAGGAACCCAGCTTCCTTTTCAAAAAGCAGACTGCACTTCCACTACTGACATCACGAGGCTGGACTCATAAATCCCAGCAAATAATGAAAAAATCATCTTCGAGAATGAAATCTCTTTTTAATAGGACTGATTTTTTTTTTAAATAATTATAGGACTGAGAAAGAATCCAGAGGCAGTGATAGGGGGAGCTAAAAAAAGATTCACATCCCTCTGGGGAGTGAAGTATAGTTCCCACGGCCTTCACCATCAACAGCTTTTAGACTTGAGCTCTAGTCACCGGGAACATGGGGAGATTGGTTCACAATCAACACACAATCGGAACCAGGAATATAGGGAGACAGGCACACAGTCAACACACAGAGTGACAAACCAGGCTATAGCATTCCAACTGCAAGAAAATCCACACTCCTGAGTGGGCCTGACATCAGAAGGATCACACCCCTTCTCGAGATCCTCAGAGTCCTGCAGGCATACCAGGAGGTCTACAATGGTGGTCAGGATAAATATTATATTACAGTATGCTTAACCTACTCTGTGAGTGGCTGCCAGAGGTATCAAAACTTCACTTTAAAAAGAGAAAAGAAGACAATGGCGAGTCAGAGCTCCACAGAGACAGGGACTACATGAATTCAACCTTTAAACTCAAACCTGTGCCCGAGGGCTGAGGATTGAGCTGGGAAACAGTACCCTGCCATGGAGGAAGTTGAGGGCATTAAGGCATGGATAGATAACCTAATGTAGACGTAGACCCATCACAGTGAGGCTCTTGTTGATCTGTATGGAGGTGAGGAGTACACTCCAGGAGCTACCTGTGGACGCTGCTGTGTGTGTGTGTGTGCATGTATATGTATATGTATGTGCATGTGTATGAGCAGTTTTCTCGGCTCTTCCCTTTTCTACTTCACCTCTTAAAGGTGATCCCAAGAATCTGTTATTCCCTTTTCAGGCCTACAGTTATTTGAAAGATTTACAACTGGGCACTATCATTTCTCTCATGGTGCTACACATAGCCAGCTTAATCTTCAGGGATCTTCCCAGTTAGTGTGTATGTGGATATGATCTCCTAACACCCTCCTAGAGTAAAAGAGTTGACACTTGGAAGAATCATCAGGGACTTTGAATTAGAACAATAATAATAAAAGCGATCTCCCACCTCTCTGCTACAGATGCCATCTTTCATTGCCCCATTTGGTAGAAAAGGTGGACTTCTCACCATGACTGGACTTGCTCAACATTTCACAGTAGAGTTTTGGAATGGTCCACAAGCCTCACCGCCCATGTGTACTGCCCAAGTTTCAAAAAGGACCGAGCACCCTGCCACTCCCTAAACTGTAAGCAGCAGCAATTCCCTTCACCACGTAAATGTTGCTGGACAGGTGAGATAGGCCAACCTCTGGGGCTGGTGGGCTGACAAATCAAAAACTTCCAGTTTCAGTGAAATTCTCTCTCAAAAAAGTAGGTAGAAGCCGGGCATGGTGACGCACGTCTTTAATCTCAGCACTTGGGAGGCAGAGGCAGGCGGATTTCTGAGTTCAAGGCCAGCCTGGTCTACAGAGTGAGTTTCAAGACAGCCAGGGCTACACAGAGAAACCCTGTTTCAAAAAAAACCTTAAAAAAACAAACAAACACACAAACAAAAAAGAAAGTAGGTAGAGACAAAGAGAGGAAGATACCTGATATCAAACCTCCAGTATTTATATGTGTGTATACTTGTACACACACACATACACCCCTAAAAAACAAACAAACAAACATAAATCTGAGTGAATAACAGCCTACCGAGTTAGAGTCACAATGTTACAGTGACTTACAACCTAAAAAGCAATCTATTCTGAACCCTCTAAGAGATGTTTGCCCAACTCTGGTTTTACTGCCTTTAAGACAGACAGTCCTTCCTTGTGGGATTTATCTGCTGTAGAAGATGGAAGACTACACCCTGGGCCTCCATCTACCAACCACCACCTGCTCACCAAACCATTCTGAATTGTAACAAATAAGCAGCATCTTCAGACTTTATTTATGCTCCCTAGGGAGACAGCTGGAAAATATCTCCATAAACCAATTCTCATATTCTAGGGCATAATGCTGAAGCACGAGGCTCCCGCTGAGGCGGAACTAAAAATAAGAGTGAGTTTTGGATACATCATTTAACCCTTCTGACCTACTGCCTCTCCCCTTTTGCTCTTGCCTGGAATGCTCGGCCTCCATACACACTGGGCTCAGCCAATTCCCCCAAACCCATTCTTTTAGTTAGTGATTGGCTGCAGCATGAGCATGTGATAAGATCTGGACTGTGAAATATGAAGGTTGACTGGCCAAGGGATGAGGTGATTTGAGAAGCAATTTATGATAGTTGCTTTGAGAAAGACGACATGAAGGGCTGGGAGAAGTCCTTAGAGTTCTTGCTGTATAAGTATAAAGAGCTAAGCTTGATCTCCAACACTCACATAAAAATCCTGGCATGCAGGGTGAGGAATCCAGGCAGAAAAACCATGATACTTTCTTCAGCCATTCTAGTCAACAGGCCAGCTCCAGGCTCAATGAGAAATGTCTCAAAAAACTATGATAGAGCTGCACAGAGGAAGATACTCCACCTGGATGCTGGCTTCTTCTACATGCACGCATGCACACTCATGCGCGCACGCGTGTGCACACACACACACACACACACACACACACACACACACACACACACACAAGAGGTGGAAGTTAGGAATGCTTTCTATTCTTCTCTGTGCCCTATATAACTCTGCTATAGAACCTCTGCAACTCCTGAAGCCGTACTGAAACCTTAAGGAAGTGACTGAAGATCAAGTCGCCCAGAGGCTGACAAAGCATGGAGAAGCCGTCAAGGTGGCACAGCAGGAACAGGGGCTGCCCAAAGATACCCCGTGCTGCAAGACATAGTAAACTACCCTTACAGCTAAGCCACACACCTGTGGTCTTCTGAAAATCTAAAACCTCCTAACTCATCCCAAACGGTTGCAGATATTTACACGTGTTCCTGGAAATAAGTTCTGTGGGATTGGGAGGGTGGGGGAACCCTGGTGATACTACCAGCTACCAGCTGCAGGGTACCACAATACTCACAGGAAACAAACCCTGACTAGCTCTTCCCTCTACCTCAGGTGAGCTGTCTGATGGGCCTGAGTATAGAAACTTCCTTTTCACACCCCAGGGGATGCTGAGAGAAAGGGCAATCATACAGGAAAAGGATGTCATAAAACAGCTCATTAGGAAGTGGTGTAAGAACCACAAGCCTTTCAGAAAGTGTTAAAATCTCATGTCAAGAAGAGACCACCAAATAATTACTTAACATCAGTGCTAAGAAAATACTTCCCATTATCACAGAAAGTTCCAAAAGCACCCCCACTCCAGCCCCCCAAACTGGCCTGGTTCATCTTTACCAGCACTTACCATAAAGGCTGGAAGAAATTCACATTTTGTTCACCTTCTAAAATTTCCTGATGGCCAATCAATACTGACTATACTAATGACACTGCTAAAAGAGCAACAGCGTCTAAATCCCCGGACCTAGGAGACAGGGAAGAAAGAAGAGCCTGCAGGGGAAAACAGGCCAGCGAGAGGCAGAGCAGAGCTGCCAGGTGATGGCTTTAGGAACAGGAGTTTCCTGTAGGTTTTGGGAACTTTTTTGTGAATATAAAAGGAGGACTTCAAGGTAAGAATGTGAAGAGACATTCTTAAAGCTCAGGAAGACTGGATCTGTGGCTTTCCACACATCATGGAAGATAACAAGTGTAGCAGTCCCTCATGCCCCCAAGACTGACTGACTGACTCTCTCCCTCTCTTCCCCCCTCCGTCCCTCTCCCCTTCTCTCTCTCTCTCTCTCTCTCTCTCTCTCTCTCTCTCTCTCTCTCTGAAATCTAGCAAGGGCTCAGTCACTAAAGCGCTTGCTGTGTTCACCCACTCAGAAAGCTCATGAGTTCAAGTCCAACCTGGTCTATAAGAGGGAAGACAGCAAGACATACTAACAGGTCTTAGAGATGAACAAAGGGCGGTGTCTGCATGTGAACAGTTGGAATGGAGCCTCCTGTCCAGTAGGCTGATTTAAGAAGATAAAGACACAGTTCTAGCTTATATAGATAGCACTGCTGTATTTCTTCGCCTATCCCCAGATCTCAGTGGCATATGACGAAATGAGGTTTGGTGAAAAAGACAGCTGGCATGCTTTAAAAACATGAAAGAGGAGGATTAAGAAGGTTCATGACTCTTACTACAGTCAACCTCAAAAGAGCTCACTCACCATAACCTTGCAACACATTTTGCTTTTTGAATTGAAGTAAACCAAGAGAAAAGTCAGTCAGTCTCGAGGCATACAGCAGATATTTAGTCCAGACCAGCCTGAACTTTCCTAATGCAGTGAAACCATGATAGTTAACTGACTGTGCTACCATGACCACTTCTCCAGGAAAGGTGACAAGAAGATAAGGAATGGAAGTCCAAATCTGCTTAATAATCTCAACAAGAAAAGGCCAACAAAGTGGCACTTGGGATCATATAAGCCAACAGTATGTTGTCAATGAGAAGCTCTAAACCACACCTAACAATGTGCAGGGCTAAGGGCAGGACAGTTGTTTTCTCTCATCAGACAGCTGGTTTATAAGCTGAGCCAAAAACAATGAATGTGTGTTGTTAGGTATGAAAGGCAAACCTGCAGCCTTTAAGTAACTCTCACAGCACTGTGAGTCCCTGCTCTGTGGTTATTAGATGTGTATCGGGCTACGTGGACTTTCCCTTTGAGTGATTAGTCAAATCTTCCCACTCACCCACAACCTCCCACCCTGCCCCTCAAGGAGCCAGTTTCAAAGGCAGAAATATAATCCTTTCACATTTATAACTAGGAGAAAAGATGTATGACTTTGATCCATCACAGTTATGAAAACTATATACTTCTATATGACCCTGTTCCTTGTGCAGGGCTACTGAATTTATGGGCTAATGAATATAAGGATTTATGTTATGTCAAAGTAAATATTGACCTTAGCTCTGCCCCGGTCAATATTTACTGCTTTACTCAATAAACCCTGATGTTCATTTTTGAGCCAAGTCAATAGCAGTTCATTAATTTCTGCATGGTTCATATCAGCATTTTATAAAATGTTTCACCTAAAAAATTAGGATACAGAGTGTTAAAGAGACCAAAGTGGAAATCTTCCCTATGGCTACATTTATTTCTAGGTCTCTCCCTCCTTACTCTGTACCCTCAACTGTTACTAGCAAAACTGCACAAATCTAATACAAGTCCGCAATTTAGCCTAAGACACAATCTTCTTTTAAAATATGTGTATATTGGCATAAGAAATTGAAGCACGGGCTGGTGAGATGGCTCAGCGGGTAAGAGCACCCGACTGCTCTTCCGAAGGTGATAAGTTCAAATCCCAGCATCCACATGGTGGCTCACAACCATCCGTAATGAGATCTGGCGCCCTCTTCTGGAGTGTCTGAAGACAGCTACAGTGTACTTACGTATAATAAATAAAAATAAATCTTTAAAAAAAAGAAAAGAAAAGAAATTGAAGCACTCTCAAAATATTTCCATAATATGCAGTATTTTTAAAACATTTGCACAGAGACAATCTCATTTAATTCTCAACAGGAACGTATATAGTCTCCGCAGTTCTCAGTCTATTCACAGTGGGACCATATTATCTATATCACAGCAATACATACTGTGGTTTAACCTACTTCATTTTGGTGGCTATTTGTAAGCATTCCAGCAAGAGCTCCTACTGAAGGTCATGGAGACTGCCTTAAGTAGCATCACCTTGGAGACATGCGCAAGTGGTTTTCAGAGGCAGGTTCCTAATGCCAGTTGCAGGGATGAAAGAATGACATTACTCAACCTTCCACTAGGGTGAGGCAGCGCTTGCTGTGCATGCTGACAAGCCTGACTCTGTAAGTTATATCTGCAGAGCTGTCCTCTGACCTACACACACACACCCTTACGAACACTATAATATTTATATTCTAGAGATGTTCTCCAAAGACCACCAAAATACTCCATATCAAAACTGGGAGCTTCAGAGTCAATTTAAAACTGAAATCTGGACTGACAGACCCATTTTTAAAGACCCATCATAGAACCAAGGCAGTGCTGGAAAAATGATTCATCTTCCTAGGAGTCCCTCACGAGCACAATCATGTTCATTCCTGATGCTCGGCCTGAAGAACTCTTAAAGAGTTCTGAAGAGATTTATCTCTGAAGAGATAATCCCAAGAAACATTAGGATAAAGGTTTTTTGTTGTTTGTTTGTTTGTTTGTCTGTTTTAAGGAAGAAGAACTCAAAAGTAAGAGAACAACGGGAAAATATGAGTTGAAAAAAAACTTCTTTTAAACAATCAAAGGGGAAAAGCCAAATTTGACCAAGTGTTTAGAGACCCCAAGCATCTGGCACCAAATCTGCCTTTAGATGGGAAGCAAGGGAATGCTGGATCATGTGCGTTCTTGCTCACTCTATCTTGTAGCTGACAATTAAATAAAAAGAACACATAAAGAAGACCCAGTGTCACCTACAGTTACTTCCTACCTTGGGAGCCCTCCTACCCGAAAACATTTGAGAGCACGAAAATAATTGTAGGTGATGGTCATGCATGCCTTTGATCCCAACACTCAGGAGGCAGAGGCTGGCAGAGTGAGTTCCATGACAGCTGGGGCTACAAAGAGAGAAAACTCAACCCGCCCAAACCAACCACCACCGAAACAACAACAACAACAACAACAACAAACAGGATCACAGAAATAAAGGATTACTCACAGTTTGGACTCAATGAAATAAAATATGGAAAAAATGACACGCTTTGATAAGATTAAATCCAAGTTTTTAAAATCATTACAACCAACCATCACTCTCCTTCACATTTGGAGTAAAATTTAATTTATACTACGGTTGAACTCAGAGGGGACTGTAGTAGAATCTCTTGAGTAGAACGAAAGAGTGGACACAGGTTTGTCAGTACCTGGACACCACCAAACTTATCCTTACCGGGTGTACACAAACTTGCGAACCAGGTATCCGTCACCGTAATTATCCTCCATACCAGAACAAATTCATCCACACCGGTTTTAGAAGAAGTGTATCAGTGTAGAGGCGGGCTTTGAGGCCTCATATGCTCAAGTTAGACCTAATGAGGCACATAGTCTCCTACTGCCTTCATATCAAGACGTAGAACTCCCTCATCCTTTCCTCCAGCACCATGTAAGCCTGCATGCCTCCATGCTTCTATAAACTATTTCTCTGAACTATAAGCCAGCCCCAATATATGTTTTTCTCTGTAAGAGTTGCTATGGTCATAGTGTCTCTTCACAACAATGGGAATCCTAAGACTGACTCCTTAGGGCTCTTTCCTTCTACTCCCCAAAGCCCCAATGACAGGCCTCCTCACAACAGTTGGGAGTACAAGAAACATTCTCTGGGGTCTGTCATTATAGCCTCTACCTGGCATTCAGTAAATAATTCAAAATGGAGCACAAAAGAAAAGCTGACTTAAAAGCTGCGACTAGACTAACAGGGGTGTGTAGAAAAGAAGGAAGTCTACTGCCAATAAAGATGAGGACCCACCCCAAGTGTTGTGGGAGAGGTGCATCAAGGCGGTGCTGGGAACCCAAGGCTGATTATATCCCTGCTCAACTCTGGCACTGCTGCAGCCAATCAGAAGCCATCTACTGCAGAGATGATGTCTAGGGGAATTACTCCCTAAGAGACTCTGTAGGCGGCCTCAGGAGAACAGTAAATAATACAGCAATATTAACATTAAAGCTCTCCGTTCCACAGCGCCTTCCATTCTTCCGATGACAAAAGAGGCCTTCTGTAGGCATGTGTATTTTGATTTACCCTGTACAGACATTCTTAAAAATAGGCATGGAAATGTAATTTTAAAGCAGTTAATTATATCCTCAGTTCACAGGGGAGCTCATTACTTAAAGAGCTCCAATGGCAAAGTCTTCTGTAAATCACCCACTCTTTTATCTGAATATCAGATAAAAGTTATCCATTAGTGAGCACTGGAGCACTCAGCCTCTGATGCAGAGGCTCTCCTTTGTCTGTCCATCCATTTGTCCAGCTGAAAACGGACACTGAAGCCCGATCTGGAGGCACATTGCTACAATCCCAGGACTCAGGAGGCTGAAGCAGCATGAATTCAAAGCTAGCTCTGGTGACACCACGGTGAGACCTTGTCTCACAAAGAGGCATTGAATCTATCTGCAAAATCAAATGAGGCACAGCGCATGGCAGAGAGATAAAAGCTAAAAGCTATAATCTTTGTCCTCAAAAACCATACACTTAACTGGGAAAATAAGCCACACATATCCACACAGGGAGAGACACGTTCTTGTAGAGTAGGGTGTAGTTAAGAGCCAAAAGACTATCAGGTCTTCAGTCCAAGGTAGAAACCCAAAATTCCTGTGTGTGCCACAATACTTGACACCAGAACCTCACAGCCATCTTCAGAGACAGTCCTTCATTTCCATTTTACAGGTAGTTAAGAAAGATCTTCAATATGCACTGGTCAAAAACACAGAAGCAATACCTGTTAGGATAATCCTGTCTGACCTTCAGCTTGACCAAGGACACAACTTCCCACAGGGAATTTTGGCAGTTTTGATTTTGGATTCCTCTGAAGATGGGCGCCACTCCCACCCCTACCTGGACTCATATTTCTTTATATGCAAAAGCAAGTACTAGAGGTCCAGAGAATCCAGGGTCAAAGATGGCACAGCCTGGTTTCCTTCCAGTGTTTGAAAGGGAAGAGCGAACACACATAGGTCTAGAAAGATACTCGACAGTTCCACTTGGACTGCTTCCAGATTTGTCTCTTATTTCTCTTTCCTACAACCATGACCTATCCATATGGTATTTTCATGTAAAAAAAAAAAATTTACAGAAGTTCTGGGCACACTTCAAAATGCATAAGCTGTCATTATCTGAAGTTATAAAGAAATTTCTACACCTTCATTGAGCTAAAACTACAGAAGACAAATTGTTTTAATATTTCTAATGAGATATTTGAGGGGACTGCATTTTTCCTTCTGGTGTAATCCTTCATGAAATCCCCCAGAAGGAAAAAAAAAAAATCCAAAGATAAAAAGCATCCTGAAATGATAATCTTAGTCCGCACAAGCAGCGTCTAGAACCAATGTCTCACTTTTGATGGATGAAGTCTTCACTTACTACAGAGCCCTTGACCCTTTGCTACAGTAACCAAGTAAGGACCGGAGGGGGAGACCCATCTCTGGATGATGCAATCAGAGTACTACGGGCTCCTCAGCCATCAGTCCTGTGTGCCAAAGTTGAAGAAATTCCATAAGCCTGGCAAAGGGTAGCTTAAACACAGAAGTGTGCACATTCTACTACTCAAGTTCAGTCGTGGCCCTGGCCTAAGAAGAAGCTAACCCCAGCTCAAAACTCAGTCTCTGAAGTGACTGTGTGGGACAGCCTAGGAATAATGATGTCAGTACTGTCTGCCAAACTACACCCCACCAAATATCGAGAGAGGGAACCCAGACACTGTTTCCTTGACCCATCCACAAACACGACCCACCTCATGCACACTGTCTCCGTGAAGCCCTTTGCCTAAAAGGGAGATGCAAAGGCCATCCAGAAGAGGAGGATCACAAAGAAAACCAAAGATGGCTTCTGCACCCTGAGTAGCTCTGAATGAGACAAAGACAAGGCTCTGCTCAGAACCCAAGCTATGTGAATGTGAGCAGGGCCTAGGGAATTTTTTTTTCCTGTGAAGGGTCAGATATTCTCCATTTTCCATCAAAAGTCCCTAGTTAGGGGTTGATGAGATGGCTCAGTGATTCAAGCACTTACTGCATAAACCTGATGGTCCTGGATTCCATGTATGGTGGAGGAAGAAAACTGACTCCCTCCCAAAGATTGTCCTGTGACTATCACATATACTGAAGCACATGCAAGTGTACACACACACATATGCATGCCATACCCACAAACAATAACCATGTCTTAATTATAAATTAATGAACTAATTTATACACACACACATACACACACACACACACACACACACACACACACACACACACACACACATTCTTAGCTCTGAAGTTGTAGTGAAGCACCACAGAAAGTTTACAAAGTAACCAATGTGGCTGTATTACAATAACTCTCATGTATAAACTTGGGCGGAAGCCTACAGCTTCTCCACCTCTGAACTCACTGATCCCTTCTATAAACTTCATTGGAAAGACACCAAGGACAAAGTATGCTATCTCAGTTCCTCAGCCTTCAGTGCTGCTGAGTGACTATGGGGAAGGGTGACAGCTCAAGGAGAGCTTCAGTGACACCAACAGTGAGTGTGAGAGAAACTGAGTTAAGAACAGCCAAGAGCAGATGGTCCTTAATGACACAAGACTGCACCAAACAACTGGCACTGGTCATCTCATCTCACATGCACAACACCCTCGGAAGGAAACGTTGTTAGCGATTCCAGCTTCCCAGAGGGAAAACCAAGGTTCTGAGCAATTAAAAGTCCCCCCAAAATCAGACTCAGTGTTACCAGTATTTGACACAGGTCTATACATCTGTACAAGATTCATACTAGACATACTATATGCCCTCACCCTCAAAGTTCAAATGGCAATATCCTTGGAGGAACTAAATGGATCACAGAATTAGAGGCATGATGGCAAGATCTGGTCCATTAAACTGATCTTTCAGACGTGGCCTAGTTTACCTTTGCTAAATTTAAAAATGCCTCACAACAAAGAGCCTTGCTTCTCTCAAGCCTGCATTTTAAGCAGCATTTATACCTTGAAGTATATCCCAGGAGTGAGAATCCCGGTCTGCTGTGGTTCTAAGGCACCAACCTAAAGTGTGGAAAGTAAACACATGCCAAGCCTCACTGTTTCCTGCCCTTCTGGTATCCATGGGCAAATCCTGAAAAACATCTTTGATAATCCCCAAATCTTCTTGACATCAGAACCAATCCTGAGCCGCCTCCACAAATTAACCACTTGGAAAATGGTTTCAACATATATAGGATGCATATAGGATGAGCATTTTGACTCAGATGAGGACAGACACTGTGTACAAGTGGAAGATTCTAGAGTCTAGACTCCAATCATAAAGGCATTGTATAAAATCATTTTGGGTGTTTGCTACATATGAACTACAATATCCTGTTCAGACTCGGGCTCCATCCCTGAGTGTATGTGTAGAGATCTAACATTTGAATGTCTGCCAGACCCAAAAATGTCAGATGAGGTTCTCAGAGTACCTATGAACTGTCTCCTTCCTCTGCTCCTCTTTCTTCCATTATACCTAACAAGTGGCTTGAGAAACTCCTCCAAACTCTTCCGATCCATCAGAAGGTTCTTCATGGACTGTCCTACCTGAACTGGAGGGAAGCAGGGGAGGCTGAAGGGTCAGGGGTTGGGGGAGTGGGAGCCTATTTACCAAAGCAAAACTTGAAGGACTACAGCCTGTGAACACTAACCAGTTGGCTACCTGTTCTTGCACAGCCTGTGAAGGAAGAGTGCTCCTGAACTCTTTGAAATGCTCAGTTAAAAAAAAAAAATCCAAGAGAAAGTATTGCCTTGTAACAGGACTCAAGTTCGAGGCCTCACAAACGATTTCATCACCACACACCCAGGCTTTCCAGTATCATCTAGGGCCACTCTGATGCTGCGCTGGCAGGGATGAGTGCTATAGCAAAGATTCTTGTCTGGAAAAGGTCTAGAATATTTATGACCTAGATCTTTCAAGATAAGTATAAGTGTGCCAGTCCCTAAACGTGAACTATCAGCCTTCAGCTGGAGGCAGAACCCAAACCCAGAAACATATACTCTGCCACACCAGAAGAGAGGAGTAAGACCCTCCTGTGATAGGGCATCAACAATGGCCCCATTCCACAAACGCCACCACTCACCTCCTCCTGGCTGTACGTAGTAACGGGAGAAGTTTGGCTTCTTCACTGCCATTTGCAACAATGTCTTATAACTTCCAATTTCCTGCCTAACTGCATTATTACTCTAAATTGATGAACTGTAAATAACAGGCCACTTTACGCCCCTTCGTGACTGATCCCTCAGCCAGAGAGTACACAATGATAAATTTTCTTTGCATGACTTGGCAAGACGCTATATGTCTATAATTTTGACCTCCATCTCCCAATTTCCTTCATTTATCAGAAAATGGTGAGGGAAAGCTCTAATTGGATAATTTGAATCACAAAGGAGGAGGTGGGGTGGAGTTCTTCACCATCTGAGAGCAGCCAAACAAAACAGATTTAGCCACTCTCCCAGCAGGGGCAGGAGATTTATCAGCAGACAAAAGAATGCAAACCGCCAACAGATAAGGGGTAATTAAAGATCAGGTCTATACATTTTACACTGACATAAATTTAACAAGATTTGCAGGTGGAAATTTGGGATTGAAAAGAAAGCCCTGACTCTGAGAGGAATTGCAGTAATTCTATATGCAACAACACTGCATACTACATAGATTTATTATGAAGAGTAATACCCATCCATGCCTCAGAGCTCTCTCCAACAAGGAATTTGAATTATTCAGTGCCACAGTAATTTCAAAGTGGCCTGTCTTCTTCAAGTATTCCTCCTTAATTCGCTATGATCCATTTTCCATAAATTCTGAGTTTTAACATCTCTTTTAAAAATAACAAAGCACCTAGTGTATTTTCCTACTTAGTTAGTTAGTTAGTGCATAATCCAGAAAGGCCTCTAAAGGCAAGCAAGTTATTTCTAATGTAATACGCACTAAAATTATAATAAAGTATTCTCATTTCACCGTCTCAAAGGTGCAAAGTAAAACTAAGCTAGGGTAAGAAAGGCAATAAGGTTAACTGGTGAAATTTGAAAATACATTCGAAATTTCTTGGGCAATGGGAGAGAGATTCCACTGGCTCTCCAATGCTTTACAATGCTTAGCTGGAACACCACATGTCCTAAAGGCAACACAACACTGTCTTCCAAAGAGTTACAAGTTTGGTACAATGACTCATTAACAAGAAAACTTCAGTGACAAACTCATATTGGCTGCCATACAGGGTGGGGGTGCGGTGCAGGTTTTCCAGATGGAGAAGCAGGTAAAAACCTTCAGGAAAAACAGGCTTCAAAATTTCAACTTTTAACAAACAATGCAAGCATTTCTTGAACAAATGGGACTCAGGCAAATCTCGATTCTGATTTTTTTTTTTAAACCCTTCCAGGGCACTAACCAACAGAGCTACACTCACCAGAGTAGGCCCAGTATGGGTCTCCGGATGCCTTCCGTCTGCGGATCTGCACTGAGCTGTCCTGTCTGCTCTCCTGCAGGGTCCCCACATAGCCTTCAGTCAATGCTGGAAGAGATGGAGAACACAGTGAGACAAGTCATTAGGACACAGGATAAAAAAAGGATATTCAGACTCACACGGCCAAGCAATTTACAGAACCACAGGCCTTAGGGGCTATCTACTAAATACAACCTCCTTTTTGGTTTTGTCGTGAGGTGGCTTGTGCCTATAATCCCAACACACTTGGCTGAGGCAGGAAGGTTGCTTCCTGTCCTAGCCTGGATGGGTTACAGAGTAAGAGCCTGTTTCAAAAGAGAAAAAAAAAATTATAGGGAAAGCCAAAGCAAGGCATTAACACATTAACTGCTCATATTAATAACATCTATGAGGTTTTATGTTTGGATTTAGGCTACAATTTGTTTCTTTGTTTGTTTGTGATAGTGTCACTCTGTAGCTGACCTGCAACTGACCTTGTAAATCAGGCTAGGCTCAATTTTCCCAGCTGGGATTACAGATGCAGCCCCCAGCTAAACCTTTACAAGGTACTTGATATACATTATATTATTAGTCTATACAACACCAAGTATGGATACAAAGGTCTCAGTGATAAATACGCATCAAGAAATGAGGAAACTTCCACTTGCCTAATGTGTGTTTTGGATTCTAAGTACCAGAATAAATGAGTGTTCTGGGCATAAGAAGCCACCTGGGCCCATGTTCTCTTCCTTGTTATCTGTTACATGTGGGAGGAGGGGTGGGCTTTCAGGTCCAGGGACACTCACTAAACTTCAGTGCAATAAAAAGCACACAGGGGAACTGAGAGCCAAACAGATGCATCAAAACTAGGGCCTTTGCCCCGGAAGCAATCACATCCACTGAAGCCTCTTCAGGGTGAAAACCCATCTTCCATGACCTTAGGCCCACAAATATTCCCTGTGGTCCCGAGGAAAACAAAGTACAAAATCGTCCACTACCAATGCTCCAAGGGAAATACTGCAGAATGGCCACCCACTTCTGAAAACTCAAAAGGAATCTAATCCATCCAACAAAAGCCAAAGGATTCTCTACTGCTGTGGAGAGTTCCCATCTGCCCACTCCAGCATTCAAAACCCATCCTTCCTATCCTCTCCATCTGATGCAAATTGCCTCTGGTGATGAGCTTACACCTGAATGCACAGATGTGTACAAAGACGAATATCACAGGTGCCCAAATCCCAAAACAATACACACCACGCACCTATATTAATATTCAAAAGCACCCAAACAAAATCAAGTCTGCTTTCGGGAAGAAAAGAAAATGGTTAGGAGAAATGTACGTTTGCTTTGAAATGAGAATAGCAATGGGGACTACCGTACATTTTTTGTTCAGATTAGCCAGCAATGAGGCTGCCGGGGCATTAGCTGTGATGAGAATGTGTCAGCCAGTGAAAAAACACTTCAACAGCAAAGACGAGCTTAAGACTTGCAACCAGGGCTGGAACCTAGATGCTCTTAAGATGAGTCCTTAGAGGAAATGTGAGCATAAGAAATTCCAAATGCAAATGGAAAACCTGCTATCACTTCTATGTGTTCACTAGTCCTAAATGACAAAGAAAAAAAAATCTAAGTCGTTCGTTGCCCATTGTAACCTGCAAGTAAAATGTGGCCTCACCATCCATTTCATCTGTAGATGAGCCACTCAGAACACTAGTGAGTCCACAGTTCTTACTCAGATCAAAGGAAAGACTCCCCTCCCCTGCTCACTCATGCTTCCCTCCCCTAAACCACGCTGAACAATCAGTTCTTTTTGTGCATACGATAAATATTTTAACGTGTATCTGTCTATTGTGTTTGCTGTAAAGCTTCAAAGCCTGTCCTCTTTGTATCAAGACAATGAGTATAGCAACCTCCCGACAGTGTGAGCAATAAATGCTAATTCTGTTGGGGTTTGCAGCGTTATCTCCCCTTCCTTATCTGTATAATATAAGCTGTAGAGGATATTTCAGAAGATAGCAAGACTTGCTGTAAGCAGAGCACAGCACCTAGCTCAGTTCCAAACCCAACAAACCAAATGGTAGGGGGATTTACTCTTAACAGGCCTCTTGCTGGATTCAGAAGAGTTTGCAGGAAGTTAATTGTTTAGAATGGAATAAATTGGTGGACTGTCTCAGTTGTAGCCCAAAGATGATTTTGTTTGTTTGTTTGTTTGTTTGTTTGTATTTGTTGAAAGAAAAGGTCTCATATAGCCCAAGGTGTCCTCAATCTTCTGGTACCCCTGATGCCATGTCCCAGTTTGGGATTACAAGTGTGAACTTCAACACACCCAGCTTATTAGGTAATGGAGAATAAACCCTGTGCGTGGTAGGCAAGTGCTCTACTCCCTGAGCTACATTCTCTGGCCCATGCCCAGCTGATTTCTAGATCTCTCCTTCTTTTATCTGTGAATGATGTCTGAGCTCCCTGGTGGATGTATTCTCAGAACTTGTTCTGGGTGTTTATTGAGGTCAAAGCCCAATTTTTATTTTCTTTTGCTCCAGTAAACTCTACTAAATTTAAATTTGAGCTGCTCTAGAGAGGACCTCCCTCAGGACCCTCAGAATAGGGATTTGCTCCTATGCACAGTCCCTGTTTCAGCAGCAATCATAACCCATTCTATCTATCATGGAATGAACAGTTACCCAGGCACCTCTATCTCTGCCAAGACGTGGGCCGGCCCTTTCTTTCCTTAAGCCATGGAATCCCCAAAACCCAGCATCCAAAAAACCCTTGTGATGAAATCGAGCACAAGGGTATATGTATCAGGCAACCAGTCTTCTTTGCCTGTGGGCGTGATAGACATAAGCCCTGAAGATCCTGGGATATGATCCCCAAAACAAAGAGTTAGGTGAGGATCAAGAATGGAATCAGCAGAAGCTAGAATAACAACAGAACCTGGAGCCAGGCCAGGAGGCAAACCATAGAGATCAATTCTTGTGATAGCATTAAGCCCAGACTAGAGCCAACTAGAGGCCAGCCTGACATGAACCTGCAGAAATGGAGAGTTACAATGAACTGATTAGAAGTCAAAACTGTCTCCTGTCATTATGTAAAACAACTGTGTAATAACTATCATGGTATACTTTAAACCAGAAGTTGCACATCAGATATCCTGCATATCAGATATTTACATTACAATTCACAACAGTAGCAGAATTAGTTATGAAGTAGCAATGAAAACAACTTTATAGTGGAGGGTCACCACAGCATGAAGAACTTAATTAAAGGGTAGCAGCATTAGGAAGGTGGAGAACCAGTACTTTAAACAGTCACTTCAAGTTCTGATCATCAATTTATTTATCTATAAATGGCCTCTTGTTGAAAAAGAGGTATGATTATCAACACAGGGGCGAATTTAAAAAAAAAAAATAGAATTTACACACACACACAAAAATGACATAAACTTTCCTGGACTCTTTGCCTTTAAATTCACATTGAACTGTTTTGAACTAGAACCCAAATAATAATTTTAAATGTACTAGATTTTTGTTATATTTTGTTTGGTTTGGGGCACGGGGTGCAGCCAAAGGCCATCGTCTGCATGCACTGCCTTATACCGCTGCTCATCCACCAGACAGAGCAAGCACTGAAGGAACAGTAGGACAGAAGGGTTTGAAATCTGAACAGGTTGGTCTTTGGGGAAGCAACTCCACTCGATCACAGGCACTATTGCTCTTTCCAAAAAATGTAACTATATTACTTTTCCTTTTGATCGTGTCTGTCTGCTACATAAGATTCCCTCTCCCGCCTCCAGATAAGGAAGGAATCATGTATTGATGGCACCTGCATAAACTAAAAGAAAATGATTTAAAGCCCTCATCTCAATCATTTAACCAAAGATGAGGTGAATTTTAAAGGTATTTTTAAAAACTATTTGAATAGCAGTAAAAATGTATATACTGTACATAAAGCAACTTAATATTTTATTGAAGGAAGAGAGGTTTGCAAACTGTAACAATCTGTGGTTCCCAAGTAAACCTACGGAGTCAGCAGGCCAAATTCAATCAATTTTAATACTCTGTCCTCTCCAGAGCTCCAACAGCCAAGCACACATGGTACTGCTATGGTTTGGCTATGAATCATCCTATTGATTTTCAATATCTTCTGTGCAGAAAATTAAATTATGCAAATGCATGCCTTTACGGATCCTTACCTTAATGTGAAATTGCATACTTGCTTATGTCAGCAACTTAATTACACAATTAAAAATGGAGCGTGCTTATGAAAATGTGTGGTTTCACTCTTCAGAACAGACAATAAGTGTAAATCTGCCTATGGTTATCATTTGGATAGCAGGAAGGACGAGATGGGGTTATGCAAACATAAACTCTGGCAAGTTCTACAACCTAGCCTCTATCTTATGGATCTGGAGTTATTTGTCAGCTGAAAGCATTCAAGGGTTTTTTGGTGTGTTATATATAATCCTCCAAATTGCTAGTATCGTTGTATACAACACTGAAAAGCCCAGTGGTATACATGGATATACATGTTTTTTAAACAAGTCAACTCTAATGTCATTGTTAGCAACAAATACATATCCCCCCATTGGCTAGCAAACCTGGGTAGGAATAAATTCAAACTCTAGCAGTCTGAGAGTCTTGACTGTATAATAATGAAATGGGTTTGAAAGGACAAATTCAGAGACTCCTATCATCCCAGTCTACCGATCCCGACAAGATGAAAGTGGAGCTTTAAAAACCAACAGTATTAACTAGCCAATGGTACTCACATCTCACTCAGCAGGAGGAATCTTAAGTCAACTTGGTTGCTAGGCAGAGAGCTAAATGAGTGGCAGGCATTTTCATCAGGGAGTTCTCAAAAACTCCTTCTCCTCTCAGAACTTCTATCGAGCCTACCTCATTTCCAGCCAAAAGCGAAAAAGATAAAAAGGTTTCAGGCCCAAAGGCCCAATCCCTGTCCTATAAAAATATCCTATGAGTTACCTATTACTGAAGACATCAAGGAAACAGTTTCCTGTGTGCATGATTTAATTTCCCAGAGCTACTGGACACAGTTTATAAGAATAAATGTTTGTACTCAGGGAATATAAACGCAGATGTGTTACCCATCTCCTTAACTGGATCTTCAGGAGGTTCTATGTATGCTAAGAATTTCACAAAAACATGGTCTTGGGGGAAGGAACTTGAATTTTCATTAACTCTTTTGTGTTAATTTGTGTATGAGCATCGTTTTCTTTCAAAAACCTCCACTCCTCTCAACACATTACATAATGATTTGACATAGATGGCTTTTTTTAAATTTTGCTTTCATTTTTATTTATATGTATGTATGTGTGCCATGTATATACCTATAGAGGCCATAAGAGAGTGTCATAATTGCCTGGAACCAGTTATAATTAGAAACTGTGAACCCCCAAACCTGTATGCTAAGAACCAAACTCGGGACCTCTGTAAGAGCATTGAGCAGAGCTAACCATTGAGCCGCCATCTCTAGGCCTAGATGTCTTTTCCTACGTTTCACTGTTAGAAGCTCGTGTCTCTGAGACTGTAAGAAATAGGAATCAAGTTGGGCCTGATAGTGCACATCTTTAATCCCAGCACCTGGGAAGCAGAGGCAGGTAGATCTCTATGATTCCAGGCCAGCCAGGACCACATAGAGAGATCTTGACTTAAAAATAGAAAGGAGGGAGGGAGGGAGGGAGGGAGGGAGGGAGGAATTCAGTTGTCATGAACAGAGCTCTTCCCAAGTTGTAAAGTCATGACTATAATATAATAATTACAAACCTCATGACATGTCTTCTTTACTAGAATTGAGAAATGGAAGCTGGAGACACCCAGCAAGGAAGGATTTCAGAAGCACTACCACAGTGCCTCTACAGTACACTCACACTGTCCATTTCACCTCTGCTGAGTCAGACATAATCTGAGATATGATCTGACATAATCTGATGTGAAGTCCAGCTTGCAGACACACACAGACACACACAGACACACACACACACACACACACTGAAGGCTTAATCCCTGTGGTGGTTTGAAAATGCTTGGCCCATGGATGGTCTTGTTGGAGTAGGTGTGTCTTTTTGGAGGAAGTATGTCAATGTTGGGAGGGCTGTGAGGTCCTATGCTCAAACCTCAACTAGCACTTAATAGTCAATCTCTCTCCTAGTTGCCTTTGGATCAGGTTGCAGAGCTCTTGGCTCTTCTAGCAGTGTGTCTGCCTGTAAGCTGTCATGCTTCCTGCCATGATAATGGACCAAACCTCAAAAACTGTAAGCCAGCCCCAATTAAATGTTTTCCTTTATAAGAGTTGCCTTGGTAATGGTGTCTCTTCAAAGCAAATGGAAACCCTAAGACAGTCCCTAACCCTGGGATCCAATCTTAAAGAGGTGAGTGGCTCATGAAGATACTCACTTCATCAAGGGACAGAACCGTTCATGACTTTATAACTAAATGGGCTGGCAGGAAGGCTGACTATAAAAACAAAGACCTGTCGGGGGCTTTTGATGGGCATCTTGTGCCTCTTACTTCTGTGATCTCTTTCCTGATTCCTGAGTGTCATGAAGTCAGTTTTTCCACCTTCTCTCCTCACAGCCCAAGAAAAAGAGAGTCTGCTACCCAAGGATTAAATACTTCTGAAACCACAAACAAAAACTAATCATTCTTCCTTCCTTTCAAAGTTTCTCCCAGGTATCTGTCACATGAAAAAAGGTAACAGATATCATTAATGGTCACAAAAGAAACAAAGACGACACAGCAGAGACTAATTGATTTATAAGAGCACCCCAAATTCCTTTTAAAACCCCAAATTCCTTTTAAAACCCCAAATTCCTTTTAAAACATGCTTGCACACCTAGTAGCCTGTACATGAAGGTAATTTTTTTTAACCCAACTAGATGCCCAATTCTATGGCACTGTAATGGATGTGGGGGTCTAGGAGAGGAGATTTACTCAAAATTGAATACATTACACCAAAGGGTCTGTGGTTCCTTCCATGCCTGGCTCCTACCCAAGTTACTCAAAATGGAGCAATAGACCCTTTCATCTTCATCTGCAAATTCCACATTCACACAGTGGCAATCCAAGAGTTAAGCAGGCTGTTTATGTCTATTATAACTCATCATACAACAAACAAATTAAGGATCCCTCAAGTATGATAAAATCAGGCACAATTTTCTCTCGATTTTAAAGAGCATTTAAGAACATTAAACTCCACAGAATAGTCTGAAATGAATATATCTTTATCTTTTTTGTGTCTACAATGAGCAAATGTATCAAATTATAGTTAAAAGTAATTAAATATTCTGATGAGTCTCACAGTTCCTTTGTGCTGTTTCAATTAATTGTGGTAAAATGTAGCTGGTGAGTGTCCCAAAAAGCAGAATCAAGAGGTGCCCCTCTTAGCAGCTATGGTGCTGCAGACTGTTCCAGCTGTTGTGTGATACCAAACCAACCCCAAATACAATGGATTCTATTACAGCAGACGGTCTATTTCATCGTATTAAAATGTACCTATTGTCCAAACTACAAAGAATTGTTTTTCATTATCTAACATGATAAAAAGATCTAGCATAGAGCCATGATTTCTTTTTAAGTAAAATAAATCAGTAGTACTCAGAGGCAAATCTAGGGAAGAAGGGATCACACCATAGAGTTGGGTCCTCCTGGGTATCAGAGACACAGAACAGCCGCATAAAACTGAAGTAAGTCAAGGAAAGTAGCTAAACCCTGAGTGACGACTAGAACATAAGCCGTTTTCCAGAAGGCAGAATCTACTGTCTTTTAAATCAAAACTAGAAAAATGAGAGCTACCTTCTGCTATAATTAGACATTCAGAGAGGAGAAACACTTTCCAAAAGGTCTGGGGCCTGTATGGCATGCTTCAAAGGCTGCCTCTTCCCACAGCTTGATAACCCCTTGCAGAGAAAATCTGAAGGAGGAAATTCCCTGCCACAAAGACACAATCCTGAAAAGAAAGACTGGGTTCTCTGCTTCAAAGACTTCATGGCGCAGGACAGAGGTGAAAAGAACAGCGCCCCGGGCCTGTGTTATAATAATACTCTGGTTCCCAAAGAATTGAGTCTTACAAGGCTGTAATCTAAGAAAGAAAATGAAGACTTGTCACAGATAGTACCATGGTCACATCCAACACTACAGACATGCACACTGATGTTACCACTGAAGCCTATCTTCATAAATTTTTACTGATCCACAAAATGGCAAACACAGCCAGGAGTTCACACACTGGTACCCACCAAGCTGAGCACAGCCACCCAGCTAGATGTTTTATTTCACCAATGGTGTGTGTGTGTGTGTGTGTGTGTGTGTGTGTGTGTCCAGTGTGGTAAAACCCAGGAAGGAACCCCAGAACCCACATTTATCTGATTGTACTAGTACTCTATTCCCAACATGAACAACATGATGTGTGAGGAGGAGACACCTGTTTAGAGATGGGCCTTGAGCTATGGAACTCACTGCTCCTCTCTCCATCTGACCATTTTACATGAAATATTCCCCCAGGGCCATCTGAGTTTTGAATCACAGCCCAGTTCCATCAGATGAGGAACCATGGAAAATTAGGGTCATGAAAAGGCTAGTTTAGGGGTCTGGAGAGACTGGCTAAAGGGGTCTGTTGTTCAAGCGTAAGAAGTTCCAATCCAGACCAGGCGTGCTAGCCATCCCAGTGCTAACTGTGAGGTGGAAACAGAAGGACTCCTGAGGCATGTTGGCTGCCAGCTTAGCTCCAGTCTGAGAGATCAGTCAAGGAAATAAGGAAAGGTAGAAAATGGCAAAGCAAGATACATCTGCATCTTTGACTGAACTCTATATATACACTGCACACAAGTGCAATCCTGCCTACAAATACATGAGAAGAATCCAGTCTGGCTGAAATGTGGGGCGTTGCTGGAGAAGGAGCTTCACCGAAGGGTAGGAAGGCAGACGTCTAGTCAGACCTAAGTACGACTGGCAAAGGAAGGGGATCACACAAGTAGCAACCTACAGGATTCTGGCAGGTAACATTCTGTGCAGACACATAATGGTTTGTAGTACAATCTCAGGCAGCCACAGCTATGACCTAATTTAAAAAACACCTTTACACACTTACAAGACTAAGCGTGTACCGCGGCTGCGGGCTGGGAAGTTTTTCAGAAGCAATGACACTCGTTTGAGTAAATACAAGCCACCTGGTACATACCTTTACTTTGATTCTCTTTTCTATGAACCCACCCACTGTTGCCCTTTTGATCTAAATGGAGATAGATCAGAAAAGGAATTTCAGATGACCTTGGGTATGCTTTGGTGGCAGAGAGCTTGCCTACCATGAAATGGTCCTAAGTCTGGTATTTACTACTACGAAAGAAAAGAAAAGAAAAGAAAAGAAAAGAAAAGAAAAGAAAAGAAAAGAAAAGAAAAGAAAAGAAAAGAAAAGAAAAGAAAAGAAAAGGAGAAAAGAAAAGAAAAGAAAAGATCTTGCACAGATCAACACTTTACAGGGGATGAGTGCCAATGCAGATACATCTATTTATAAAGAACCCTGGAAGAAAAAGCAACATTAGCAGAAAGAGAAGCTCAGTGGGTAAAGACTCCTACAGCCCTGACAACCTCACTTCCATCCCCTGACCAAACATAGGGAAGGAAGAACCAGCCTCCTCCAAGCCATGCTCAGGCTCCTTCACAGCACCGTGATGCAACTATGCATGTGTGCGCACACACACACACACATACACACACAATTTCAAAACAGAAAGAAAGAAAGAAAGAAAGAGAGAGAGAGAGAGAGAGAGAGAGAGAAAGAAAGAAAGAAAGAAAGAAAGAAAGAAAGAAAGAAAGAAAGAAAGAAAGAAGCAATAATAACACAACTACAGCTTTCCTTAGTGCTATATGCTGCATAAAGCTACTACCTGCTTGTATCAAACTGTTTCCTAAATACGTCTATATCATAGATTAACCCAGCTCTGGGACCTTATCGGGGAAGCTTCTTTGTAAGTTGGCAGTGATTAATAAAGAGCCTGACAACTGGTGGAGCGTAGAGGGACTGTGGTGTCTCTGTCATAAATGGGGTGTCTATACTACATCCTCTTCTCCCAAAGTTGAAGGAAAGGAAGAGCGATAATCCAGGAGACAGAAGTATGAGGACACTGGTGTGAAACAGGGTCCTCCTGATATGACAAGACCACTGTACTCATAAGGTCATAGTAGCCATGGCTGCCTGTGTAAGATCAAGCCAGACAACATTCCAGCAGGGGTTGGAGAACAGCATAGGAGCTCACACCCCGAGGTAAGATGCTATTGACAACAGACGATTGCAAGGGGAGGTTGAGTCAATGTTCTTTAGGATGTGAATCTGGTAGATAACCCATGACCCAATGCACTACCTGGACTGTTTTTTAAAAGAGGAGATGGTGTTAGGGGCAGGGCTTTCTGGGACAGTCTAAAGGAGAGGTGAATCTGATTGAAATACATTATATACTCAGAGTATAAAACACACACACAACTAAAAACTATATACCCTCATGCAAGAAGAGTACAGTCCTGTGTGACACTGGCACTCAGAGGGCCAGAGCACCCTGTTGGAGATTCCATGGAATGACAAACAGAATTTGGTTCGTTCGTTCTTTCTTTCTTTTTTTTTTTTTTTGGTTTTTCGAGACAGGGTTTCTCTGTATAGCCCTGGCTATCCTGGAACTTACTTTGTAGATCAGGCTGGCCTCGAACTCAGAAATCCGCCTGCCTCTGCCTCCCAAGTGCTGGGATTAAAGGCATGTGCCACCACGCCCGGCTTTTTTTTTTCTTTCCAGAATTTCTTCTTTTAAAGATTTAAGTTATGCTCTGTGAGTGCCTGAGTGTATGTATGCGCACCAGGAGCATGCAGATGGCAGCAGAGGCGGGGGTGGGGTGGGCTGAAGCCCTGGAAGTGGGGTTATAGGTGGTTGTTAGTTGTCATGTGGGTGCTGTGAACTGGAACTAAGACCTAGGCTCCGAACTGCTGAGCCATCGCTGTATAAATGTGCTTAAGAGTATGGCCTTGCCCAAGTGTGCCTTCCAAAATGACTCTTGGGGTGGGTAGAGCATTCTTCCACAATACACTGTAAGTGCATAGATGGAAAGCCATTGATATATATATATATATATATATGACAATTTCTCAGGAGAAAACAAGGAAGATTTTATCTTAGCAACAGCTCAAGTTTGTGTGGTAAGTCACACACAAGAATCCAGGGACAATATGTCATCTGGCTAGAAGGATAAATGGCTAACTGTAACAGTTTCTCTTGGTCCACAGGACCATTTCTTACTCCCAAAATTCTAATAAACAAGCCCCTCGTTGCCTTTAAAGAAAAAATTCAACAAATGTAGATTTGCTCATGGAATTTAAAGGGAAAATAGAAACGCAAGGAACTGGTTTACATTGCCAGGCAACTACGATAGTGTTCCAAGCCAGAGCAACCCGAGGCTCCAGGTTCATCTCTGCTAGTTCCATTTTTTTCTGTGGTGGTAAGTTGGGCTCCTTGCCAGCTAGAATGAGGATAGCTTTGTTCTCTTCAATGCAGCAAGAAATCACCCGAAGAGCTATCTTGTATTCTGCTTTGCTCGAAAGGGAGTTATTAACTTGAAATAACACAATACAACTCTCAAGAAAAAATAATTTTAAAAAGCTATTAGACTCTTAAATAAAATGATTTAATTAAAAAAAAAAAACTGTAACCGCTTTTTTTTTTTTTTGGCCAGAACACATCAAGATGGGTAAAGTACTTATCACTCAGTCTGCTTAAATAGCTCTAATAGTAATTTCTTGAATAATTAAAAGGAGGAGAAATCCGTTGTATGTATGTGAGGTTTGGGAGGTGAGGGAGCAGGGGAAGGCTTTTTTTAAGCCAATATGATTTTCCCAATGAAGAAATGGCAGTGTTTGGGTGGCAGAGCATGTCCCATGTTTTATCTCTTGGTTCCCCTTTTTGTAAAACCTCCAGCTCAGACTAATTTTGCTGCAAGACCCATTTAGACTCCAAAGGAAAAGCAGTTTACGACTTGCAAAACTCAAGCCTCAAATTCAAAGTTTTAGCTTAATACCTCCCTCCTCCACGCACCCAATAACTGTTTGTATACAAAAAGCTGAGCAAAATCAATTTCCAGTAAAAGTATCTGTCTACTTAGAATCTAAATAGGCTTATAACTCTGTGACCTAGTCAATCAAACTGGAGGTTAGAGGGAAAATAGACATCTTCCTTTCTAAAATGAAACTGATCTTCCAAAGGAAATTATATCTTTGGGGGCTTCACTATCAGGCACAATTGAATAAAACAGAATGCACCTTTGAAATAGGCACAGATGTGTAAGTTGTAACACATAAGGCACTCACTGGCTACATTTGTTACAAACTAGTACAAGAAACAAGCCAGGAGAAACTGCAGCATCACAGACTTAGAGATCCTGGGAGATCTGGAAACAAGCCCTGCCTTCATTCAGCCTTACTCACAAAGGACACTGAAGAGATTCACACTTATACACCATGTCTTCAGTTCCAGCAGGGACCTGCTAAGTGAATACCAGAGCTTTAGAGATAAAGAGAAGCCTCAGCTTTCTCTTTTCTGATGGTCCATTCCTGTTCTGATTAACTCGTTATGAGAGCAGTTTAAAAAAAAAAAAGGATACAGACTTTAGATGTTGTAGAAATAGTGTGTCCCGTGACGTTTATGCATTACTGGGAGAAAATAGAAAGGTAACAACACTAAAATGCACTGATGTTTGATGGGGTGCTCCTGAAAGATGAGCTCCAGGGCTACAGAGCTCACTACTGTACTGACGGCTCTTACAAAGAACCTGGATGCAGCTCCTGGCACGATCACAGCAGCAAGCTTCATAGCAGCTTACAGCCGTATGTAACAGCAGTTTGAACTCCTCCAACTCCTGCACACATGGTGCACAGACATATTTTCAGGGACACATGCAAACACATCGGAAAAGATTTAGAGAAAAAAAATTGAACCATAGATGGGCCATAGTGCACACCTTTAATCTCAGCACTTGGGAGACAGAGGCAGGCGGATCTGTGAGTTTACGTGCCTGGTCTACAGAGTGAGTTTCAGGTCAAGGCTACACAGAAAAACCCTTTCTCAAAACAACAACAACCCTCCCCACCCCCACTGAACCAGAGAGCTATTATTAGCATAATTTACAGGGGATGAGGGTTCACTTAACAGTAGATCATTGCTTGCTAGCATGTGGGAGACCCTATGTTCAATTCTCAGTATCACACACACACACACACACACACACATACACACACACACACACACACACACACACACACACACACACACACACACACACACTCTAACACAGTTTTTAGCTATACCTGATGGTGCACACCTGTAATCCCAGGCACTTGGAGACTGAGGCAGGATTGTGAGTCTAACCTGCAATACATAGCAAACCACTTGTCTCAAAAGCAAATTTTAAAAATAAATTAAGTGCCGGGCGTGGTGGCGCACGCCTTTAATCCCAGCACTCGGGAGGCAGAGGCAGGCGGATTTCTGAGTTCGAGGCCAGCCTGGTCTACAAAGTGAGTTCCAGGACAGCCAGGGCTATACAGAGAAACTCTGTCTCGAAAAACAAAAACAAAAACAACAACAACAAAAAATTAAGTTACCCAAAGTAAAGAAATGTTTAAGGCAGGATAAAACAGGGTGGGCAAAAGGAAAAGTTTTAATACACATTTGGAAAGACTTCTTTAAATTTCCATCTCTACATCACAAAATAAATTCCTTCTTCATAGTTCCCCTGCAGCAATTCGTGTCCGGTAAGTGTCTGGTTAATACATTATTTGATATTCAATGTGATCAAAATCTGGAGGAAGAATAAGTCTGTAGCTTCTGGCTGTACCACGGAAGACTGTGATAACACCTGCACTCCTTTATAATCCCTTGGTCCCAGAAGGCACTGGGTCTGGAGCCAGAACGCACATAGCATGTCCCATCTCCTGCTCACCAGAACATGGAAGGCAAATCCTGTCACCCTTCCCAGGTAACACACTAAGCCACCAAGGCACAGAATAGGCAAGTTCCCTACCAGAAGGACACTATATGACAAGACCCAGATGTTTCTTGGTTTGACAATTAGAGCTCCACATTCTCTCCAGAACTCTGGAGAACAAGAAAAAGATCTTTTTAAAACATATAAAAAGACCCAAACAAAAATGTCAGCATTGGACAAGTCACATATCCAGCTTCAAGTACTCTGTGGGGCAATTAGATGCCCAACCCTGTATCCCACTGAAAACACAATGTGATTTAACTGTCCTTTTCAGAGATTTCACACTGAATAAAAACGACTTTCTCGTTGTACCAAATACACTATAATAAGAGTGATAATTCCTGAAAATTATTACAAGGCTTGCAAAAAGAATTCTAACACCACAGCCTACACAGGGAGGCATTATGCTAACGCCAACTAACTGCTGAGAAAACAATTCAGTTTCCCTAAAACAGAAGAAGGGAACATTCCATGCAGGCATATGTTCGTATTTCAACTGAGAAATGGGGATGAGAAGGAAGCCTTTAGAATCCTTACTGCCCCATACTGCAATGGCTGGCCACATGGGCTTCATGAGTTAAGATATACCACAGCACTCAAGTTAACAAGTACGAAAAGGATGGTAGATTGTCTATCCAATTTGTGCTTTTATTAACATGTTAAAAATGGTATTTTGATGGGATGGAGAGAAGGCTAAATGGTAAATAAGATACCAATTGTTCAAGTATGAGGACTTTAATTGAGAAGCCCAGCATCCAATGCCCCACCTACAGTCAATCTGGACACTCAGGACTTAGAGAGGGGATCCCCAAGTCAGGCTGGTTAGGTACAGAAGTCAGATCGGTGAGCTCTAGGTTTAGTTAGAGAGCCTGCCTCAATAGAGAAGCTGAAAAGCAATCACGGAAGATACCTGATGACACTCTGACCTCTGTAAGTACATGTGTGCACAGTTACAGATATTCTGAATGTGGGAAAGGGGCTGAGCTATTGGGGAATGAACTCAGGCCCTCAGGCAAGCAAAGCATTTATTCTGCCCTCCCTTCATCCTGATGCCCCCTGTGTTCCTATTAGACAACAGAAACTAGAGAGAAAACTGAAAGGAGCCTGGCATGGAATGGGTCGCTCTCTACTGGCTCACCAGCCTTGATGCTGCAACCCACATGTCATCCAAAAGGTTCAAGACCTTGAATTCTCCAGGTATGGTGGCACGTGCCTTCAATCCCAGAACTTTGGAGGCAAAGGCAGGCAGATTTCTGTGAGCTTTTAGCCTGTTCTACACAGTGAGTTCCGGGATACCGAAGGCTATATAGTGAGATCCTGTCTTTAAAAAAGCTTTTTAAAAACTATAATACTTTACAGAAGTGTGTGGGGTTTGTGCCTGAACAGATCCACTGCTATCTGGGATAGCATGTGGCCGGCAAGGCATAGATAGGCTGGACACACCCATTTGAACCTTGCATGGTTGCGAATGCCAGCTTCTACATTCTGTCTCTGAAGCTCTGTTTCTGCCTCAAAGAACAAAAATTGGGTGGAACTCAGGCTTGTTGTCTGGCTGCCTTATTCCTATAAATTCAACATTTAAACTAATGTGCTTCTGCTCTTTGCCTATTCAAGATAGTACTAATTCACTGATGGTAGGGCTAATATTTTTATGCAGCTAAGTGGTTCCCCTGGTCTCCTCGATGGCTAAGTATTGAAAACATAATGTTCATAAATCCATCTGGAGGCCCTGACACCTTCCTTTGACATTGAGAAATGCTCCAGGATACAGCTCAGCTAGAGGAAGAAAACTTGGAAGGACATGCAGAAATTAAAGAGAACAACTTTACTTTATATACTATTAGTGAGATGCCTAAATGAACCAATCTATTCCTCCTGTAAGTACAGATCACTCTGCAATCACTCGAGCACAAACACTCTGGGAGTCAGGACCTTAGGCATATCCCCTCAATTTTATAGACGGGGGCGGGGGGGGGGGCGGGGAGGGATGTGATGTATTAGCAAACCTAAATGTGCCATCAAAACTAGACACATTGTGTCCCATTCACAAATACCCACCTTAGTGTCGGCGGCCTCTAACTTCACACCAGTTCTCTAAACCTGAATGTCCCTTTGGATTCAAAGGTCTAAATGCCCAGGTCACTAGTTTCTGATGTCACTAGAGCCAGGGGTCAGTACTTAGACATGGAGGTAGAGGAGGACTGAGTTCAAAACTAGGTTGGGCTACAGAAAAAGACCCTGTCTCCAGTTAATAGTGACAACAAAAGAAATGAAAACTGAAACACAGTGCTGGGATGCACCTCTGAGGGTGGTTCTCTCGGGAGGCACCAGGAGAAAAAGCTTAGACTTGTAATCAGACCCTCGTGCTTAAGGAACAACATTTGGAAGGCCAGTCATTTGCTCAGATAAACACTATGAATCCATTGTTAATGGAAGGCAAAGGAAACAAGCCTCTTTTCTACAAGGTATCTTTCAAGAATGACGGGAGATAAAAGAGCAAGTTCTGCATTTCTTTCTGGCCTGCATTTGAAGGTTACAGGATTCGCAACAGATGTGGCCTGGTTTGAACCAAGAAAGTCTGCATGGCTAATAACAGTCAGGGCAAGGCACAACAGCTGAGGCACTGTAGCGGCAACAGTTGGTGGGCTCAGGCCCAGCAGGACAAGTCCTGGTTCTGCCAGCACAGATAGCATCCCTGCAGGCATGCTGCCCTGGAGGGGCTCAGCAAGTTACACACCGGCAGGTGGTCACCGAGCATTATGTCAGAGAATTCACTGCAGACCTAGGGAAGACCCCAGCAAACTTATCTGAGGAGCAAAGCAAGGGGAGGAATCACATTTGTGCAGCAAGTGAAATAAACAGGCCTGCTGGCAGCATCCGTGGGACTGTGGAACTGATCAATAATCTTATTAGCGCACAACTAGGCATGCCCATGGTAAATTCTTTTTTTTTTAATAGCATTTATTGCTTTTTCTGATTATAGAAGCCATAAATATTTGCAGTCGAAGCATACTCAGGCAAAGTACATTAATAAGCACAGTACATTAAATAGATGGGTAAGTACATAAAAAGTATAAACAAGAAAATAAAAATGACTATAACCACTGTTCAAATTTTGGTGTATTTTCTCCTGTGTATCAATAATCAATAGGCCTGGGTTTTCAAGGTATGGAAGTGTTTCAAAGGAAGTTCATGCTAAGCTGGGCACTGGAGTGATGGCAGCCTAAGGTCCTTTAGAGGTACAAACAGAAGCATCTGCAGTGGAGAGCACCCTGGGCCACTCAGCCACACAGTGCTTCAAAAAGGAGTCAGGGAAAACCTTAAAAAAAAAAAGTGGACAAGAAGATGAAATATTGCTCATCTTCAGGGAATGTAAAGTATTAGCACTAAAGGGCAATATACCTTCACAAAATCTCAGCTGAGGTGAGCATCTTAACATGGAAGTTCAGCAGAAGATGCCAAAACTGAGTACCAAAAAACAGGGCTACTTCAGCCATCAATACAACAACTTCTTAGATCAGTGGTTATTTAAAAAATAGTCATTTGGCAGCAGGTTGATGGTGGGGCAGGCCTTTAACCCCAACAAAAGAGGCAGAGGCAGGCAGACTTCTGTGAATTCAAGGCCAGCCTAGTCTACAGAAGTTCCAAGACAGCCAAACTGTTGTCTCAATAATAATAATAATAATAATAATAATAATAATAATAATAATAATAATAAATTGTCATTTGGCTAGAAAGACGGCTTGCCACACAAGCACGAGGACCCAGATGTATATCCTGAACGACCATAATGCCAGGCACAGTGGCTTATGCCTGCAGTCCAACTGCAGAAGTGGAAGTACAGGCCACGGAGACCCCTGGCTCACGGAGACCCTGGCTCACGGAGACTCCTGGCTCACTAGCCAAATCAGTGAGTTCCAGTCCAGTGAGAGACTCTGGGGAGAACACCTAACATCAACCCCTACACACACACACACACACACACACACACACACACACACACATGTGCACATACATGTACACATAAAAGAAAATAAGCATTTAAATTCTCAATCAAGATCTGATCTGATATGCTCCTCTGGTACAGAGAAAGCTATTTTCCCCAGAGATGACGATTCTCTGACAACTAAATTCTAAGTTTTTTTCCACCAATCACCCAAACACATCTCCATCCACAGTGAATGAGAAAAATTGCAGTGGGCTAAAATCCAAGAGACCTTCGCTGGCAAGAGGCGGGAGAACAATACACAGAAAAGACAAAGGTGGTGCTACTGCGCAGAAACCACACTAATGGGACTTGAATGGATCCGGAAGTGTCATGCCAGGCACAGTTAGAGTGACAGGGTCACAGACAGTCAGGACACCAGAGAAGTTAGATGAAAAGTGGGAAGATGTGTCCCCTATCAGGCACCCCCAGTCTCCCCCACAAATAGCACCCCACGCCGTGGTGCCTTAATTGTTGTCTATATTGTGACTAAGCCACAGTCCTGGCCCCAGGAGCCCGTGCAAACTCAAGGATCAAAGCCCTGGATCCTTTGCAGAGCCTTGGGATCCAGCTCAACATTGGATTCCAGACAAAGAGAAAAGCCAAAGAGTTGATAAGCAGACATTTCCAGCCCTTTGGAATTGGCCTTCAGGAAACCAGGCACTTGAAAGAGAGGGTTTCTGGGAGAGCAGGGAGGTCATTTTCAAGGAACACAGTGGTCCTCGCAGGTAAAAATAAAACAGAAGGAGGTGGGGTTAAGGAAGCAAGTCTTCAAAGGAGACGCCATCAAAGAGAAGGAAGAAGGAAATTACTCTAAGCTGTTCCATAGCTTAGGTAATGCAGACCGCGTGGTGTGAGCGTTCATACGGATGGAACAGAGCATGCAGCCCACAGAGAGCCACACAATTCGGCCACTTGGTAGTACCGTTTTTCACAATGGCACAAAAGCCATTCAAGGAAGCAAGGAGACAGGTCTCCATAAATGGTGCTGCAGCAACGGCACATCCAAGGATTAAAACAAGGAGGGGAAATCTCATGGCGGCCTTGTATCTCACACAGAAAGGAACATTTTTAGAACAATAGAAGAGAAAATTCTCTGGACCAGGAGATTGGGGATGACTCTTTTGAGTCTGTTTGTTTGTTTGTTTTTTCAGACAGGGTTTCTCTGTGACAGCCTTGGCTGTCCCGGGACTCACACTGTAGACTAGCTGGTCTTAAATTCAGAGACCCACTTACCTCTGCCTCCCAAATGCATTAAAGGTGTGCACCACCACCATGCATTAAAGGTGTGCACCACCACTAAGCTGGTTTTGGTTTGGGGGATTTTATTTTTAAATGTAAATCAACAGACGCATGAACAGAGGAGAAAAAAGGACAGTACCCATCACAAGTGTGGGTTTGCTCAGAGAAAGGTGCTGGTGGCCAAGTAGGAAGCTCTCATAATGAGAGAAATAAAAATCTAAGTCTATCATCTAGACTTTGCATATAACTCTCAAGATCAACAGTGGGTGGGGGAGTGACACAAACAAGAATGCCCCCCACCCCACCCCACCCCACCCACACCCACACCCACCCCCACCCGCACACAAGTGAGTTGTGCACATCTGTAATCCAGACGCTTGAGAGGTGAAGGCATCCTCAGCTTCATAGCAAGTTCAAGGCTAAACTTTGTCTCACAAGAGCTGGGTAGGACAAGTAAGAAAGCTGGCAAGCTACACAAAAGAGAATGTAGTAGAGCACTCAACCTGTGCCCGGGACACATACAAATTGGGGCCACCTGGGAACATCACTGTACGCCCCCTCAGAGCGGATAGAACAAAACAAGGATCTGGTGGCAAGGGTTAGGAACAAGCTGCCAACAGGTGGGTCACAGTCATGAATGGAACGGTATTATGAATAGAAATCCATATCTATAGAAGAGTTTTGCATTTTCTTTAAAAATCTAACATTCAGACATTTGCCAGTCAGCTCAGCAATAGTAGACACATGAGCATTTATCCCAAAGAGGGCTAAGAACTGAGTTTACAGAAGCCCTAACACAGAAATAGTCAAAGCTTTCCCCAGAAAGTGAAAAGGTTAGGGATACCCATTACACTGAACTAAACCTCCCAAGAAAGCTAGCCCAAAGACTTGTACACCCACCCAACCTACAGGCACAGCAGAAGGATTGTGCTGTGTGGAAAGAGCCACTCTTGAGGCCATAGAAATCTATGTACAAAGAAGTTTCAAAATCATGCTCTAAACAGGTAATATGGACTATAAGGAGACAGCCTGGCCTCTGCATAACCTCTTTACTTCTGTATGTATCTAATTATTCCAAAATAATTTAACTATAGGTATATGTAAAACACATGCATATCTGTAGATCTTAGACAACCCTGACCTACAATTTATCAGCTTCGCAATGGTACAAAATAGTATGTGTTCAGTAGAACTAACACTGGAAACTGTATATTTTAAGCTAGTAAGACACTCAGCAAGACACATGATGCTGGGCAGGGGTAGGGAACACATTCCACAGTTGCCTGAGTGATCACCAAAGGGAAGTGATACTCATTGTATATAACCAAGAGAGAAGTCCAGTGAGCTACATGCATTTTCCACTTACAAAATATTTAATGTATGGTGAGTGCAGGAGTGTGTGCACAAACTAAAGCTATATCGCCTACCTGAGGCTCCAGTAAAGCTAATTTTGCTTTCTTTCCCCTTCATTTTATGTGACTGTGTGTGTGTGTGTGTGTGTGTGTGTGTGTGTGTGTGTGTGTGAATGTATGCGCATGTGCAGACTCCTCTGAAGCCAGAATAGGCACAGAATTCCCAGGAGCTGAGTTACAGGTGGTTTTCAGTCTATAGATGTGGGTACAATGAACTGGACTGGGATTATCTACAGCGGATCTGCAAGGCTCTTAACTACAGAGCCATCAGCTCTGCAGTTTGCTCTCTCTCTCTCTCTCTCTCTCTCTCTCTCCCCAACTCGTATATGAATTCCATATGGAGACTAGGATACCATAAGCACAGAAGTGGAAATGTAAGGCAAGGGAACCGTGGGGTTTGCCCATTACTCATTCCACCAGAACTGACATACTTCTGTCTCACATAAAAGCCAAAGGAAGAGAGAGAAGAAGGTTGGGAGAGCACAAACCTCAGGCACTTTCCGGCCAAGGTATTTCCACAGATAATCAGCTCATGAAATCGATGGGGGGGGGGGGGGGGGGACTGAAAATCCACCACATTGTAAAAACATCATTTTCTGTAGATCTTCTGATGAAATACTGGGAAGGAAACAACCCAGGCCTTCAAACATTGTATCGAATAAGAGATAATTATGTAACCTCTACAACAGCAGGCTCAGAAAAAAAAAGGGGGGCAGGGGTCCTAATAGTTAGCCAAGGTACAATGCCAAAAACAGCTCTAAAGCAAAGGCCTGACATTAAACACCCTCACCCACCCACTGGCCTGTTCCTTGAATGCTAACATTAAGTCCTTACTTGCACCGTTCAAACCACTTACACTAAAGCACTGCCTTCACACCCGCACTATCAGTATGACCCAGCACCTTCACACAGTTCCTGAGAGAGGAAAATGAACGTTAATGATTAAATAGCTCCATGTTGAAAAGTCCTGTGCCAGCTTTTCCAGTCTTAGGAAAAGAGAAATGGCAGTCTGTTTACAATTCAACCGAAGTAAGCAAACACAACAGAAACTTCAGTTATTGATTGCCTACCAAAATAAAAATTTCACCTTGTAGTATGAAGTGAAAGGAAAGCAAAACTAAAGATTTACAGTTGAGCTCCATACTCTATAAAGATACACAGAATGTCGACCTAGTAGGGGAGACTCAGACATAAACTGAGATAGGACACCCAGTTCTTTTGAGCCTTCCTGGGTTGGCTTGGAATTCACTATGTAGCCAAAACGAGCTTGAACTTCTGGTCCTCCATCCTCCAGCTCCTGAATGATAGGATTCCAGGATTTGTGCAGTGCTAGTGGCTTAGCCCTTGCACTCATTCCCAGTCCTCGAAAGCCCCATTCTGATCCTAACAAACTCAATGGATGCCCATCTTTCTACCAGTTTCCCAACTGATACGTACTCCCTCTTCCAGATCAGAATCCTCTCTGTTTCTGGATTGTCCCTCCTCCACTGGGCAGTATACCTTTGGCAACTTGAACATGCCGGAAGAGTTAACATGACAGAAGCTGGGGTCCAATACAAAGGTGTTGGGCAAGGACTACTGAAAAAACTAACGCCCTGTCTGGATGACCAGTTAGTTAGTATAGAAGTAATTTAATAAAACAGAGACTGGGGCCAGAGAGGTGGCTCGGAACCCATGGGGAATTGTCATATTTCACAACCATCTGCAACTCCAGTCCAGGGAATCTAATGCCCCTTCTATGTTCCATGTGCAGGTGAAAATACAAACAAGTAAAATAAAAATAAATAAATTTAGGAAGATACCCGCCACCCTTTACTCTCTGTTGTTTTGTGTATGTTCCCTTCTACCCTCTTTTTCTTGTCCCATCCACCCTGCGTCAACCCAACAAAAGGTACTACCTACCAGCAGTTACAAGGCTGCTACCTACCAGCAGATACTATGCCTCTGCCCTGCACTCTCCAGAATTATACACGATTAAGTTTCCTTATGTGATGATAAATATCCCCATCTGTTCTTTTTTTTTTTTTTTTTCTTTTTTGGTTTTTTTTCCGAGACAGCGTTTCTCTGTACAGCCCTGGCTGTCCTGGAACTCACTCTGTAGACCAGGCTGGCCTCAAACTCAGAAATCCACCTGCCTCTGCCTCCCGAGTGCTGGGATTAAAGGCGTGGGCCACCCCGCCCGGCTATCCCCATTGTTCTAGTTCATAATTGCAGCACGAAACAGACCAAGAGCAAGAAAAGCTTCGAGGGATGTTCCTTAACTTCACCTGGCCGGCTTTCAGTAGCTCTGCATACAAGATTTCATCACACCGCACTCTGCCCCATCAAGAACCACTTTGTGCTCAAATCCACAGCACAGGTAACAGAGCAGGGCAGGGGAAGCAAGCTGGGCTCTGATTCTCCGGCAGTGTCTGGATCCACAGCTTCCCCGACTCCTTTGTTCTCTCATGGCTCTGACTTTCACCTTTCTAACTCGTTGCTGGGCAAGTGTCCAAAGTGATACACGGAGTTTGCTCTAGTCAAGAGTCTCTACCGCTTCTAAGAGAAGCAATTTTGCTGAGCATTAACTGGCACCATGAAAAGCAATACAAAACAGGCCCCACAACACAGTTCTTCTCTTGAAGTTAATGATTTTTTTGCGAGATCTCCCAGCACACCTGCAAGCTCCATAGTTAACTGTTGAGTTGTTCAGTGCTTGTTTGTTTGTTTGTTTGTTTGTTTTGCATTTCTGTTCCTCTGGTCACTCTTCTGCCACCGTCTGGGATAGAAGCCCAACAGTTATGAAGGGATGGGTTAAATGGCACATCTTAAAGCTGGTAAAGCTACCGTATCCTGGAACTCAGGATCTGATTGCAAACTGTTAACAGTATCATCATATTTGGTGACAGTCTATTACTTGTAACAGACTGCACTGCAACAACTCAGGCTGTGATTATGATGTAGGCATATATGTAAACAATAACCAACTCTCAAATGGCCACAGAACTGCCCAATGGCCACAGCAGAAATGTACAATAATGTCAGTTAAAAAGCAGCAGGACCAAAGGGTAAAATGGAGCACAAGTGTATTGTGCTTGGTTGAATTCACAATGTACTGAAAGATAAGAGGCTAAATAATCCTGCAAGACTATCACCAGAGAAGTCTCTGGTTAACTGTCTAGCAAACAGAATAGACACTAAATTAAAATTATGAGCAAAGGAAGTTCACCAAAGGAGATCACAGGTAAAATATTTAAATAATCAAGGCCAATGCAGCAGAAACAAGTGACAAACCTAGTTAGGTGAGTTACAATAGCTGGCACCTTGCAACTAGATAATACTTCAAAAGTCTCTAACTGCATTTGACAAAAACTGGAATTAACCCATAGAGACCAGCTACCTTAGGTGTTCAGGGGTCTTTGTCTATGATTAAGTTACTCTAATGTGTTCTGACTGCCTACCTCTGCTGTACATACACAAGTTAAAAAAAGAAAAGTTCAGATCTCAACAAGGCAGGATGGTAGTTTTCTGAGAAGAGGAAAAAGGTCTAGGAGAGATCCTCCAAGGGGCTGATAGAGGTTTGGTTCTTGATCTGAGGGCTGGTGACAGACGTGTGTTGAGACTGTGCACATGCAGCAAGCTGTTTCCTAGAGTGTATTCACTTCTCAGAAGAAGTGACAGGCAGAGCAAGGCTCAGTCAACACAGGGATTGCTGCAAAGGAGACCAGAAAAATAAAAGCAAGTGCATGACACTAGAGGCCAAGGCAACCACCGATCTTCAATAGATTCTGAGCACCTTCAGGGACTCTACTGCCCTGCACTAGCCAGGAAAATGCTACTATGCCCAGACTGGAGGCAGTAGGGTCTACCTGGGGTCTACTAACTTGTAACTTGTAACCCTTTTAGACAGTGATGGCTTTGCATCAGCACCAAGTCTGCAATCTAAATTAAAAGGAAAACTGATACAGGTTCAGGAAACCATGTGTTTTGTTTTATTTTTCCCTAGAGCTGAGAGGTAAGCCAGCAACAGAAGCAGGTACCACCCAGCTCTGTTCCGGTGTAGGCCAGCCAGGTAGAAGGCTCTGAGGCTTTCCACCCTCAGCACTCCTTGAAGCAGTGTAGTCAGTCCTCCAATGAAGGTCATTCAAGTTCTATGTTGAGAAAAATTGCTGGGCTCTGCCCACTCACTAGATGTTATTAACAATCCATACAACCTATCCCTGGAGATGTAGATGCTTTATTTCCAAGCACTGCCAAATATCCCCTGGGTAGCAACAGTGCCCTAAGTGTAAACAACGTGAGACAGAAAAGCACCTCACCCCACCCCCACCTCCAATGTTAGAATCTGAGTAGGACAGCCTATTGCCCCTCCTGACTCAGCCAACAAACAAACAAATAAATAAATAAATAGGTAGGTAGATAAAGTGTGACAGTCAGACACTGAATGCAAATGTTAGCCATGCCTACCTAACCCCTATACCCAGAGGCTAAGTCTGAGGCCACTATCATAGCTTACACAGTTAACACATGCCTGTCATGAAGGCAAAATGGGAGGAAAGGTCTACAAGCTGAAACAGGAACAACTGACAGACAGACACATAGCTTTACTCTGCCTTTCCCCTCTTTCCACTCTCTGCCACAACCACACCTGCTGCAAAAGACACCATCCCCAATGCACCGTGGGAAAAGTCTGGAGATACAAAGGCATGGAGAAGGCCAGGGAACCATCACAGGTACAGCACAAAGAAATCAAGGAGATACTTAGCACAGATAGACCATGACGGAAGCTAGGAGAACCGGAGACCTGGAAGAGGATAGAGAAAGTCATAAGACCCGAGACACAGAAGAGATCAGAGGGCTACCACAGGAGTGGCAAGGAGCTTGGCAGGAAGCAAGATACACTCAAAGGCTCTACAAAGGACAGAAAGGAAGAAGAGAAAGGGCATACCAGACAACCCACCTCTCCCAGTCCTGGGTTACACAGAATTTACAGATGCCCGACTGTACAAATATTAACCTCCAGGAACTTCATTCAATTCCATTTTCAAGTAAACAATGTCCTGCAAATTTCACACTCAATTGCCATTTTTCCCCAGTCTGATAAAATCCATGGTTTGTAGCAGGTGAGAGAATATGGTGCCTTTACACATGGACTTCTTGCTGTCTTTGCCTACAATTAGGCAGGCTTGGGGATTTCTCTGGCTTCTATCAAGCCAGGTGATGCCTAGGGTCTACCATGTGAGATGGCTCATTGGGGGACAAGTGATGGAGCTACTGTAGCAGCTCCAGCAGTTAATGATACTATTTGTGATTATTTCTCCTCTTTCAACTTAAGAAGCAGATTTCTAAACCTCTGTGTGCTGCACAATTAATGACTGACACAAAGGGAGTCAGACTGAGACAAGGTGGCTGGCTGGCTAAGGGTTACAGCCACACACACACAACCAGTGGAATACAGCCCAGCCCCACTGAGTAAATGTCCTGGTGGTTCCTAGGCCACCTCTCCTCGGGTGCCTTTGCCAGGGCCCTGGTCTCACATCTCCTAAGAAAAACCACTGAGTCCCTCACTGCAAAAGCCTGAATACATGGAACTCTCCCAGACACACTGAATTCCTGATTTTATTTCATAGCAACAGGAATACAGACAAAATCCCCACTCTCCACTCTGCTTTCGCCTTACTCAGCAAGAGCACTATTAAATAGTCCTGGATTTTAAAACTAAACGTCACACTACTAGCCACTAGTCACTTCTAAGCCACTAGAGTATACTCCCCCAACCCCCCCAAAAAGGCACTAAATGAGAACCCATGTCTTCTCCAAAATGTGACTTAAACCCAACTGGCGCTTTCCAGTTTATTTCTACATTCCATCAGAGCTGGCCAAAGTGAACAGTAGCTCTGAACTTGGAAGCAATTTTAGAATAAAGTAATGTCACAGCAATTGAACCTGAGTGTAACATACCGGCAAGAAGGGAATGGGGCTGAAGTATCTTGGTTTGAGTCAAAAGGGGCTTATTATCTTCTAACCCTGTCTCAGTACTGCGTTCCATCTGCAATGCTTGAGTGAAGAAAAATTTCTAAATGCAAAGACTTTAAATTGTAAAGTATTTGCATGGACTTTACTAACTGCATAGATACCTCTGGCCTAATCTGCAATCTGAGCCTTTCTGAGCATGTTGCCCACACTGCATCCAAGGGATGTTCAACCCATGACCACAGCCAACACAACTCATTTCCCATAATGCCTGGAAGCTCGCCTTCAAGTAAAAGGTTACTGCACCTTAAAGTATTACTATGTGAAAAGACAGGAGATATCTCTAGCTTACCACAGCCTCACTCCTGAGGCAAAGATGGGCCTTGGTCTGGATAACTTGAACCTTACTTAGCACATTTGTAGACTGGGGACTCTAATGTCGGGTACTTTATCAGACTGCGTCTAGACTGTGTATTGACTATCAGAAATATTCAAGAAACTATAACCACTACCATCAACTTCACTATTCTCTCAGTAAGACATAAATCACAAAAGAATAGACAAGTAGGTGATATAGGGTTTGGGGACTAAGAGTTTAAATGAACTTGTGACTATGATGACTGGCAAACATTTTACATATGGTCCCCAAACAATGGTAGTTTCACTTATGATTTTGTTTTCCTTTACAACAGTGTGAAGATTTAATGCGTCCAGGAGAAACTGAGGCTGAATTGGAACCTTTAGCTTTCTCAGGTTCACGATATGCAGTCCAAGTCGTTCTCAGGAAGCTAGGCTATTAATTGTGGTGACTGATGTGTTAGGAAAAATATTGGGGGCTGGTGAGATGGCTCAGCGGGTAAGAGCACCCGACTGCTCTTCCGAAGGTGATGAGTTCAAATCCCAGCAACCACATGGTGGCTTACAACCATCCATAATGAGATCTGACGCCCTCCTCTGGTGCGTCTGAAGTCAGCTACAGCGTACTTATAAAGAATAATAATAAAAACAAATTCTTGGACAGGAGAGACCAACTGGAGCGAGCGGGGCTGTCCGGAGCAAGCAGGGCCGGCCGGAGCGGGCAAGGCCGTACAGGGGCGGCCGGAGCAAGTGGGGCTGTCGGGAGCAAGCGGAGCATGCCTGAGCAAGCGGGGTCGAACGGAGCAAGCGGGGTTGACAAGAGCAAGGGAAAAAACGGGCGTGGTGGCACACGCCTTTAATCCCAGCACTTGGGAGGCAGAGGCAGGCGGATTTCTGAGTTCGAGGCCAGCTTGGTCTACAAAGTGAGTTCCAGGATAGAAAGGGCTATACAGAGAAACCCTGTCTCGAAAAAAAAACAAAAAACAAACAAAAAAAGAACAAGGGAAAAAAGAGAGACAATATAAAAAAGAGGAAAAAATATTAATTTTCAGGGCTGGTGAGATGGCTCAGCGGGTAGGAGCACCCGACTGCTCTTCTAAAGGTGATAAGTTCAAATCCCAGCATCCACATGGTGGCTCACAACCACCCATAACGAGATCTGGCGCCCTCTTCTGGAGCGTCTGAAGACAGCTACAGTGTACTTACATATAATAAATAAAATAAATCTTAAATATATATATATATATATATATATATATATATATATATATATATATATATATATAAATTTTTTACCTACAAGATCTTTTCAACATAGGATAGGTTTATCAGAATGCTACCCACTATGCATTGAGAAGAATCTGTAAGACTGGGGAGATAGGTCAATGGTTAGTGCCTGGTGTGCAGTGAGGGGGCCAGAGTTTTCAGATCCTCAGAACCCCATAAGGGCCAGGTTTCAATTCCAGCAGTCAGAAGGTACCTAACAGAGTAAGCTAGCTGGCCAAAAAAGCCAGATTAGCATGCTGAGTTCACCTGAGACCCTGACTCAAGAAAACAAGTAGAGGGTGACAGACGGGACTCTCAGTGTCAACCTCAGATGTCCACACACAAACACTAACACACAGATACCTCCCTCCCTCTCTCCCCCTTCCCCGTCCCCCTGCACTGGTAATGCATATCTATGGCTCCAGCTACTCTGGAGGCTGCGGCTACCAGATTGCCGAGTTCAAATTCTGCCTAGAATACATAGTAAGACTTTGTCTCAAAAACATTATTTTAAAAATTAACAGAATAAAATCTAGTTGTTTTAAAGAGTAAATTATCAAGATGCTTTTCAATAAAAGCCTAAATAATTTAAGACAAAGAAGCCAGTCATCAAAATAGTGTCCGGAGCTGATGATGCAGGGGGCTTACTCAAAAACAGGAAAATTTCTAAGATGAAGAAAGTACATGTTCGTTCTAAGATCCTGGGGCTAGCAGGCATTCTGTACTCCAGTAACAGCTCCTAGGCACATGTCAAGCACAGCTCTTAAACAACCTACTTTCTTTTTTTTTTTTTCCCTTGTTCCAGCCAGCCCCGCTCGCTCGCTCCGATTGGCTACGCTTGCTCCGGTTTGGCCCTGCTCGTTCTGGCCGTCCCCGTTCGGCCCCACTCGCTCCGGCCCTGCCCTGCTAGCTCCGGCATCCCCGCTTGCTCCGGCCGTCCCCGTTCGGCTCTGCTCGCTCCGGACAGCCTGGCTTGCTCCGGTTGGTCTCTCCGGTCCAAGGATTCATTTCTTATTATTCTTCATAAGTACGTTGTAGCTGACTTCAGACGCACCAGAGGAGGGCATCAGATCTTGTTACGGATGGTTGTAAGCCACCATGTGGTTGCTGGGATTTGAACTCATCACCTTCGGAAGAGCAGTCGGGTGCTCTAACCCTCTGAGCCATCTCACCAGCCCACAACCTACTTTCTTCATGAGACCGAGTCCTAATCTGTTTATGTAATATCCATGAACTCAGTACTAGAATAATAATAATCCAAAATACTTATAAAACAAACCATTTGCAACAGGGTAGATAATCATTTCCTCCACTTTGTACAAGAAGCTGAACTTTCTTCCAGCCCACAGTTGTCCTCAATACACACACAAATTCACTTTTATGTAAAGATACTGGGGTTCCATAGGTAAATTATTTGTAAAGAAACTTCCATCAGGGTTATGGTGCAGAAGGATTTTCCTTATGGGGCTGGCCACCAGACATTTGACTATACTTCAGTGAGTATCTGGGAAACACAAAATGAATTTGTATTTTTCTTTCTCTTCTCCCTCTTCTTTTTTGTTTGGGAGGGGGGGCAAGGAAGTCAGGGGTGAGGGAGTCGGGGGTGGGAGTCGGGGGGTGGGAGTCGGGGGGGTGGGAGTCGGGTAGAATAGGCAAGGGAGGACCTGGGAGGAGCGGGTTTGTGAATGTGATCAGCATGCATTATATGAAAATTCCAAATAATCAAGAAAAATATTAAGCTAAAAAAAATCCATCATAACAGGACACACAGAGGTAGCTGCCTGCTGCCCCTAATCTTGTGGATCTGAAACACAGCACTGACCTCATGAACTAAGACACAGTCCCATTTCAACATTCCAGCTACTAAGACAAAATAGGAGACAAAAGACATGTCTCTCTTTCCTTAAGGAAATCTCTAAAAACACTGACCCTGTAGCCTACAAGACAGAACTTAAATCACACCTAGCAGAAAAGCTAAAAGCTGGTCTTTAGTCTACAAGATTCTGTTTACCAGAAAAAACAAAAAAAGCATCAGGCTTTTATAATAATAATAATAATAATAATAATAATAATAATAATAATAACAACAGGATGCAAGAAGCCTCTAGCCTAGTCTCCAAGTTCAGCTAACACTCTGGTACAGGACAAAAGGTGGAGGTGGGAGGCTACGGCTTCCCCCTAAGGAGCTCACGAATGGGCAGAGCTAACAACTAGCAAAGTCTGTTAATAGCTCCAGAGCTCATACTTCAAAAGCTAGAGAGGACTTCCTTGAAATGATCTTAGAGATTATTCAGTGCAAATTTCCCATTTGGATATTAATGTCTCATAACTATACCACTTGACAAAGATAGGCAATACTATACTTTAAAAATAAGACATTATCATTCATTTGTAACCTACCAATTCCTTGGTTAATTATTACAACAAATGCTTTAATGCCTTTTTAACATTTAAATCACCCGTGCAATTAGCACAATGTCTAATAACAAGTGGAAATGGGCACATAACTTTTGCGGGCCATTTACTAGAGCTGTGGATGCCTCATTGCCGGGGAACAGACAAGGTGACCATCCTTGATGAACCAAAACTAGGAACACACTGTCTGTAGCACACAGGGATGAGGGTAACAACCCTTCTGAGCCGACTGTTCATTTAAATCCAGATATTACACATTTAGAGAAAAAAAAATCACAACACTCAAATTTAAAAAGATAAGAGAAAGTGGAATGACTCAACCCAGGCAGGCTCCAATGGAGTCATTCGCACTGTACTCCTATAACAGCAAGACGTGTGGCACAACAAGAGACTGAAAAGCAACTTTTGGTTCTAAAGATCTGCCTTAACTCTGATATAAACTTAAACTTGGTTCTCAAAGACATGCATTCTAGGAATGTGAAAGGCACCAGAAGCATTAGTAACTTCTTTTCCTGTGATAACAAGCAGGCAAGGTAATGTACAGAATGAAGACTCTATTGTGGTTCGTGGTACCAGAAGCACGAGTCCAGCAAGGCAGGAAGGTAGAAGAGCGAGAGCCCAAGCATGGCAGCAGGACCAGGGCCATGTCTTCAACCACATACGCAAAGCAGACAGCACATGCTGGAAGCAGGGAGAGGCTACTAACTCTCAAAGCTCACCCATAGGGACATACATCCTCCAGCAAGGTTTCGCCCTTCCACAGTGTAACCAGCTAGGAAGCAGGTGTTCAATCCCTGACCTTGTAGAGAAGCTAAATTTCTTCTTTTTCTTTTCTTTTTAAAGATTTATTTATTTATTATATGTAAGTTCACACTGTAGCTGTCTTCAGACACTCCAGAAGAGGGCATCAGATTTCGTTACAGATGATTGTGAGCCACCATGTGGTTGCTGGGATTTGAACTCGGGACCTTCGGAAGAGCAGTTGGCGCTCTTAACCACTGAGCCATCTCCCCAGCCCCCGAAGCTAAATTTCTTAACTGAACCACCAAACTTCAAGTGAGAAGAGCCATGAACTGACTGAAGAAGGAGATTGGATACCGCTTGATGCTGGAATCTGATGAAATACTGCACACACCTAGAAGGACAGCATCCATTAAAAAGATCCTAAGAAAAATGTAACAGGTCACAAAGACCCTGAAACTGGGAAGAGAGATTTCACTATTAGCAGAAAGTTTTTACATAGCTGAGCATAATAGCCTAAAACTGTGTGTAAGCCCATATTGTTCTTTGAATTCATGTATTTGCCAACTGATACAGTTCACTGCCAAGTATCTGTGGTTTAGTTGCTGGACTGAGATTGAAAATTTTCACTTCTGCACCTGTGCACCTGAGTGTGACAATCTTCTCTGTACCCACTTCATCTTCCTTGTATCCAAGACATTTTCTTCGTACCCATTTCTTCTTTAGAAAGAATGGATATTGTTAGATCAGGAAAGTTCCTGCTTCCTCTTCCTCCTCCTTTCCCCCTTGAGGGACCATAAATACCGGGTCCTCTTTTCCCTTGGGGTCGACTCCTCTATCCATTAAATATTTATATCTCTATCCATTAAATATTAAATATAAATATTTATTTATCCCCAAATAAAGCCTCATGTGATTTACATCAAGACTGTTTCTCGTGAGTGATTTGGGGTGTCGCCTTTCCTGAGTCAGAATGTGAGAGTCCTTACGTTCTGGGTCTTTCACCATGAGGCTGAAGCAGGACCTCTGCAAGTTCGATGACAGACTGGAAGAGATAACAAGACTTTCTCTCCTAATTTATATTTTTAAAAACTGATCAAATTTATACACTACCAACAACCCATTAGCCAGTCCCCAATATCCAAAAAGCTTGATTCCACATAAAGGGCTCACTCAACTGTCAATATACACCTGCCTGACTGTAATATCATAGGCTGCTCTTGTACACAGGATATCCTCTAAGTTTTGGTCATTTTCCTTCATATAAGTGTGGAAGAAACCAAGACATTACTTTGGCTATGGAAGGAAATAACATGGCTGTTTAGGGACTAAGAAATTCTCTAGTGTTTTCTCTGTTAGAAAGTAATCTTACCTACAATTGTGACAAAATATTTGCAGATGTTCAATGTGAATCTGGGTTTTTTTTTTTTCCACAATGTAAACTAACATAACTCAAATCACAACAAACTATAGCTGACAATGAAACTAGAAGTAAATGGTTTGTCTACAAAAATAAAAGCATCATTAACACTACACCTAATGGCCATTTTCCCCCAATAAAGCATCTCTGGCTTTATAGTGACAGATGGGATTCACTTAGCATAAGCACACATGGCAGTGATGGAGGGACATGTTAATGGGATGCTATGATAGAAAGAGAAAGTTCTCTTAGGACCAATGCCCGAAGGACCTGGGCACATGCTAATCATGGGACTTCAACCCTACCATGCTTACTTTTATAGTGGAGATGCCAAGATTCACCCTCACAGTAAATGAGAGGCTTACACACATATTTAGCCACATGTCTATGAAACAGTGCAAGGAGGAGAGAACACTGTAGCTCCCCAGTGCCAGCTACCCCATTTGCGTGGCACTGTGGGCATCACATTCTATCTTCCCTTGCTCTGCTCAGTAAGGGACTCTGTAAGCCAACTTGAAGGGTCTGTGCCAGTGAGGTGCTTGAGACTCCTTGGGAACCGTCTAACCTGAGCTCATCCCTCTAACACAGTGTTTCTCCTGGTGAGGTCCCCAGATAGTATTAGCAGCAACACCTGAGGACCTGTTAGAAATGTTGCTTTTCAGGTACCACCAGAGGCCTATGAATCTGTATCAGCTCTGAGCCCCCTGGGCCTGATGACCTGACCCATGCTGAAGTTTGAGAGCCTCACACATGGCTCACTAGCCATGTAGGTGGAAAGACTGCCTTTGGGATTTAGGCAATGAAGGAGTGGCAAACACAGGAAAGGCTGGAAACTTCCAGAAGAAAAGGCTAGAAAGTACCGCCCCCCAGGCTTCATGGGTCAAGAAACAAAATCAAGGTGTGTGGTTATTTAAAGAACTGCTAAAAACGCAACTATTTAAAAATGTAAAGACCATTGAGCAGAGGAGATGGGTCATTGGATAAAGTCCTTGCTGGGCAAGCACTAGAACCTGAGTTCAGATCTCAAGCAGGTCTTTTTAGCATGTCTGCGCTTGGTGACAAGCAAGAGAAGTAAGAAGAGCGATTCAGGGGACAGAGGGGAAGCAGAGCAAATACCCCTCCTCTCTGTAGAGCTTGTTGGGCAGGCAATCAAATTAGCAATCTTCGAGTTTTGTGAAAAGACCTTGTGTCAAAACATAAGGTAGAAAGAGATAGAGGAGGACACTACTGGCAATCTCTGACATCCATAAAAATACGCATAAGCCAGCACACCCCAGCCTTCCCCTCTGGGAGGGTCTACAAAGCAGATGGCTGACCTTACTAACTAATGTTCTTCACAAATGTTTGAGTCAGTCTAACATATGACTGGCATGGTCCAACGTCTCTTCTAGCTACCTCTGTGGCCTTCCTAACACAACAGACATAATTCACTGACTCTGCAAAGCTGTGATGGGTCAAGCCTGAACAGACGCACTACACAAAGTCAGGGATGACATGCACCGCAGCCACACTGCTGTCACCAGGGACGACGTGGACCCTGGGACTTTACAATATGTTTGGTGCAGTGGAGAGAAAGGGAGAGTTGGATTATTTGTATTAAATAATTTTTGTTATTGTTTCTAAAACATCCTGCAGCTATGTTCCATTCAGAATGCAGATTTTTATCCTCAGCTCAATTTAAGATAAGCAGAGTGTCAGCTTATTAGGAGTGACCCACAAGGAGCTGAAGCAGTGTGAGCTAATGATGTACCCAGCAGGGTATGAAAGGAACCCAGTGTCCCATGGCCTCCACAGCCAGGCTTGGAGGCAAGACACTTAAAGGCGGGGCATTAAGACACCATGCTTTTTCCTTCATTTGCATAGGAAACTGACAATATTTAATATAGGCATATGTATAGGCATATATCCTATTTGTTTGGAAATCACTAACTGCAGGTAAAAGTGCACATTTACAGGAACATTTTATTATTTCAGTGTATAACCGGAAACAGCTGGCTACTGTGTTACTGTGGAATAGTATGTTGCAGAATGGAGCAGACTAACAGTGATGAGCCCACCAGTTGAAGAAAAATTCACAAAGATTTCAAAGAGACCCTAAGACAGAGCAGCATACCAGCCAATGTGAATACAACATTGTGTTCTCTGGAACTAAGTTGTGGCTCATGGGTAAATGTACTATAGGTATATAAGGTTCAGTTTCTTTCTGAGAAAGTCTTGGTATTTGGAAGGGGATTATTTTGAGAAGTTTTCAAATAACAATGTATCAATGTGTTGCTTCTTTGGTTTGAATAAATAAAATATTAATATGCCGGCACAAAAAGAAAATTCACAAAGAGAAACTGAAGCAATGTGGGTTTTGTACATAAACTGCAAAGCACGAAATTAGGCTCTCCCTTGTCTAACAGCTTAATAAATACTGTGTCATTATATATTTTCCAGTGACTAGTATGAAAATTAGGTCAGAGCCTTGGTTTAAACTGAAGATGCAGCTCATACCAGCATGTCAACACTGAAACAACTCCCAGATGAATCGTACATTCTCTTATGGTTTTAAAAGATTCTTATTAATAACAGATAGCCCCAATTCTAAAGTGAAATATTCTCATTGTGAGTGCCCAAGGCATGTCAGGCTGAATAGACTACACACGCCGGATCTGGTCTATGCTGGTAAGAATCACAAGTCCCACACTCAGGCTGCAGGCTTCCTTCTCTGGACTTGGAGTCGAGGGAATGGGAGAACACAGGAACATCACTGGAATGGGAGAAGAATGCTCTGGAGAAGACATCAGAAAATGGGCATGAACCTGGGCATTATTACACTCTGGTGTGCCATGAGAAAAGGTTCAGAGACAAAGGATGAAGAGAAGACGGAAAGAAAAGGAGAAGCAGTGGCATCAACCAGATATGAGGGGTACCACGGGGATCCCACTCAGGCCAGAGCGCTATCCCAGCCAATAGGCAAAACCAGTGATTCCACAGAATGGACCTCTACCAGGTGCGGGGGGAGAGGTACCTGTGAGGAAGAAGGCCACAGGGGACCCTAGAGGTTATGCAACATACAATGAGTCAGCATGGCTATCTAGTGTCTACCTTTTACAGGGCTGCCCTTGATCACACAGTTACAATCGAATCCATCCACTTTTATGTGTGTGACAAAAATATCCTTTAAATAATAACAATGAAATCAAATGGCAGCTTTTATTTGGTTTCCAGTAATCTTATCAAAGCCTACACAGGGGTCCTTGGACAATTCCAGCAGTAGAGGTAGAAAATAGAGAAAATTGAAAGTTCAAGGTTACCTGCAACTACAGAGCAAGTTAGATTAAGTTAGGGCTACATGAAACCTTATATCAAAACATACAAATATTCTTGCTGGACAAACTTAATAGTGAGCTACTTCCCAGCAGCGATTCAGCTTTCCTATGAAATCCAAAGCCTGAATCCGTGAGAAAATAGTATTCTTGACAAAGAAATACCAGCCTATGTTCCCAACATTCACCTTCCTGCAAAAAACAATCAAAGCCCAGACAGACAGCGCAGTTTGGCTCCTTACCTCCATCTCTGCCTTTTCTGAAGTGTTATTTCCATTCTTCACACCCATCCCAGGCATCTTCACTAACTTAACTTCACGCCTTAGGTGTGCCAAACAGCACTCCTAAGTCTTGGTGTGCAACCACTAATGGGGGATAAGCCCATACCTGGGGCTCAACCACCTCACTCCCTTCCAAGGCCTTCATCACCTCAGCTGAGCTCCCCCACTGCCTGACGCCTGTGCCCACACTCCTAGCGGGCTTATGCTCACGCTCTCTGCAGGGTTGCCTGGCTTGAACAGCCTTTAACAACTTTACTGTGAAAATGGACCACAAAATAAAGAGACTGTTCACACGAACCTAGGAAGCTGAACTGCAAATGGGCAGGTGGCAGGGCTGTTGTTTGCAGTGGCCAGAAGCAGAAAGCATAAGGAAGTCATCATCTATCAGGCAGTGCTGGGCATCCTGCCTCACTGAAGAGAGGACATGAAGAGAACAGGGATAGACTGTTGTTGTCACCTGTGTGTTGTGGACTCTTTGTTTCTGTTAAGCAATCAAAGAGAACTCTGGCTTACTCTAAAGAATTTTTTTTCTTAAAGGTAAAAGACTATGTGACCAATAATTTTACCATAACAACTTAACAAATAATATAACATGAAACCAAATAGTCTCACAGCCCAATGAGGACATTTGTCAACAACAATGGAGATACTTTTCCATGTCACATTGATGTAATCTATGGGGGAGAAGTCAATGCCCTCAGTATCACCCAACCCTTCACAGCAATAACCTGAAACATAGCCTCCACTGATAGCAAAGTCAGGACACTCTGCCCTGGACAACCCAGCACAGTAGTTATGGTTAGGGCACCCCTTTCAGAGATTCGAAGATCCAAGAAACGAGGTTTTAAAGTTAGACCACAGAGATTAGAGAGACAAACCTGGCTGTCTCAGTTCAGAACCCAAGCTTTTCACCATTAAATTACCTAGCCTCCCAGGGGACCAATTTTGGTTTCTCCTCTCCACCGAGTGCCAAATCCAATCCAACCCCTCACAGTATGTTTGAAGACGGTAGAGCGGAAAGATGCTAGAAGATGTCTCATTAGCTCTACTGTCTCCACAAGGCTGCTCAAAGAAGCTGTGATTTACAGAGAAACCTCTGATGCTGTTAAGTCTGGTCCTTAACATTCAGTCGTTCCTGTGAACAGGCCTCACACCATCGGTGTGCCCAGGCAAGCACTTCAGCTCTGTGCATTTCACCGCAGAGTCTCTTCCACGACAGGAAAACTCAGTGAAGAAAAAGGCTTTTCCTTTGAAAGACAGAAGTGAGCTTTTGCTTAATAGAATTGCAAACATCCCTTTATAACTAAGGAATCCTAAACCAAGATGTATGAATAAACTCACAGAAACGTATGCAAATATATTTATTACAAACATTCCTAAATTAAGAGTCACCCTCCAGCTTATCAAGGAAGGGAAGGGCAATTCTACCCCACTCCCCACCCCCAGCCTTCTTCCCAAAAAGCAGAAGAGACTAAGCAGCTTCCAAAGACTCACAAAAAAAGCACAAAGGGAGTATAGGAAGGAATGGTATCGCTGCCCGCAAAACTGTGAAATGTCTTAGAAATTCTACTTCTGACTGCTGAACTCCAGTGACTAAGCCATTAGCAGCAAATGGCAAACGATGTTAAAGGACATCAACCAAATAGTGAGCACAAATCTCTCAATAGTGGCCATATAGATAGTGAGCACAAATTTCTCAATAGTGGTCACATAGATAGTGAGCACAAATTTCTCAATAGTGGTCACACAGAAACTCCTATCATCGTACCCAGAACTTCTTTCCAAAGCCTTGTAAGCTCTAAGGTGATAGGACATTTCCTACAGTCGAGGATTTGTGGTACCAAAATGATTATTCTGAAAATGATGGGAGGCTTAATGGCCTGGTACGTAGATGACAGGGGCAAGACTGGTATCAAAGAAATGCCCCAAAGGCCAGCCTACTAAACTTGACAGAAAGCCATAGACAAAGTCACCACAGGAGAGGAAAATGAGATTCTGTCACTACCAATGATAGTAACCAGAGTTGTGGCACTAGAGTCCAGGTACAGGTGTGAACCATGAACCCATCCTTCTGTTACATTGGTAAGCACAACCTACAAACAGACTCTAACAGGCACTGTTGGATGTTCTTGACAAGCCTATCCTTGAAGTCCTAAGCTGGAAGAACTCAGGCTTAGCAATAAGCAAATGGTCAATTGTTGTGCACTGACAATATCAGTGTACACTGAAGGCCACATAGCCCATTACTTAATGAGTGATTTGCACAGACACTGTATGAACAGAAGATGCAAGACACCTGTAGGATACCAGGTCTTCGAGCTCACAGCCAGTAAGTACTAGAGAAACCACAAATGTTCACCAGGCAGACTTTTCTCTTCAACAGAAGGGATTGTAAACCCGTTCCATCCAGAAGCCTGGGGTGGGTATTGTTTATAGCTTGGTAATCTTTGTTACTCTGTAAAGATGTGCTTTATCCAATTGCCCCAGACTTCTGAGCATTGAGCATTGCTTCTCAGTCAATAGAGCTCATCCTTATGAAGGATGTTCCATGCATTTTGCAAAGGAGTTTAGTATTATGCTTATTACAAACCTTTCCTCTCTAGACCCTTATCCTGAGCAGCATTCTTGCTCAGTAGAACCCATTCTTAGATAAGAGGTCATAAGTACTTTGCAAAAGACATGTACTTTGCAAACGTGTTTCAATGTAGCCATACTTTTAGCTCTGTTATGATAACTGCCATGAGGAAACCTTTTCCTAAAGTTATACTATGTTTAAATATATCAAAAGTAAACTACCTGGGGTCAGACTCCAGAAGGTTGAACCAGTCAGGTAAATTAAGTCATGCTGAGCCAAAATTCCTTCTTGCATCTAGTGGTTTGTTTTTCTGATGAGCTTGCACGTACCACCAGACACCAAAGAGAAAATACAGTACTGATCTCTCTATATTGGGGTTCTGGGGGCAAAATGATCCATGATCCGTGGTCACTTAGTAAGGTATGTGGAGACAGTCACCCACATGGTTAGGATGCTAGGAATGTTCCCTGTCTCACTCTGGATGACTGTCACTCAGGTGACAATAATTACACCTGTACAAAGGTAACTAGTCACAAGATAAAGATCTGTGTACCTTATACACACATACAAACAGAAACAGACAGACAGACAGACAGACAGAATGGAAGATGTATATATTTTAATTCAATCTCAGAATTGTAATTACAGAAACAACTAAATTGTGGAAGCATATTTTTTTAAAAAATGCTTTCTGCTACTACCAACTTGAGAACAAATCGTTTTTCCAATGTCCATTGTTAACAACTCTCCTCTAAAATGAAGTACCTTCATCACACTACAGCAAATAAATTAAACATGGCATGGTTTAACACTGGATAAAAGTTCTTTTTAAAATATTTGTGTCATGGGTCAGGACATTTTTCTGGTTTTGTCTTTATCCTAGTAAGTTTGCATACTTACTTCACTAATTATTTTATCAACAGATTTATCTAAACAACTTCTCTTATTTGGTCTTTCTATTAATTCCATTCAATAAACATGTACTAGTTTATGTCCTGAAAAGCATGAATCGATATATCTTATAAAGTTATTTTTCTTATCTTTATCTGATTTGACTATTCAAGAGATAAATAAAGTAATGTATCAAAATATTAAAAAAAAATATTTGTGTCTAAGCATATGTGCATGTGACTGTGTGTGTGTGTGTGTGTGTGTGTGTGTGTGTGCGCACACGAGAGCCTATGTTGTGTGCACATGCATGTGTGTCAGAGGCAGCAAATATATACTACAATACCCATGTCGAAGTCAGAAGGGAATCTTGGAAGTCATACTTTACCTTCCACCTTGATTGAGGCAGGGTCTCTTGTTGATCACTAATTACACCAGCTTGACTGGCCTGTAAGCTTCCAGGACTGGCCTGCCTCCTCCTTCTGCCTCACATTAGGTCCACTGTAGTTACAGATCCACACTTCTAAATTCGGCTTTCCCTGGACTCTGAATGTCCAAACCCAGGTCCTTGTTCTTGTGGGGTATGCACTTTGCCCACTGAGCCTTCTCCCCAGACCAAGGGCAGATAGAGTCTTACCACAATACTTCAAAGCATTAGTGAACAAACGTAAGGCGAGGCCACAGTTTTGAATGCCAGAACAAACCAAACAAAAATGAAGTTGATCGTGTTAAACGTCACAAACACAAACACGGAGGGCGCATTTTGGATCCAAAGTACTGAAATGACCATCTACATGACCCACCATGCCTGAGTCAGAGTGACGAGAAAGATTCTGTGCTTGAATCCTGCTCAAGGGTCATCCGAAGTAACCTGGTGAGAAACACTCAGCTTTTGAAAACTGTTGTTCTGTTTTCCTGTTCTTGCCTTATAAAACCTACTACCAGGCCTCAGGCCCAGCGGAATTGCTGTCTATTCTGTAGGACAGAGACAGCCCCAAGTTTATAAATTGTAAATAAAAGCCAATTAGATTTATAACTCTGTTTGTTGTGTTGGGGCTTTTCAAAGTACACAGGCTGCTATTATTTCCTTCTCATCCTTACAGTGATAGCAAGTCTTAACAACAGGTCTCTACTCCTTTTCATTAACCCATTGAAAGAGGTATGAATTGGTCAGTGAATGTGAGCTCTCCTTACTTCCCCCACTTTGGGCGGGGGGTGGGGGGGGGAGGTAGGAAAAAAAAAGCAAAACAAAACACAGAGTTGTTATTATTATCATCATCATTTTAGTGCAAAATTAGAGGTCTAAGAGCAACAGGGCAGTATGATCTGGCCCTCCTCAAATGCAGCCTAGCAGTTTTCAGATGCCTTGTTAGCAGCGGGTGCAAATGTGAGAAGCATCCTGCTGCTGGTCTACATGTTCTGACAAGAACATGAGGAAACACAGTCCCTGGTGAATCAGAGAGCCCAGCATGCAGCCTGATTAATCACCAGAGAAAAGGCCCATATGGTGTAATGGGAGAATGCTAGGGAACACATAGGAAGAAATATGTAGCTAGCAGTAAACAAAGCAAAGGGGCAAGTGGGGAGGACTGGGCATCGCCACCCCTAAATCTCCTACTGCCTATGTTTCCAGAAACCCAGGAGTCTCCCTCAACCGCTGGCACTTCCTTGCTAATTGCTGGATTCTATCCAAGGTAGGGAGGGCAGTTTGCCCTGTATGGAAGCAAGCCTACAGCTGTAGCTTTAATGATAGGGATGAACATTTGTTTCTGATCAAAGTGGTTAGGAGGGTTCACATATATTTCCTGTGGAGTATAAGGGTAACAGATGTCATAAGTGGGGGGAAGGGCATACACGCAGAATGGAAATGATGCAGCTGAACGTGAGTCTGGGGGGAAGGGAAGAAAACAAAACAAAACAAAAGCCTAAATTCTGAAGATAAAACTCAACATGTGAACATTCTAGAATGAGGTAAAAGTCACTCTCTCCCTTTACCCAACCCGAGCTGCACCTCCAAAAACACTCAAATTCACTTCAACAGTCTCCAAATACACTGATCTGAAGGATCAGGGCTCTAAGAAGTAAACTAAACAAAACTATGTTATAATGGGTGATAAAGGTGGACATCCAGGACACCCACTGAGCCCAGTGTAGTGGTGAATTCTCTCTAAAGCTGAGCTAAATACAAAGAAAGGCAACAAGGTTCACGCTCCCAGCACTGGGCTGGAGGATTTAGTATTGACTCCATCCAGTCAAACCTATGCAAAATCTCACTGCTGAGTATCTTCAACCATCTAAACCCTCCCCTCCCCCACCTGTGTATGCCAAGCATCTAAGAGCAAAATACACTCCGATTATTAAAAAAAAAAAAAAAGATTGCTTTTCTTTTATTTATTTTTAGTTCTTGGTTTTTCTTTTTTTAAGATTTATTTATTTATTATATGTAAGTACACTGTAGCTGTCTTCAGACACACCAGAGGAGGGCGTCAGATCTCATTACAGATGGTTGTGAGCCACCATGTGGTTGCTGGGATTTGAACTCAGGACCTTTGGAAGAGCAGTCAGTGCTCTTACCGGCTGAACCATCTCCCTAGCCCCCATTTTTTGGTTTTTCGAGACAGGGTTTCTCTGTGTAGCCCTGGCTGTCCTGGAACTTACTCTGTAGACCAGGCTGGCCTCGAACTCAGAAATCCGCCTGCCTCTCTGCCTCCCGAGTGCTGGAGGTGTGAGCTTTTCTTTGTGAGAAAAGATTGCTTTTCTTTGTGAGAAAACACAGGGGTGGTAGCAGGATCTCACAGCAAGGTCTTAGGGACCTGTGAGCTGACTTCTTGTTTGGAAAGTGAACTCAAGGGAACATAATGAAATCCAGAGAGGCAGGAGACAGAGAGGGACAGGATGAGAAAGCCCCTCCTCCCTGTCACTAAGTGATGATCAAGTGTGAAAGAAGTTAGCCTGACCCACTCCCAGACCTTCAGACTTCCAAACCTATTTGACTCAGAATCTCAAGAGCCCGTAAAAGCCAACTCTGAGACCCTGGCTGTAGAAAGTCTGAAGTGACCTGGAAAGCGGCCACTGAGGCTCCGCCCCCTTTCATATTTAACCCAGTTTTCTGGGAGAGTTTCGGCCTCCCCAGCTGGATGCAAATCATTCTTCCCAGTGTCTTTGTCCTTGCCAGCACTCTCCTATTTGGAGGCAGCCTTCTTCTCTTTCCCCCTTTACAACAATGAATTCAGTCTATTGCCTGGCTTCTGTTTCTCTCGGTAGTAAAATGCTTTTGTGATGCATCCAGAGCCAATTTCAGCTAAGGTGACATCTCAGAAAATACAGCAAGCCTGCTTTCAAGGCTCTGACCACATGACTACATGCCTTCTGCATACTCAGAAAAGAATCACAAAGGAACTCCAAAACAGGAGGTGAACATAGACGGCATTTGCCAGGCAAATTAATTTCCATTAATGACATTTAGAGAACGGAGATCATCAAAGGGTGGTCCCTACATAATTCCCAGAGAGTTCCCAAGGTTGTTTCAGAGCCATGGGGAGGCAGGTTCCAAAGACTTTGTGACTTCCCACCCCTCCCCGCACCACTCCCCAGGGCTTCTCTGTGTAGCCCTGGTTGTCCTGGAACTCACTCTGTAGAGCCAGAGGTAAAGGTGTGGTAAATCAACCATGCTCCAGCAGATAAGCCCAAAACCATGAGTATGTATATGGCAGCTCAAATTAAGGGTTCACTTTTTGGTTTTGCATTTTAAAAGGACAAGAAATCTTGGGAGAACACAGGATGAATATGGGAAAAACCACAGATACAGGTGTGGCAGATACAATCAAAGTCCTCAGTTATGATATGCTCACGAGACAGGGTGAGAGAACCTGGGGATGACCTTCCCCTTTATGATGCTGCCTTATATACCCCAGTATCAGATTTGGAGGCAGTTCTGCTCTGACACCAACAAAACAAATCCTTCCTCCATACCAGCCCAACGAGACTCCACCCTCCTCTTCACCCTCTGGAGAAAACATTTAAAACTCATCAAGTGTGGTGCCTTTTGGTCCCCAAACTGTTTCAAATGGAGAAACAGTGAGATCAACCAGAACTCCTCTCACACTTGAAAAGGAGTCAAGCATTACCTTTCACAAAAACCGCTTGCTGGGTGTGGTGGTGGCGCACTCCTTTAATCCCAGCACTTGGGAGGCAGAGGCAAGCCGATTTCTGAGTTCAAGGTCAGCCTGGTCTACAGACTGAATTCCAGGACAGCCAGGGTTATACTGAGAAACCCTGTCACAAACAAACAACCCTCTTCCAGCTACTGAGTGCCAGAAAGAACTACACAGGGGGAAGTTTCTCTACTGAAGGGACACAGGAGGTCAGGCTTTCCACTGCAGGCTTGTTTTAGGTGTAGCTGTCACTCCTCTGTGCACCTAACACCCCAAATCATGGGCATGGTGGACCCAAAAGGAGCCATCAGTGAGAAGGCATTCTGCAAGCAAGTTCAGACTCCCATTATAAATGAGCATATGCTTAGGTTTTTAATGAATGTCCTTAAATGTCCATCAGCCGTCTCACATAGGCTGTGACCACAGATGAGGGGGAGTTAGAAGCCTTCAATACAAGGAATGATGTGAAAAGAGTTTGCTCTCCGGGCAACAATGACAAAGCCAAGACATAATCCACAGGGTGGGAAGACTGTCCAAGTCAATAAAGTGATTGGCTCTGAACCGAAGTCAGAAAGCCAAAGTGGCCTGCAGTTGAAAGTCTAGCACCGTCAGGATGACAGGCAGGTCCCTGTCTCCGTGCCGTGCAGACCCAGCCTAATACACAAGCCTCAAGCCAGTGAGAGAATCTGTCTCAAAAACATGGTACTGACTGAAGAGCGGTATCTTAGACTGTTCCCTCGCTTCCATGTGCAAAGGCGCCCATACACATATGTGCACACACATACACACAAGAACACGTGTATCCAGTCAGCTCACACCAATACTCAGTGTGGCATCAAGTAGTCCTAAAATAGCATCTTAAATGCCTCTCTCTCTCTATATATATATATCTATATCTATATATATATAGATATATCCCTGCCAACATACACTTATCCTCTCAATCCTCTGGCATTCATTAAAAAAATGTTGTGCGTTTAATACAGTAGTGCTTTCTGGACAGATGCTACGTATCATATAATCAATAGCATCTTTAAATATAAATACTGTTCCCCTGGCAAAAACAATAAAATTAAAACTCAATGAATAGAAAAGCATCTTCTACTACAGCCTGTGGCAAGCTACAGAAATGGTCACCTCTCAAGAAAAACACATGTGTGACTTTAAAGAAACACCTAACAACACAGGGCTGGCAGCATGTAGTTCAATGGTAGCATGTTTGTCAGACAAGTATGGGGCCCTGGTTCAATTCCAGTGCACCCACCTACCCACCCAACCCCAAAAGGAAAAGAAAAGACAAGCCAAAGCAAATTCCTCAAAGACTGAACCAGTCTGAACTTCTTAGATGGCAAAGAACAGAAAGATCCTTTTAGTCCCAGAAAACCTGCCATCACCTTTAAAAATTCTTAGATCACAAAACTACCAAAATAAGCTTCCGAGTCTTTCAAACTCCAATGCCTCACACATTTCAACACTAAGACACCAAGAGAACCAAGCCAAGGCTGCAAGGGAAAAGAATCTGTAGCAAAAGAAAATGCAAAGAATTCACCCTGGCACGATTTCCCAAGCTACACTATCCATGCCAACAGTCCCTCTGGACCACTGCAGACACACAGAATTTTCATTCATAGAGACTGAGATTACAGATTTGTATTCGGGGTTGCTTTTTGTCCATTAACTGTCTGGGTAGTACCCCATCACAGAAACAGGTCTCCTTTAAAATCTCCCAGCAATGGGTACTGAGGTCATATCAAGTCTCACAGCAGTCCAGGGAAGCTTTTCACACATAAACCTCAGTGAGGTAAGGTGGGGGGGGGGGTGTCTTCCACAAAATAAACTCCCTGAAAGTAGGGTCACTGAGAGAAAAGATGGTGTATTTCTGCTCTCTTCTGGAAACTGACCAACTGCTTCCAAAGAGTTCTCAAAATCTATTTCCAGTGACATGATTACAGATAGCACCACCGAGCTGATAAAGAGCTTTGATAGCACTGCTCACAGATGTGGTATTTTATCAACTGACAATCAACATGACAGAAATGATGTCATCTCACTTCACTAAGGTTGTGATTTAATTTACACACACACACACACACACACACACACACACACACACACACACACACACAAGGACGGACGGACGGACGGATGGACGGACGAACAGATGGAGGGATGGGGGCTCTTAAAAGGCTCTTCATGAACTAGCCTCCTGTCTCTGTTGCTCTAGCTTTTTTGTATTGTAATCTTGGCTATTTCCCTATTTCCTAAGGAATTAAGAATTACCTAGAACTGTGTCCCCAGGTCTCTTAGAACACCGTCTTTCTTTAAAATGCTGTTGTCCCTCTCTCTGAAATGACAAGCCCCATGGTGTCATCCCCTACCAATGCTGAAACACCAAATCTCTACTGTATCTCTTTTAAATTCTCTTTGGAGTACAGGCCTAGAGACAAATTCCACTGAGTCTTCCACTTCCTCCTCCCCACCCACCACAGTCAATCCATCCTTCTTTTGGCATCCCTTCCAGGAATATTTGATTTTCCTTTTCTTACTGCTGCATGACTATCTTACCTTCTTATCTGTCTGGCTGAGACTGGAACCCACTGTTTTAAGCCAGAATTCTACCTTATAGGTACAACCCAATCCTGTCATGCCATCTAGGACAGAGGTCCCAGGCCTCTAGGCAGATTCCTTATTACTATGCCCAGGCACCTAAAGAATAGAAAATGTCAGCAGAATCCACAGGACGCTGCCTAACAGAAGCAATTGATGTGAGCATATATTCAATTACAACACATTATCTAGGCAGTTAAAGATAAAGAGTTCAGAATATAAGAGAAGAACCCAGTGCCAAGAATAGGAAGTAAAAGCATGTAGATTTTCTTTTACATAAAATATATTATTTCCCATCACAAAACCTAATGGAAACATAAAAATCATTTATTCTAACAAGTTTTGGACGGGTATTAAATTCACAATTTTTAATATATTAATCATTCATACATCTTGCTAAATAGTTTGCCCTTAATATGATGCCTACCTCTCCATAAAACCAAAACCATTCATGTAATGAATGAGCAAATTGCACTTTTAATATCCTTCCACTGTTAATCTTTTTTTCATTTTTTATTCCAAGGAATAGCAACCAATTAATAAAAATTCTTAGTCTCAAATCACATCCAATTGCTTTAGTAGCAACCATTACCTATAGGACTGGGAAGACAAAGGAAATTTACAATATACAAAAGAGTTTAGATGCGTGCTTTTAAAGAAGGCGGCTAACGTTCACCATAAATCTTTCATTTCTCCTCATTTCTAGGCAGGGCAACAGCAGCTTGTATCTATCCGGCAGCACATACCTCCAACTGCCCCAAACAGTCTTGTGTGCTGTTTCATCTAATTCGTCCACAGCATGGGGTTCAGGCACTTCATTACTCATTCTGTATAGATGAAGCCCCCCTAGCAGAACACTTCAGACAATCATGTACTACTCCTAACTTGAACAATGGACACTTGACTGATGATTTGTCCATTCGGGGAAGGGGGAACCATGCAAATAAAAAGAATGGTATGTGCAACCCAATGTGTAACATCCAACTCTCATCTATCCATTACCTGGCATACCACCTAGGAATCTTTCTAAGGAAGCAAGGCATAGTAATAGAAGAGAAGTCAGTATTCATCATCTGTGGTGCAGTGTTTAGTACTGTTGTAGACATGGAGTAGAGTGTATATAAATATTAAAGAGTAGTGGGCATGTTGCCAGGCACACATGTGTCTGGGGGGTGTGGGTCAGGAATGCATATGTGTGGGAATCAGGAGTGCATGTATGTGGGGTCAGGAGTGCACATGAAGTATATGCCAGTGTATGAGCACATGTGCAAAGGTCAGAGGAAGGTATCAGGTTAACTCCCCCCCAAGATCATTTTCCTCATTATTCCCTTACACACTACATCTCACTGAACTGGAAGCTTACCAGTTTTCAGCTAACACAAGCCAGCCCTAGTGATTCTCCTGCCTTC